>CM071934.1:54443100-54758866 GCA_016081115.2 Rehmannia glutinosa
AGGTAATGGGCTTGATTAATTTCCACCTACATTTTTGCCTTATCCTATGGATATAATAAGGTCCAATAAGGTGTTTGAATGAAGGATTGAGTTTTGGGAATGTGATGGTTTTGTAATAAATTGTTTAGTTGAGGGTGTGTATTAATAGTCTAACAAGTGTGCTAAGACTTTTTTGTCCTTATTTTATATTGCATATTCCAAATTGGCCCTCCTATTAAAATCCTTACTTTATCATTGTATATTTCAAAAATGGACAGTTGTACAAAAAGGGTATATATGTAATTTGAGCATGGATGATAAAAGTAATATTGCTCATCCCACCTGAAAAGGGGGTGGGATAGCTATTATTATCTTACCGAGGGGATAAATTAACGGCCAAAGACTATTTATGGCTTTGTCCAATCGAACCAAACAAAACAACAATGTAGATGAAATAATATCAAAGTGAGTGATATCACTCACATAATGCCCTACCAAACGAAGCCTTCGTTGATAATTTAATATGAAACAATAATATGTTTAGGATGTGAGATTATTATATATGATATTTGTAAATGTGATGATAACAATTTGTTTGGGAATAATGATTGTGTGTGATAAAGTGTGAAATGACCAATATACCCAATTGGAAAAAAAATTAGTTTCCTTTTTTTTCTTTTGTTTGAGTTGAAGTGCAATTACTCCACTTCCCCCGAAAATCGACAATCAACAACTGGAAAATTCCTCTGCAAATTGAGGGTCATGGTTTCTTGCTCTTGACAGGTTGAAATCTTTTGCTTCTTTGGAAACCCTACCTTCTCAATGTGGCAGATTAAATGCGTAGTTCCCAATCGATTGCCACTTTTTCTGAATTTTTCTTCTTCATGAGTCTTAGGCTTTTACTATCCAAAGTTTTTTCAAAACTGCAATCAGATCCAAAACTGCCATCTTGCAGCTTCACCAAACCAAGACAAATAATGGATGTCATTATCGCATTGTCACTCATACACCAATTTTACGGTTATAAATATCTACAACAGAAATTGATTCATTCGTAGAAGCATAAGAACTCCAATTTATAATTGTGTGATAATCTATGTAACTTATGTAACTTCATAATGCAAGAAACGGAAAGAAAAAAAATGGCTACCTGGTTAGGATTAGGACGGTGCCGCTGAGAGAGGAGAAGAATGGAGTTGGGGCTTTTATAATGGCACAACAGTAATATTGACTATAGTGGGGGTAGTCATAATCCTATATTCAGGTTTAGGAGCAAAATGGACAACTCACATTTTAATAAATGGGCCTAATCACCAGGATAGCATAATACCAGGGGGAGACGGGATTTGTAACCATACAACTGCATGATACTCTCATGTGCCGAACACATAATCATTTGCTGCACTCCATGTTCCCAAACATGTGATATTGACAGATAAAAGCCTCTATCCACCTTTATCAAGAATCCCAAACTTGTCCTTTTTGTATTTGATATAAAAGTAGATTTTTTTTTAACAAATAAATAAACTTAATATGTTAGAATGAGAACTATATTATACATCAATTAGATATGGGAAAGGTTATATTAATACTGAATACTAGTATAGACAATATTTTTATAGGTCGGAGGTAGGCCTTTTCACTACAACATAAATGATATTAGGAACACCCAAAAAATATTACCTAATAGCGATAAAATGTTACTATAGACAATATGAAGACTTTTATGGTGATGCACTTGCCCGTGCTACCACGGGCTAATGTATCACTTTTATTAGCTTTTAGTGATACTTGTTCTAAGTGTTACATTAAGTTCTCTATTGATAACACTTTGAAACAATATTTCTAAAGTGTTACATATGAATCTTATATAACACTTTTTGTAACACTTGTTATATTTGTAACACTTTTAAAAATACTTCTATAGTGGTACATATAAATCTTATGTAACACTTTTTTTGTAGACTTCATAGAAATACTATTTTTTACCACCAAATAGATTGAACCCAAGACCTATTATGTGTGGAAGTGACAATTTTCCACTAAGCTAAGTTGATTCTTATTACAACTTTTACTTTATTTTTATATATATACATATACACACACACACATATATATATATTAAAATTGTATAACAATTATATTATATGTATATATAATATATTTTATATATTAGAGGTTATATTATATAATATATGTATTAAATTATATTATAAAGTTTGTATATATCAAGTTTTATATTATATAGTATATAGTTTGAAAATTATATTATGTTATATATTAAAGGGGACAAAAACTAAATATATAAAAAATTATATAAAATAAATTTATCGATCGATCAATATTCAATCGGTAAAAATAAAACATATGTAAAAATAAAAAATTAATTTACCGACATATTAAAAAATTCTAAGAGTAAAAAAAACAAATAATAAATAAATAATAAATAAATAAGTAATTATCGACAACATCAACTTTCAATGGTAAAATTTTTCTTAAAAAGTAAAAAAAAAAGTTAACGATGAAATTGGTCTCGATTAGTAAAACTTAAAAATAAATTAATACTAAAATATATACGTGCGCATTTTAAGTTGGCATTACGATGAAATTAATTATCTCCGTGAAGAATAAAAAAATAAAAGCAAAAATAAATACTTTATAAAAAGAAACTAAAATTCAAGTAAAAATACAAAGTACATGATGTCTACAATTTTAAAGTTTAGTGATTTTTTTGTTTTCACCTATTTTTCGGCATCAATTAGTTAAATGAATCGTTGACATGATTTAATGATAGTAATATAATTTTGTTTTACTAAAATATAACCTTAAAGTGTTACAATTAAAAAAACAAAGTGTTGACAAGAGTGCTTCTTAAATAAAGTGATACCTATTTGCGTTACAAAAGAAATAACAAAAAAATGATACTTAAAAAGTGTTATTTATTTATAAGTGTTACATATTGATAAAGTGTTATAAAAGTGTTAAATAAACATTATAATGTAAAAAGTATTATAAACATGTGTTACATATGTACCTTATGTAAAAAGTCTACAAAATTTGTGTTATCTAATGTTATTTATGTTGTAGTGTTTGGTGAAAGTCCATGTGGTCTAGGCCCAAAGTGGACAATATCTATAACAATATGGAGATGGGATGATATCTAGAAGTTCTTAATAAATTGTATTAGAGCTATGTTCGGACTTAGCCGTATGGGCAAAGACAGGATGGATTACGTGGTGCCTCCGAAGTGCCCCGACTAGGACCCCAGAGTTCTATATACACGTATATATTAATTTAGTTATATACATAAAAAGGTTGATATAATGAGGGATGGGTCCAGAAATTTTTCACTAGGGGCGCACAAAATAAGGCAAAAACTTGTGTAAGAGATACCATTTGTGCGACCTTGAGAAAAAAGTAATATTTTTATAAATAAAAAGTGATACTTTTAGGGTAAAAAGTAATACTATGTCTAAATATACTTTCTTTAGTTGTACAAACAAGTATATAAGTTTTTACGCTAAAAGTATTATTGCTTAAATTAAAAAATATTACTTTTTGTTTCTTTCATACTGATGCGACTGATCTCACAAGAAACCTAGTCACAAAACAAATACAATTAAACTACATCAAAAATAAAATAAGTGAAGTCATAAACTACATAAAAAAGTTAAAAGGAGCATGCTTTGTTTTTTATCCTAATTAATAAGTTTTACAAATAAACAATAAAAAATAAAAAAAATTACGGGGGCACGTGCCCCCATAATGGGGACTGTGCATCTGCCTGTGGATATAAGTAACATCATAGTAAGTTGGTTGAGTGGTAGAGATATCATGTTGTGCTTTGAGGTTTGGAGTTCAATTCTAAGACGTTGATGCAAAGTTTAAGAGTATTTTTTTCCCTTTCATCGAACTAATCTTTTTTCTTTTTTATTTTTTCTCTACTATTGAACGGTCTTTTTTGTTACTTTATTTTAATGAAACTGAAATCTTAAAGTTGGAGTATGAAACATCCGCTATTACGTATCTTATTTCAAATATAAAATATAGATTTTTCTCTCCAATCCTTTGGATTTTTCCAAGAGCTTTAAGATTGTTCATCTTGCTAATTTACACATTTTTGTGGCATCTTCATATTACAAGGTTCCTACTTCACTAAGTAAAGGGTCGAGGTTTCCACCACTTTAACTTAATTAGTGAAGATCTTAGGTTATTCAACATATTATTGTAGGATCGTATGCACGGGTTGTTGCGGTTCACATCGGTTGGTAATCAAAGCCATCTACTCAAAGTTAAATATATCTTTGTTTATTTTGTTCTTGTTCTCTCCATTTACTTGAACTTTATTGTCCTAACCCCTAGTTCTTCAGGGATACCCACAAAAAAATCAAAATTTGCACAAAAATCAAGTGGGTAAAAAAATCATAATCCGCGTGGAAAAAAAGAATAGAAAAGAAAATTGAAATTAGAAAAACATGGAGGAAAACATACGACCATTTGATATGTTCAATGAGTCGCATAGGGACAAATTTGCAATGATGATGAGCAAGATTGTAATTTCTATGCATGAGGCGCGGAGGCAAGAGAAAAGATCGATTGTTTGGGAAATGGAATATGAAATCGTGAACAAAATGAGGGGTTTTACAAATCAAACTCCACATATTAGTACCAACGCTTGAGAATGTATTGCCCATGATCCGGGTTTTGTGTCGATTTTCAAAACCACGGAAAACCCATTATTTGAGATTCTCAAGCCAAGATTTGAGGTTGCCAAGCCGGAGTTTGAGGATATCCCCGGAAGAAATAGTTGAGCCACTAAAGGGGGACTTGTTATCATTTGTTTCCGATGAGGTGTTAAGTATCGAGCCAACAATTGAATTTGATGATACAATATAAATTAAAGTTGGTGGGGTAGAGGAAATAAAAAATTCATTTGGTGAGAAACAAAAAAGTTATAAAATCGAGAAAGATGAGAGTTTGAGCAAAAATAAAATTGAGTATCTAGGGATGCTCGAGAAAAAGGAGGATAACAATTTTGAGTGGGTCAAAATAATGGGGGTAAAGGCCATTGAGGTAAAATCAATATGCATGGGAAAACAGAAGAGAGATACTAGGCTTCAATTTTTAAGTTCTAACACGTTTAAATTTTGTTTTTCCAAGTTTTATGGTTTCTTGGTTCCAAGATTGTGGAAAAACGAATGAATATACATATTTTGTTTATTTTTTGATCCAGGGTGGATTGACATGAGTGTTCAATCTTTGAGGTCTTACGTTTGGATTTGAGGACAAATTATTTTCAAGAGGAGGAAAATGATGCGAATCATCTACAAAGGAACCGAGCGATACCAAATGCAAGTAATCTCGAGTTCAAGATAGAAGACTATGTAATTGGGTTCTTGAGTTCTAGTATTTGTTTATCATTGATTATGTGTTTATTTTTATTGTTTCGAGTCATTTGAGTAGTCAAATTTTATGTTAGGGGCCACTTATATCGAGTTTGGAGTCATGGTAGTATATCTTGTGTTGGAAGAAGTATGGGCGATCGAACAATAGGGGATTACTTTCAAAAATGTTAAAACACATCAATAATTTTTAAGATGGCGGTGTTTAATATTTGGGCCATACATTTCTCTACTAAATTGATATTGAGTTGATTCAAGTTGCTATGGAAACTACTAGATAGGTCTACAACGCTTATGAAGACTCTAGGAGCAAATTTGGACGTTTTGGACCATTTTGAATCCATATTTTGGTATGGCTTCTCCATACCACGATATAGAGTACATGGAGTTTTGGGTGCGATTTAATTAACTCCCGCATCGTGATATGGCACATGTATACCACAAGTACACATGCTAGTCGGGTCCATACCGCTAAGACAGACATCGTATACCGTGGTATACGTGCGGTTTTGGTCCGCACAAGTTATTTCACCACCGCACGTATTTTAAACTTATTTTACTTTTCTAGTCTATTTAAGGTTTGTTTTGAGTCTCCTAAACAAGGCCAACACCTTTGTTATTTTTTAGAACATAGCTTTGATATTTGAATATTAAATTGAGATTTTTCTCACCAACCTTTTGGAGTTTCCCTAGAGCTTCAAGATTGTTCATCTTATTGCGATTTATCGATTTATCAAGTAAACTTACACATTTGTTTGTGGCGTCTTCACATACCGAGGATCCTGCTTCGCTATGCCATGGGTCGAGGTTCTATCACATTAACCGAACTAGTGAAGATCTTGGATTATTCAACATATTGTTGAAGAGTCATAAGCACGGGTTGCTGCGGTTCACATCAGTAGGCTTCAACAATTCAAAACCATTCCTCTTCCTCAACCATTCCTATTGAGCTTCTAATCCCTCCACTTTCCAGCCCTCTTTTGCTCTTCAAAATAAGTAGGCGACTCCACATCAAATGATGCAATAGGCCCCACCAGCTGTTCCTCATCACCAGCAACACAACCATTATAATCTTCCCTAACTTCCATAGCGTCTATTTCTTCAATTGCCACTCGCAGGGCAATTGCTTCATCATAATGAGTGGTCTGAGAAGATTCTTAGGTAACTCTGATAGAAGGTCTGTCCTCAGTCTCCTAAGACATTAACTCATTGTTAAATGTCATTTTGTCAGTTCTAATAAGTCGGTAGGGAGTAGATGACTCTTGAGTTCATCAATCGACGACTCACATGTTGCATCTTACATTTCATTGTAATAACCGCTTTCCTAGGAGTAGCAATCCTAGGACAACAACTCGGCACTTTTTTTGTCTCACCTTAAGAGGTAACAATTTTCTTCTTGGCGTGCAACGAGATAGGTTAGCTCGAAAGAGCTTCTTGTTCACATGGAATGATTTTACCTTCCTTAAAGGACTCATTTCTTCTCCAAGATCCATCCTATCACTAGAGCTGTCAAAAAAAGCCCGGCCCGATGGGCTGGCCCGACCGCCCTTGATAATAGGATTTGGATCGGGCAAAGTGATTTTTCAAGCCCAAAAAGAGCCGGGCCTATTTGGACTGGCCCATTAGGCCCGAAACACCGGGTCAGTCCGAAGCAAATCAAGTGTATTTTTTTTACACATGGTGGTTAGCTCCCCAAAATAGCGACCCAAAGCAATTCCGCCCGGCCCGCCCGACCGATTTCCCCTACTTGGCCCGACAGCTAGCACCACGCTGGCCCGGCCCGGTCAAATTGATGTTGTTGTTGGGAGATTATTTTTAGATTTTGATGAATGCCATTTAAACTTAGAATAGAAAGTTGGCACCCCATTTTTGTTGTAAATTGCATTGTAATAGATAGGGTTGGTCGAGTGAGTCAAGTCACTATGCGAACATGCAAGAAGACAACCGAGACTTGAAGGAAGACTCGCCGCGAGGCAATTGAGTGTGGCAAAGAAGAGAAGACAAGAACTCGACTAAAGGTACAAGCGAGATACTGGTGAGTGAAATGTGATCAAGTCAACTCAAGATGCCAAGTCTCAAGTTGAAGTGATGAAGAGTCATCCAATGATTGGAAGTCGACTACAAGTCACCTGGGGGAAGTTAAGAAAATGCAAATAAGTCGAGATAATCGAAAGAGATCCGTTGCATAGAAGTCAATGAAATTACTTAAACAAGTAATACCTCCATATTGCCTTTCTTGAAGTGCTCCCCGAAGCGTGCAAAAGGAATAAACCAATGGGAAGCATCGCTGTGTCGAACTCACGAAAAGTCAAGAATCATTCATACGAGGAAGTGGCAATTCCAAGGATCGCAACAAGACAAGCCAACGACCACAAGTGTCTTTTAAAAATAAACCTATCTCTTCAACGGGCAAATTTTTAAAAGATTACTATAAAAGGCTAAGGAATAACTCGAGAGAAGGTTACTTGAACCACGAACATTCAAGCTAACATTCGAATGTAATCAAAAATATTCTCAAGTCATTCAAGATCAATCTTCAAGCCTACATTACGAAGGAAATCAATCCAACACTCACTGTGAAGGAAAGACAACTTCTATCGGTTGAAGAGGAAAACATTTGAAGAATTAAGGGGTCTATATTCCACGGAGGATTGTAGGAAGGTTCAAGGTAGAACCGAGTCTCGAGGTTTTGGAGGGCTTCGTGATCAAATCAAAGAAGCTTGAGCAAGTGGGTGTAGTAGCAAGGCAGCTTTGCCTGTGAAGAAGCCGAGTCGCACGAGAAGCTTATTTGTGTGACCAAGGCATCTCGCATCGAGTCCCAAAGGATCAAGTCATTTGTGTGATCAAAACTTGTATCGGGACCGTTAACCACTCTGTATATCTCGATCAATACTTAGTGGATTCCTCCGGGAGTTGGAGAAGAGAGGAGTAGAAGAATTACCCCATCTTCGAACCTCTATAAAAACCTATTGTGTCATTCACACTTCAAAGACTTTAATTTCGCATATTACTTTTATATCTGGCGATTATTTGCTATCCAATTGATAATCAACAAGGTGCTAAAACCAAGTATTAAAACAAACTTAACCAAATTCAAGGATGTTAAGTCTTCCGCTGAAAAATATATCACATGTCGAGTTAAGTCTTTAGTAAACAATTTGAGTTATTCTATCAACGATCGATCGAGTCTGTTGAGTGACTAACTCTATTTGATTAACTAACTTAGCTGTCCATTAAGGACTCAATTTGTGAAATATTAACTCGAACGTTTTAAAAGGACTAAATCGAAAAGTTGGTAAGGTTTATTCAACACCCCCTTCTAAACCTTACACTCACACCCCTTGGGACCTACAAGTGGTATCGAACGGTTGGTTCATTTAGCCTTCCGATCAAGTTTCTTGAACTAGATCTCCAAATTTTTCAAAGCTTGTTTTAGTACTTAATCTTTTAAAACTTTTTTATTCAACAAAGTTATTATCATGGAAGCAAATTTGACACGCATCCCTATGTTCACAATTGAAGAATTTGATGATTGGAAAATTCGTATGCGATCTCATCTATCAAAGATTACACGATGAGATGTGGATAGTGATAGAAGATGGGCCACTCCAAATCTTAAAACCGAACACAATTTTGCAAGAAGAGCTGCTGCGGTGATGGAGAAGAGGATGTTTGCTCCCGGACGGCGATGGTTGAAAACCAAAGGCGAGCGGACAAATGATGACAAGAAAGATATAACTTGGACAATGTGGCCAAGGGAATTCTTTACAAAACTTTGGACAAAGCCATCTTCAACAAAGTCAAATCATGCAAAACGGCAAAAGAAATGGGACAAGCTAACCTTGATTTGCGAAGGCTCGTGAGCAAATCAAAGAAAATAAACTATCTGTTGTTGTACAAAAATTTGAAAACTTTAGGATGCTTGCAGGAGAAACCTTGGATGTTTGGATGCTTGGTTCACGTAAATTACCAATGAACTGTCTACACTTGGAAAGGAATATACACGAAGGAAATGTGTATGAAGATTCTAAAACGTCTCCCAACCGAGTGGGATATGAAAGTTATGGCCATGAGACATTCCATGGACCTATCGAAGACATCCAACCATGAGCTATTCTCGGATCTCAAAGCCTACGAATTTGTCTTTGAGAAGAAAAGACCAAGAGAAACAATTGTGCCCAAAACAATTTGCTCTAATTGTTAAGGATGGCAAGAGAGCCGAGGTCAAATAAGTCATTGACCAAGAGGAAATTGTGACCGATGGTTAAAAGGTTTAACAAGTTCTTCAATAAGAATTACAAAAGCAAAGCAAAGGTGAATCCTCCAGGAGACACTCAACTCCCTCCAAGTCAAGGGAAGAAAGACCACCCAAGAGAGCGAGCATCAAAAATTGAATATCAAAGAGCCGACAACCCAAGGATGGAAAGAATCGATCAAAAAGTTGAAAATCTATCTTTGGAACCGCAGTGCAACCCGGTCACTATGCCATTGAATGCCCATATCCCGTAGTCAACAAATACAGGAATGAAGAGGAAAGAAAACTCTTCGGGAAAGAAGGCATGAAAAGAGAAAGGCAATGTTGGCTGCAAAGCTGCGATCTGATCAAGTCAAAAGACACAGCAGACTCGGAGAGTAGTGAAGGCGACTACTCAAGTGACTCGAAGAAGAAGTCTTGATCCGTCTAATGGCTAAAGAACAAAACCAACTCCGACCAAAAAGATGAGGTACACCCTAACTCATCACACTCAGATACTAGTGATAGTGATTGTGACACACACACACTTCATCACCCACTCCGATCTTTATGATTCATTAGGCAAAATGATGAAAGATTTTGAACATATTAAATCCTCACACACTACTAAATGAGGAAAAAGCCTACTCAAGAGCCAAAACTCACGGTGACTAAGGAGCCGAGTACTCTAAGTCAAATAGCTGATGAGAATAAAAGTCTAAAAATTTGAAAATGCTAAGTTAATAAGCAGAGATAGTGCTATAGAAAAGAGGAGAATGACCTCAAAAATGTGATAGCCTCATTCACTAAGGCATCCAAATCATTGGATGATCTTATTATGAGTCAAAGAGAATGTGGAGACAAGACAGGCTTAGGATTTAATTCCTCTATGCTATGTCAAGTTCCAAAAGTGATTTTGGAAAAGGGATCTTCAAGCAATGAAGTATCGTCAGAAAATCCAAAACTCCAAATGATGCACACACATTTATTCCAAAGCACAATCACAAGCAAATTGGCCTTGGTTATAAAGGAAAAGGAAAATGGCCGATTGAATATCTTTGAGAGGACACGGTGAGAAGAAATCGGCCGAGTTCCTCAAAGCAAACTCCAAACAGAGATACTGTAAAGAAGAAACAGAGCTACCAAAAGCCCCATAAATTCTATAAAAGAAACACATATGATGGGAATGGTAGAAAATACCCAAGCCAAGCTGATTGGAATAATGTGAACTATCAGCAAAGACCTATGGAATATAAGCCTAAGTGGCAAAGGCCTAGAACTCAGCAAAGGTCATTCCAAAGGCATAAGAGCTATCATCAGCACACATATGCACCTAGGCACTACACTCAGAGATATCACAACTACCCAAAGAAGGCAATTGCTAAAACACATACACAGGCATACAGACAAAAGAGACAGCTGTATGAACCTAGAACCCCCAAGCAATTTGCCAAGATTAATTATGATTATGGTATCGATAGATGGAAACCCCTAGAGTCAAATTAATTGGCTATAGGTTGGTTGGATCATCTTACAATACTAACCCCTCAGGACCCAGGCAAGTATGGGTACCTAAAACCTAATTTCCTTGATTGCAGGTTCAAGGAGCAGCTGAGTGCCAAGGAACCTGGTACATGGATAGTGGTCATTCCCGCACAGGATGACAGGAAATAAGAAAAATCTATCAAAATTCAAGGATGTTAGAGGTGCAAAGGTCATATTTGGAGGAAATGAAGCTCCAAGAGAAATAAGAGGCATTGGATCCATCAAGAAAAATGGATTAGAAATTACGAGGATGTTGCATATGTTGAAGGCCTCAACTTCAACTTGCTTTGCATAAGTCAAATCGTGGCAAAGGCTACAATGTTGGATTCAATATGGGTGTATGCCAAATCAAGGATCTTTGAAACTAATGAAATAGTGTTACAAGGATGCGAGACAAAATAACATGTATGTGGTAGATTGGTCAACTGCAACACCAAGCACTTGCGCTGTAAAGACAGAGCACAATTTGAATCAAGTCGGTTATGGCACAAGAAGTCGAGTCACCTGAATTTTAAAACTATTAACAAACTTGCAAGAAGTAATCTTGTGGAAGGACTTCCGGACTCGGTATACAAGAAGGAAAGTATATGTAATGCATGTCGGAAGGGAAAACAGATCAAATCATCATTCAAAGAAAAGACATGTCCCATCTTCAACAAGAATATTGCACCTGCTACATATGGATCTATTTGGTCCATTGAACCACCAACATAAGTGGGAAGAAATACACCTTGGTGGTAGTAGATGACTACTCAAGATATACATGAACAATATTCATGTGTAAGAAGAAAGAAACTCTGAAAAACTACCACGGTGATGAAGAGAATACAAAGTGAGAAGAGTCAAACCATTATCAAAATAAGATCGACGGAGGAACCGAGTTTGTCAATGGTATAATAACTCAATCTTTGTATTGAAAATGGTATTAGTCATGAATTATCTGCAAAGAAGGACTCCACCGCAGAATGGAGTTGCGAGAAAGAAATAATATAACTCTCAAAGAAGCAACAAGGACCATGTTAGTCAAGCAGGTCGCTAAAAGATTTTGGGTCAAGCAATAAACACAAAGATGCTATACTCAAAATAGATGCATGATAAACAGATAGCGGACAAAGACTCCTATGAGATTTATGACAGGAGAAAGCCAAATGTTGCATATTTTAGAATATTTGGATGCAAATGCTTCATCCATAACAATGGCAAAGATAATTTAAAGGCTTTTGATGCTAAAGTCGATGAAGGTATCTTCTTAGGATACTCGATTGAAAGCAAAGCCTACAGAGTGCTCAACAAGAGGACAATGGTTACGAGAAGAATCCATCCATGTGGTGTTTGATGAACCCAACGTAAATGGAGAAGACATTGAAGAGTCGGTGATGTTTGAATCAACCAACCATGCGAAGAGTCCCTATGTTGAAGTTGAGTGGAATTATAAATCCGGATGAAGTCGAGATTTGAGTCTCAAAGACAATTGGAAAATCTGCGACTAAGTGATGATGAGAGAGCCGATCAAAATAACATAGTGCAAAGACGATGAATCCAACTAACTTACTCCAACCGATGTAAGATGGCCGAGAGACCATCCACGAGAACTAATCATTGCGGATGTAAAAGAAGGTGTAAAAACCGGATCCAGAATTCAACAAGAAGTTATGTTCACTTGTTTCATCTCACAAATAGAGCCAAAAGATGTGTCACAAGCTTTGGATGACACACATTTGATTCAAGCCATGCAAGAAGAGCTAAATCAGTTTGAAAGGAACAAAGTGTGGGAATGGTTCAAAGACCTACCCATCAAAATGTTATTGGCACTAAATGGGTGTTCGAAACAAGATGAATGAGGAAGGTTCTGTGGTGAGAAACAAAGCAAGATTGGTAGCCAAAGGGTATTGCCAAGAATAAGGAATAGATTTTGATGAAACTTTTGCTCCTGTGGCAAGATTGGAAGCAATAAGAATGTTTCTTGCGTATGCGACTCACAAGAACTTTATTGTATATCAAATGGATGTAAAGAGTGCATTTATTAATGGGTTATTAGAAGAAGAAGTATATGTTGAACAACCTCCAGGATTTGAGCAGAAGACTCTTGGAGATAAGGTATACAAACTCAAAAAGGCTTTATATGGATTGAAACAGCACTCGAGCATGGTATGATACATTATCACAATTCCTGATCGAGAACGGATTCACAAAAGGCAAAGTGGATAGAACACTCTTGAGAATTCAAGATGGGAAGAGTATCGCTTGTTCAAATTATATGTGGATGACATCATCTTTGGATCCACAAACAAAGAGTGTGTGATAAATTCTCAAATCTCATGCAAAGCAAATTTGAAATGAGCATGATGGGAGACCGACATTCTTCCTTGGACTCCAAGTAAAAGCAGTGAAGGATGGAACCTTCATAAGTCGGACAAAATACACCGAGAGATTTAATGAAGAAATTTGGTATGGAAGAGAAGTCTTATGTGAAAATACCAATGAATACATCAGTCAAAATGGATATGGATGCGGATGGCAAGCTCAGTAGATCAAACAAGATCTGAGCACTTATTGGATCATTGCTCTATCTCACAAAGAAGCACGCCGGACATCACCTTTCTTTGTAGGTGTATGTGCGAGATTTCAATCGCTCCAAAAGAAAGCCACATGATCGCAACCAAGAGAATCTTGAGATATTTGAAAGGAAGCCAAGAAGTTGGCTTATGGTATCCAAAGGAAGGTGGATTCAAGCTAATTGGTTATTCGGACTCGACTATCTTTGGATGTAGAGTTGACAGAAAAGTACCTCAGGCACATGTCAAATGCTTGGAAATAGGCTAATTTCTGGTTTAGCAAGAAGAAAAATTCAATAGCTACCCCCACAAAACGCAGAATACATAGTTGCGGGCACTATTGTGCCCAAGTCTTATGGATGAGACAACTTGGTGAGAGACTATGAGGTTGAGGAAAAGGAAATTCCAATTATGTGTGATAAAACAAGTACAATTGCAATCACTCAAAACCTGTGTTGCATTCAAGAACAAAGCACATTGATGTCGATATCACTTCATAAGAGATCGTGTTTGAAAAGAAGGACATCACCTTGGAATATATCTCAACCGATAAGGAATTAGCCGACATATTCACAAAACCATTATGTGAATCAAGATTTGAAGAACTCAAACATGAATTGGGGTTAATTGAGTGAGTTAACATTAAGAAGACTCAAAGAAGAGAGATGGGACACGAAAAGATGAAAAAGAGTGAACTCTTAAATCAACTAAGTAAATCACCAGTATCGAGAATCATTTGATCGAGTTATGACAAATTTGAGTATTTATGTGCAAAGAGAGAAAAGTTAAATCGCCTAAGGAATAAGTTGAGTCATTTATGAGCAAAGTGACAAAAACGCAAATCGTTTTTACTAAGCGGGAATGTTTTTTTGTATGACGTCAAGATAATTATGACGTGTACCGTCAAAAAGCCGCACACAAAGCTTATGATTGGATATAAATGTTGCCGCATTAAATACGAGAGATTAAAGGTTAATCGGCGTGCAAAATCTAAGCCGTTGATTTTGATCAAAATTTCAAAAACCACCCGCATGTCCTTTCATGACCATACTTAAACCATTTTGTCCGATTTTCTCTCACTTTACCAAATCTGTTCATCTCTCTCAAAGGCAAAAGAAAGAAATTTTCTCTCAAAACCCTACAAATCCTCAAGTTCATTTTCTAAGTTTCGTCCGATAAAATATCTACAAATGGCACCTACTCATGATTTCGTCAAGCTAAGAAAATAAATCCACACTGGGTCTACCGTGGATTTTGAAGGCATGGTTAAACAGGGTGCGACGACACCCTTGTGAAGAAGATAGCACGTGTTTGGAAAAATGGATTAAAACTATTTTTGACGATGGCGTTTTCGATGACCTACGTGGAAGAGGTCGCGAGTTTCGTGACGTGAACGCCGAAGTTCACGATGAGGGCATCAAGTCCTCTGTTCATGGAAAAGAGTTCACCATTACGCCAATGATCCGTGAGAACACTTTGTTGTTCGGCGGAAGGAGTTAGGAGATTTATGAAGCTGATGTTGACCTGGCTTTGCTTGGAAGAAGTAGCCAAGTCCCGATTTGTCTTTGCGAAAGTGGTCTATACAGGTAATAAGAAGTCACTGAAAGAGGACTACCACATATTCTTTGGACATCGTTGCCAAATGCATAGACATCAAATTTGGAAGCTTTGACCACCGTCAAAGCTAAGTTGATCGTGATGGTTGCGATCATTGAAGAAAAGAAGGTGAACTAGGTTGAGTTTGTATACACAGACTGCCAGAATTTTGGGAATAAATCCTTCAAGGAGGATGGCACGTTTGGAGGTTCCTCGGGATACGGCCTGGTGATTGGCGAATGATGGAAGTGAAAGTAGTCCTCTTCGACATGGAAAGGCTTTCCATGTAAACAAGAGGATGTTTTGATCAAACCTCTCGGCGCACAGAAGAGAGCTTATGCTAAGAGGGGTCTGAGTGAGGGGGAATCGGTGACTCGAAGATACAACTGTCTACTCTCCTCCAAAGAAGAAGGCGCTCTGCAGCTGCCAAGAAGATCGCCGCCCCTGCAAAGAAAGAAATGCACCTGCCCTACTGCAAATGAGTCACCTACCTCCCATCGCTACGGCGTCTCCTACCCCTGCTGCAGCGATGGAGAAGGAACCGTTAATCCCCTTTCCAATGATCAAGAAGAAGAGGATCGCCACAACAAGGAAGTCAGCTGCCTCTAAGACAATCTATGAAGGCATTTACCTTCAACGAACCGTAGGAAGTGGAACCAGATGTCCCTCGGTAAAAACAAAAAGAAGAAGAAGAATTTCCAAGCTCTCTCGAGCTTGAGAAGACAACCGAGTTTGCCACTCGGTGGAAAAGATACCCGAGGCTAGCGGAGAAGTAGAGTCTCGGGAAGTTATTGATGAAACGCCAAGTCTGCCGAGGCCGATCAGCAGAGGCAACTCAAGACCCAATCAGTAGAGTAACAACAAGCTGAGAACAAGGAATGGCCGAGACAATCGAATCACCTATTGATGTGGTTGTGTCTCTGCCGCAACAAATGCTGCGAGGGTGTGGAGCACCAAAGTTTGCTACCCTCAATCCCCGAGCACGAGGGACGGCAGGGAGAAGATGACAAGGATGATGATGTAATGATCCTATCCCTACTATATCCGACATCCAAAATCGTCTGCGAGAATGGAGGAAATGGAAGCCGAGTCGATCCAAGGAACGATTCGAAAGACCGGAATTCATTGAAGAAGAAGACGAACTGTTGAACTTTCTTGGATTGACCAATGTGGTCCAAGCTAATTGGATGAAGAAAACGCATAGATATCTTGCGGATCTTCAAGGACAAGGAGAAGGAGAGATGGCAGAGGAAGCCGAGGCTCGTGAAAAGGCCGATGATTTGTCCCTTTTCGAACCACCGATCATACACATCCTCATCTCGACGTTCTCTCCGGGAGTGATGAGGATCCGGACCCGGGCCGCTATAGAAGAATTGGAGATGCAAAGAAGCCATGCGGGAATCCAGGGCCCTACATAAGCAACGATTGTTGGAAGGACCAGTGGAGTCCTCCACATCACAAGTGGAGATTGATCCGATGAGAGTGGTACAACATATTGCCATTGTTGTCGCCGCCACCACTTCCTCACTCACTCAAAAGAAGGTGATAAGGAACTGGCGATGAAACCGGGATTGTGGGGACCCAATCGAGCCAACCCCTAATGAAGGTGTCTTACCACCCGCCCCAACTGAATACTCAAAGGAAATGTGGGAAGTCCGGAGACGAGTGACCCCATTCCAAATCACTCGGTGGTATGCCGGCAGGGCAAACTCCCTCCACTACAAAGAAGGTCGAGGAGGATCTTTGCGGTGACTTCACAACGAATCTCGGAGGCGAAGTGGAGAAGGAACAACAATCGAATACACATCAAGTTGTTATTGTCGAGGCTCGCAGTTAAGACATCTCTCATTTGAAGTGCCAACTCTGCGCGAGGCCAATGACGTTGCGATGCGGTCGAGGCACAAGAAGGAACCGCCCGGGAGTTAACACTGCAGTCATGAAAGTGCAATCCATGGAGATGAGACTCGGTGGATGCCACCTCGAAGACCCCAAGACAGTGACACTATCAAAGGGATCGTCCAGGCCTCAGCTTGATTGAAGGCAGGAGGTAATGAAGGCCAACGGGAGGTTGAGACTTCCGGGGTAAAGAGACGGACGCATTTAACATCCCTCCTACTATCATTGATCCATCCGAAAAGGAGATAAGTGCTCTTCATGATTCCCAAGACAACCCGATGTAACCTTTCTAGGATTTGAAGGTGAAGACGGTTTCGAGTCATCCCATATTGCCGATCCAAAATACTCGGTGAGGATGTTCTTCCAACCACGAGCAAGTCCGCCTTAAGACTACTCGCCAAACATTTAACTATGATGATGAGCCACCCATGGAAATCTCATTATCGTCCGATGACGCTCGATATGGCCGAGGACTACCAACTCATGTGTAAAAACCAATCGAGACCAAGAAGCGTTAAGCAGTGAGGCTCGGAGAGTGGGTCAACTTCACAAATAACCACAAATGAAACATAGTCAATCGCGCAGCTCCTCAAGGCTGCAGTAGGATCGACTTCACCGGGAACTTCACGAGCACAAGTTGTCATTGAGCTTGATTCCCGTTGCCGTGATGATCCTTTTATAGAATCATTTCCCTTCTCTCCGGAAGTACGACCTTCCCGAAGAATCATCTAGAGATCGAGAGCGCTTCCATAAACCCGATCCTCGTTATTCCCACGGACACCATTGTTCAATGAGACTATGACTTTGACGCCGCTGGCCGCCAAATGGTGAGACGTAAGTAATAGCCGAGGTTGGGAAGTTTTCAAAGCCATATTTGCGAGAGATTGAAAAGATGGAGAGGCACCAGTCTCACTGGACATGAGGCATAATTGTCGAGGATCTGGGAATGGTGGCAATCGCAAAGAAACAATGCGCGTGGAACAAGCTAGATATTTCAGGACATTGTCCAATAAATTGCTAGTCAAGGCGGGTGAGAATGCCGATGCCAAGACAAGAATGCAAGAGAACTTCGAACGAATGCATGAATCTCACACCATAGAGATGCAAACGGCTGCGTGAACATAATAAGCAAGAGCTCTGGCGTAGAGGAGAACATGGATCGGAAGTTCACCTTCTCATGGTGAGATGAAGCTAGTAAACAGTGAATCCAAAGCCACCCGCTCCAAATTCCGTGCACATTACTCCAGCAGATTCAAGCATAACTCGCCTATCACCGCTTAGACTTCATGATTGCTAGCTTGTTTCAGGGGTTCCTCTCTCCTTTGATGATGCCAAAAAGGGGAAGAGGAATACCTAAAGGCATTGAAAGGATCTGAAGTTTGAAAAAGGAGGACGAATCAGATTTGTGAAGAAAGACAACCGAGGAAGAGAGAAGAGAGAAGAAAGGAAAATCTGTTAAGGGAAGGTTCGAAAGATATGACCTTGATGATTGCTAGAACCCCCAACAAGGTCTTGTCACTGGTGATATCATCAAACAAACTCCCGATTACTCGCCACTCCAACACTCTGCAGTACCATGGCCGAAAAGAGAAAGATAGTTGAAGCGGGGATGAAGGAAGTGGAAGGAAAGATGGATGCCCGAGTTATGGACATTCTCGAAACAACATGGAGGCATTCCAACAGACAGAGATACCTATGCCATTTTAGATGTCGAACCGAGCCAAGATTGGTTGATGAATTCAAGACGCCGCATCTCGAAGGTTACTTCGCAAATATGTCCATGGCTCAAGCCTAGGATTTATACTTGGAAAAAGGTCTCAAACTATGTGAAGAAGCCGACGGAAGCGATCACGGCGATCAACTCTGTTGGTCACTCTGCTAGTCACTCACCGGGAAAAAGAAGGCCCAAAGACAATACACGCCCAGAGGAAGAGGAAGAAGCGATGGTGGAGGAAGAGGTTTGAGACCTAGACCTATGCCCAAAAATATTGAGTACATAGATCCGGCAAGAAAGGAGGGATCTATTGGGCTGGATTCGACGAAGTAGCTAACCCGCAAGTGGCTAAAAACAATGCCGAGTATGTGAAGAGGATTGAAGAAGAAAATAGAAGACAAACTCAGCTATGGGAGGAAAGACAAGAAAGAAAAAGAAGAGATGAAGTCGCGAGAAAGACTTATGAGAAAAGAAGGCGGTGAAGATGAGAAGAAGAGAAAAAGGTCAAGATGACAGAGTCAAGAAGATGAAAGAATGAGGTGAAGGAGATGAAGTGTTGTTGTCCACCCCTTCACGTATTTTACTATGTAAATACATTTTTATGTAAGTCTTCGTCAGTACATCGAATAAAATCGTACAATTTCTATACTTGTGTAGATATAGAACATCATAGTTACTCTAAGTTCTATTTAAGCTCGATACACTTTGTAAACAACTATGTAAAGAACAAGAATGTTATGATCAATAAAAGATTGATTCTAAGCATACATTTTGTGATTCTACATTTGTCCGTACGTATCTTAGTTGTTTAATTATTGAATGAATGTTTTAAGTTTTGGCATCATCAAAAAGGGGGAAATTGTTGGGAAATTATTTTTAGATTTTGATGAATGCCATTTAAAACTTAGAATAGAAAGTTGGCACCCCATTTCGTTGTAAATTGCATTGTAATAGATAGGTCTGGTCGAGTGAGTCAAGTCGGCTATGCTCGAACATGCAAGAACACAACCGGAGACTTGAAGGAAGACTCCATCTGAGGCAACTGAGGCGAGTGTGGCAAAGAAGAGAAGACATGAACTCGACTAAAGGAATAACCGAGATACTGGTGAGTGAAGTATCGGTCAAGTCAACTCAAGACACCAAGTCTCAAGTTGAAGTGACAAAAGAGCCATCCAATGATTGGAAGCTAACTCAAGTCACCTGGGGAAGTTAAGAAAATACAAAGCAAGTAGAGATAATCGAAAGAGATCCCGTTACGTAAGTCAAGGAAATTATTAAACAAGTAATACTGCATCGCCTTTCTTGAAGTGCTCAAATCCCGAAGCGTGCAAAAGGAATAAACAATGGGAAGCACCGCACTGTGTGTCGAACTCAAAAGTCAAGAATCATTCATACGAGGAAGTGGAAATTCCAAGGATCGCAACAAGACAAGCCAACGACCACAAGTGTCTTTTAAAAATAAGCCTATCTCTTCAACGGGCAAATTTTTAAAAGATTACTATAAAAGGCCGAGTAATAACTTTGAGAAAAGGTTACTCGAACCACGAACATTCAAGTTGTAACCAAAAATATTCTCAAGTCATTAAAGATCAATCCTCAAGCTTACATTACGAAGGAAATCAATCCAACACTCACTTGTGAAGGAAAGACAACTTCTATCGGTTGAAGAGGAAAACATTTGAAGAATTAAGGGGTCTACATTCCACGGAGGATTGTAGGAAGGTTCAAGGTCGAACAGTCTTGAGTTTTTGGAGGGCTTCGTGATCAAATCCAAGAAGATTGAGCAAGTGGGCTGTAGTAGCAAGGCAATCGCCCTATGAAGAAAAGCCGAGTCATACGAGAAGCCATCTCGTGTGACGAAAGCATCTCCGATCGAGTCCCAGGATCAAGTCAAGGTTTGTGTGATCAAGACTTGTATCCGGATTGTTAACCACTTTGTATATCTTGATCAATACTTAGTGGATTCCTCCAGGAGTTGGAGAAGAGAGGAGTAGAAGAATTACCCCATCTTCGAACCTCTATTAAAACTTATTGTGTCATTTACACTTCAACACTTTAATTTCTCGTGCATATTACTTTTATATCTCACGATTAATTTGCTATCCAATTGATAATCAACAAGGTGCTAAAACCAATTATTAAAACAAACTTAACTAAATTCAAGGGTGTTAAGTCTTCCAATGAAAATATATCACGGTCGAGTTAAGTCTTTAGTCAAAAACAATTGAGTTATTCTATCAACAAACTCGAGTCAGTGCGTTGAGTGACTAACTCCGATTCACTAACTTAGTTGTCCATTAAGGACTCATTTTGTGAAATATTAACTCGAACGTTTTAAAAGGACTAAATCGAAAAGTTGGTAAGGTTTATTCAACCCCCTTCTAAACCTTACACTCACATCCCTTGGGACCTACTGACTCTACCTATCACAAGCCATAGCCAAGTTGTTTTTGAAACTTGCCACTCTCCACCTTCCAATTTAGAACATTTTGGGTTAGCTTGTCAAATAAAGATTCACTCCGAGTTGACTTCTAACTCCTCCAAGATTGCAAAGCTATCACTAGGTCGAAAAAAACAAAATTGAAAATCGCTAAAACCGACCGAACTAAATCGCACCACACCATGATTTATTATTTAATTTATTAGAAATCATGATTAATATTTTTTTTAACTAGATCGCACAATATAAGATTCTCGCAATTACAATTTGAAGTCTCAAATCGTTCGACCGCACGCAAGTAGAATATTATATATATATAAACTATATATATTAATATATTTATCTCAAACCATAGTATATTTGTGTATAATTATGTATTGTCATATCTAATTATTTTCACTCATTTACTATAGCTAATCAATTTACTTACTAGTTTAATACATCAAGTGTAAAGAAAAACGTCGTAAGTTGTCTTCCTACATTTCTTGTTATTATTGTAGTTTTATTTGTTATATACTTTGTCTTTTGTTTATGTATGTAAATTATGTAATGAGATTTGACTGGGAAATTTTTGAACTTGGAGATTAAATTATTAAAAATTATATGTATTTGATTCCACTATTATGTATTATTAAAGTTTATAATATTCAATTGAGACAAAGATCATATTCTTAGATTTTTAGTTATCGAATTGATAAGTTTCTATTTGCTCATTTTTATTGTGTTCATATATTTTTTGTGTATTGTATGTTGAAAACGCAAAATCATTGTAAACCATATATTGTTTTTTTAAAAATCCGCGACTTAAAATCAAATTTGTGGCCGAATCGCACTTAGTAATCCGGTTTGAAAATATTGAAAAATCTTGCTCAAATTGTATGGTAATCACCCCTAGTTATCACCATCATCACATTAGATAGCTGGTCATAAAACCCTAGCTTGATGTCTATGCACTTGGATACAATATCATCACCTTGTGATACTTCTCCTTTATCACAACCTTGATCTTAGATGGGTAAAGGTTGTCTTTTCTCTTCCTCAATGTCAATTTCCTTCCAATTTTTCCTCGCATATTGAGCTCATAGTCCTTCACTCGTTACACCAGGATTTGGCAAATGTATCGCCTTAGGGCATCTCCAACCCATAACACCAAATTTGGTGTGAAAATCACACCAAATTTGGTGTTTTAGTGTAATTTTGCAAAACTCATCTCCAACCCACTACATCAAATCTTACATCAAATGAGTATTTTAATATTTCTTTACATTTTGGAATAGCAAATTTATTTGTTTATGCAATTATTTCTTTTGCTTATATTTTATTATTATTAATGTAACTAAATAAAAACTTATATTTAACTAATATTACATTAATTAATTATATTACAAAATTAATATTACAACTAATATCACAATAAATAAAAATACTAAATTGCACACTAGACAATAAAAAACGACAAACCTAAAACAAATATTTAAAGACAAAAAAAAAATATAATTTTTTTATTAATTCAAGTTTAATTATAATGTTAGTGTTTTGTATTTTATGATAGATTTTGATGCTTTTTTTAATTAAATTATAATTTTGTTTATTAATTATTTTAGTTTATCAAAATTTTAAGTTTAGTTTATAATAATTTATTGGTAAATGTTAACTATTGTTCATCCAAAATAATAATTATATACAAAATTTAAATAACTAAAACCATGTTACAAATAAATTATATATCAAATATAGGATACAATAGGAATTAAAAGTTTGAAGTAGAAGAAATTGGAGGGCAAAGAGGGAATATTTGTATTACACCAAATTTGGTGTAAAGGAATAGTGTTACACCAAATTTGGTGTAACACTATTCATTACACCAAATTTGGTGTGATGTTTAGAGTTGGGTTGGAGGGTGTTTTTAGATATTTGGTGTTTTGGTGTGGGTTTTAGAGTTGGGTTGGAGATGGTCTTAGTCAAGTCGTCTGCAGTGACCAACACAGTTGTTCCATTTATAGATGAATGGATCCAATCATCCTGAATCGAAGAATTTATGTATATCATGTCAATCTCCTCCATGTACGTGTCAGACATTTCTAATGTCGTAAACTTCAGCAACTTTGACTTCTCAAGGCACTTGACAATCATCTGTGCCCTAGCCTTGTCATTTGAGTGCTTGACCATCCTTTCAACATCAATGGTCGCACCAGAATAAATTATTTTTGACATCATCGCAAAGTGCAATAGTTGGGCTTCAATCGGAACTGATGATTTCTTGGGTGCCATATCGGGTTATGGTTTTAGCAAACTTAGAGATCACTGAGTTCTCTTTGAGTTTTCTTTTGTGTGTGTGTGTGTGAGAGAGAGAGAGAGATAGATAGAGAGACAGAGAATTTTCTAAAGGTATGTACGCATAAGGTTGAAGAAAGAGAAGATGAAACAATTATATGGAAGGTGAAAATGGCATTCACATAGATCGTGCATTTTTGAAATATTATCAACGGTTGAGATTTCCTCTAGAAATCCAGAATTTATGCTTTTAATGCGCCAGTGCCATTTATGGCAAATCATAAGTGTCCATGTACTGTTTATCCTGCAGCTTTAAATAAAGTTACTATTGTGCATTTATTGTGATTAACTTAATGTAATAACACATTCCCACTTAATGAGTGCTACGTCATTTTGTCCTTTTACACATGCCATTGAGTAAGTTTTCTTCTTACGTGTGACTTGTCTGAGAAGAAACCTTTCTACTTCGAGTGATCTGATAATAACTAGCTGACAACTAACTCTTTTGTTCAGAAAATCACTCTTATGATGACCCGACTGTGCTGATTTTACTTTGATGTCAATAGTAGACTCATTTTCAACAACTTTCACTAGTACATAAAAGACTATATAAATCAGAAGAATAAACATCAGTTTCTACAAAAATTGATGCAAGGGTTGTGGCAATTTGAAAAATTAAGTAAAGTCTTTAAGTATCGGTAGTTTATAAAAAATCTGACACCTATAAACTCTTATATTTGTAATTAAATTAAAAACTTTTAATTAACCTTTAAGCTTCAATTTCTTAACAACAACCGATGCATATAATATAAGTTTGTGTTTTTAATTGAAGCATTAACTCAGCCTCATCAATGAACTTATATCTAAAACAACAAATCCATCATTGAAAACTAACTTTAACTCCCACTTTTCCGTTCTCCATCGTTGTCTACCCTAGCAAGCAGCCGTCCCCCCTGTCGCTGGTGCTGTCTAGCATCGCAAGCAGCCATTCCACTCTTGCCAACGCCGTCTAGCCTCACAAGCAGCTACCCCCACTGTCGTTGTCACTGTTGAGCCCTCGCAATCAGTTGTCACTGCATTCGAGTCAGTAGTGAAATCTGAGATTCTTGATTTACTTGATCTAACTCTTCCTACTCCTGAGGTGGATAAGGATGATTAATGTTGGCCGATTTGTTTCCCTTAGAGATAAACAGAGGTATGATTTTGTTGCTTGCTGATTTTTTGTTCATTTAAAGTGTTGTAATGGTACAATAAAAAGAATTTAGTAGTGATTTAAGGTTTTTGATTGCATATTAATAGTCTATCCAAGAGTTTATTCATTTTATTCAGTTATTCATTTCTTACAGTTTCTCAATTTGACAATTGGAAGATGTTGAAGTTGGATTGTGCACCACAAAAATCATATGTTAAAGTTGGATTGTGCACCCTCTTGAGAGAGCTTCCTTATCTCAGGGGTTAGTTACAAAAACCATCCCGAGGTTTAGGATAATCCAAACAAAAACAAATCCAGTTACATATTGAAATTACAAATACCATCTGACATTTATAGTTAGCTTAAAAATTTCACCCTCAAGATGCGTCAAGGGGGTATTTGTTGAGTAAATACAAACCTCAGGGTGTATTTGTGATTTTGAAAGATAACTAGAGTTTTTGCAATTATGCTAAACCTTAGGGGTAGACTTTGTAATTTGTTTTTAATAATTCCGTAATTTCTCCGCATTTTTTTATGCTTCATATTTGCAGTCTTTGTATTAGTGTAAAACTTTCCCAATAATCCATGACTATCACATGAACTATTTTAACAATTTTTATTGAATACTTGTAATCGGTACTTTTTATAAGCTGAAACTTGTAAGGATTGTGTAGTACTCTACTGATTTATAGAATTTATACTTGCATAGTAATGCGAGACTTTATAATGTGCATGTTCTTAAGTTTTCACTGTCTTACCACCTTATATTTGTTAAACTAATATTTATGTGGTTGTTGAAGCCATTACTCCATATTTTCTCAACTCGTCATCTTGTGCTCATTTAATTCAAATTCTTGAATGTGCCTAGGGACTTATGTTGAGGGCATAAAGGAAAAAGTTGTTTTGTCGCCTGGACATGCTCTTTCATTTACCGCAGAAAAGGTCAATATCTTAGTTGTATATGTGTTTGCTATGTTTACATATTCCATTATCTTGATTTGATGAAGTTTGATTAACCATTTTCTAATTTAATGGCAAAATAATTTCGACTCTTATTTAATACAAATGGCATAACATCGACATGTTGGATCAAATAATTTTAACCTATTCAATGAAATCGTAGTCATACAATATTTACATTGGTATGTATGTTATGTTTGGCTTAATACTTCATTGAGCTCCACGGACTTGAACCAAAAGACTTATGTAATATTTTTGTTTTAGTTTATTAAACCTTGGTTTCTTTTCCCTTGTCGCTTTCTTTGTTACATCATCTACATAATTGATTTTCTTAGAAAGTGTCAATTGAATGGCTGTTACTTGATATCGTTTTTGGCTTTGAGGTAAATGCAAGCATATTTATATTGTGAATACAGAACCAAAAAGGCAATGGCGACCAAATTGTGTGATCATATTTATTGTTTTAAGGGTAATGTAACTTAATCTTTTCCTAATTTAATTCGGAGACTTTACCTAGAGAAATAAGTCGTTGGAATTCACATGAAGTTTATGTCGAAATGCCACGAAACCGATGGGATGAATAACAAATATCAATTATATGTGTTGTCTTTGTTTTGCTTCATGATGAAAGGCATATGATGCAACTCATTGATGATTGGATGAGCAAAAACTTAACTATTAAATGAAGCGGCCAGGGGTTAGAGTAAATGGATTGTCCAAACAACACCAAGTAATTTTAGTTTTTAAGTCTATTGTGTCACTTATAATTATGTGGCTTCTTTTTAATATTTATCAATCAAATGCATCTTTTCCTTAGCAAAATTTGTTTTCTTAATTTAAATGTAATTTGTTTTACCCTCCCTTTTCCTCACGAGAATAACAATAGCATAGTGCTTTCTCCACCTATGTTCCTTTGTCCACTTATAATGTCCTTTCGTTTTTGTGACTATTATGCCTTTTGCTCTTATAACATTATTTGATTTTATTACAATTCTCAATTTCAATAATTCTTACTGGTTTCGGATGATCGAAAGTAATGCACATGGGATGATTATGATGGGGGTTATATTTTCACAATTGGTATGCATTGTTAGTCCAAGTGGCTACTTAAAATCTAAAGGGGGTGAATAGATTTTTCTCGATCTTCCAATTATGCCCTCTTTTTGTTTGATAGCAAATCAAATAGAAATGTGCGAAAAATAAATCAACACTCAAGGATTTACGATTGCTTCAACCCATCTAAGGCCTATGTCCACTACCACCCAAAGTATGTTTGAGTGGGTTTCGATACCAAACAATTACAACTCCAACATGAAGAGCACCAAACTCCTTTTACAACAATAATATTGAAGAGCACCAAACTGTTCTTACAACCTTGAAGAGCACCAAACTCCTCAACACCTAATTTAATCAACCAAGTGTGTTCTTAACAAAAGAACACTTAACTTCCTCAAAAAAAAAAAAAAAAAAAAAAAGAACACTTAACAAGTAAGTCTTGTTTTGAATAATTTTGATCAATCAAGATTACAACTCAAATAGAAGTATACAACTTTGAAAGTACAAGTGTGATCAAGAATGAAACCCTAATAAGCAAAATGTGAAAGTGTAATGCTTAGGCCATTACAACAATATATGAAAATGAGAGCTTAAAAATTTCGTTGAGATATTCTTATTGTGATGTAGAATTGTATGTTATATTTGATCCTTTAAATTCTTCAACTACTTATAGAGAAGCTTTAAAATTTGATCTCGACATAGGCTCCTCCAAATTGAATTTTGATGCAAAAAGAAGGATCAAAAGATCTACAAAAATGGTTAAGAATTGATAAAATAAATCTTGGCGATAAGTCTTTGGTATAATGAGATAAAATTTTGTCAAATATCCTATAGCGACGATCCGCTATTTTGAAAATTGGAAAGTTTAAACCGTTGGATCAATATTTTACACATGATGGCATCAAGGGCGATCGATCGATCATGTCTATAGCGATCGATCGTTGTACCATGAAAACTGTTGCTATATTTAGTGACCGATTGCTTATTTAAACAGAGAAGAAAAAAATTTGCAAACCTTCAAGATCTGGCTTTGGTTGCCCTAGCATAGTGACCGGTTGTACTCTCTTATGCAAGTCCTATGTCTTCTAAATAATTTGAGAAATGCTCGATTCATTGGTCTCCTTGATAGCTACCCATCGTCCTCTTTACATGGACTTCTCTATTTTACGAAAACTTTAAAAATCGTTCGGTACCATTTGCCCTCTAAGAGACTTGTCGCCCTCAATATAGATATTTGTGCAAATTTTGACAAAAAGAAGTTCAAGTAATACTTTACAAACTTAAGGTAAAATGTACTAGTAAACTTGAAGTATTTTGACAACTATTGAAAATATTGTTTTGGTAAAAAATCCAATATGTGAAACCATCAAATTCATGTTGGAATTGGTCTTTGATAAATGGGGTGTTGACCCGATTTTGACCAATTAATTAAGTGGTTTCCATTTGTGAAAAATGGAATTAAATTATTAGTAAAAATTCTACTAAGAGAGTAGATGAGAATGGCATTTGGAATTTCTCAAAACCGATTCCGGGTGAATGAGAAATTAATGCAAGAAGTTAGCCACTTAATACAAATAAATGGTATGGAAAATGGAAAATGTGGGGGGAGGAGAGATGCTCCATCCCACATAGGAAAAAATGAGGTAAAGTTGCACACTTTATTTATCCCAAGTTGGACAAATGGGTTTGGGCCCTTGGGGGCACCAAAGTTTTTAAAGGGGAGAGGACCTACATGCTTGTGGGTTTGGTCAGCACACGCTGCTGCTGCGCCGCCGCCGCCCGCCCGCCCGGCCGGCTCGGCTCGGCCGCCCGGGTCCGGGTCGTGGGTCGTGGGCTTGGGCTTGGGCTTCAAGGCCCTTTATTCTTTTTGGACCAAAAACCTTTAAAATATTTAATTAATTTTTGTAATTAATTAAATAGATTTAATTAATTTTTGTAATTAATTAAAAGAGTTCAACCGGGAAAAACTTTCGGCCCACAAGACGGCTTGGTGGTCGGGTCGTGCTACCGCCGAGAGTTTGCCGCCTACACGCACGGGGCGCACGCCCGTGCGTCCGGGTCGTCTTGGTGCCGAAAGTTTGAGCATGCGCGACGCGCAGTGCACGCCCGTGCGTCAGGCCGTGCTCCTCCTGCAGCAGTGCGTCTGTTCGATGCAAAAGGTGTCTTTCGAGCAAAAGACATGTTCCTTCCATAGGGGGCGTCTAAAGCCTATAAAATTCGATCCCTGGTGACTGAAAAAACACACGAAAGAGACGAAAATAATCAGATAACATTAATCGAGCATTGCATTTTTGCATCTTGCCCTTTTCCTCCTTCAAAGCTTGAAAGTTCGAACTTTTTGTTGTTCGCTGTGTTTCGAGTTTCCAAGTGCTGTAAACTCGAGACGTAAAAGTCGTTGTATCTTAGAGACGAACGCCGGAACCGTAAGCACTCGGTGTACGGGGCGTTTTCGTCTTGCGGAGACTGATTCGAAATCAGGCCTCGACTTAAACCATACACTATATCCAGCCATTTTCTTCAAACAGAAACCATACACCGAAAAATTTTACCCAACAATCGCAAGACGAAAATCGTTATTCCTACGTTTCTGTTGAAGACGATGGCATCCAGTTCGGTCTCGTTCACACCCATGGGCGCTTGCTCCGCTCACGGCGAAAAAGCCGCCAAGTTTTCAGTGCCGACTTCAAACGTTGGCAATGAGAAGATGTTGTTCTACCTCACTACTTTGGGGTTGGCTCGTTTCCTAAGGGCGACCCCCTACTGCCGTTGAAGAAGGCGAAGTTGACAACAACGGAGAATCGTGGATGCTTGGCATAACAGCGATTTTCTATGTCGCAACTACGTCTTGAACGGGCTAGACGACACTCTCTACAATGTCTATAGACGTTCAAGACGCCCAAGGAATTGTGGCAATCCTTGGAGAAGAAATACAAGACGGAAGTGCCGCACAAAGAAATTTGTTGTCGGCAAATTCTTGAGTACAAGATGGTTGACACCAAGATGGTGATCAGCCAAGTTCAGAGATTCAAATCATCCTTCACGACTTAGTGTCCGAAGGGATGCTTTTGAATGAATCCTTTCAAGTGGCAGCAATTATCGAAAAATTGCCGCCATTGTGGAAGGACTTCAAAAACTACCTCAAGCACAAGCGCAAAGAGATGGGGCTTGAGGATCGATTGTTCGGCCGCATCGAAGAAGACAACCGAAATCGAGAAGTTAAAACCAAAATGCGGGATGGAGGCTAAGGCCAATCTTGCCGAGTCGAGCACTAGCAAGAAACGTAAGCACTCCGGGAAGGAGAAAGGCAAGGCCAAAAAGTTCAAGGGAAATTGCTACAATTGTGGCAAACCGAACCACATGGCGAAGGATTGCCGACACCCAAAGAAGGGAAATCAAGGTGGCAACCAACAAGCCAATGTGACGGAGGACAAGTCGGTTCCAACAGACTTGCCTGAGCTCGATCTCTCCGCCGTTGTGTTTGAAGCCAATATGGTGGATAACCCAAGGGAGTGGTGGATAGATATCGGGGCTACTCGTCACATTTGTGCCGATAAGGAGATGTTCTCCTCCTACACTCCGATCAATGGAAGAAAGTTGTTCATGGGGAACTCCTCGACTTCCAACATCGTTGGGCTTGGAAAGGTGGTGCTCAAGATGACTTAGGGAAGGAGCTTACGCTTGTAGATGTCCGCATGTCCCGGACATCCGCAAGAACTTGGTTTCGGTCCGTTGCTTAGTAAGGCGGATTTAGGCTAGTGTTTGAGTCCGATAAGTTTGTAATGACCAAGAATGGTCGGTTTTTATGTAAAGGTTACCTTGATAAGGGCACATTCAAAATGTTACGTAATGTCGCTTTTCCGCCAAGAGGCGAAGAATAAAAACGTTATACGTTTTTTACTTGTTGGATTGTTCTAATTTATGGCATGATAGATTAGGACACGTAAACTTCAATACAATTAAAAGGTTAGTGAATCGGAATTAATACCTACGTTTAAAACCGATTCACAAGACAAATGCGAAATTTGTGTTGAAGCAAAATTGGCCAAGGCACCGTTTCATTGTAACGAGAAGTACCAAACCACTCGAGTTAATTCATACGGATGTGTGTGACTTAAAACTTGTGCAAACTCGAGGTAGTAAGAAGTACTTCATAACGTTTATAGACGATTGCACAAGATATTGTTATGTCTATCTTTTGAAAAGCAAAGATGAAGCTTTAGTAGCTTTTAAAACTTATAAGAATGAAGTTGAAAATCAGCTTAATCGAGAAAATTAAGATGATTGAGTGATAGAGGCGGAGAGTATGTTGCTCCGTTTGAAGAATTTTGCTCGGAAGCGGGTATAATTCATCAAACGACCGCACCTTACTCACCTCAATCAAATGGTGTTGCGTAACGCAAGAATCGTACTCTTAAGGAGATGATGAACGCGATGTTGCTAAGTTCGCTTACCCCAAAACTTGTGGGGAAGCCATACTTTCTGCGAACTACATTCTTAATAAGATCCCACACAAAGGTAAAAATGAAACTCCATATGAGTTATGGAAGGGACGTAAACCGTCATACAAATACCTTAAAGTGTGGGGGTGTTTGGCTAAAGTCAAGTACCTAAGCCAAAACAAGTAAGAATCGGTCGAAGACGATCGATTGTGCTTTCATTGGATATGCTAACAATAGTAGTGCATATCGCTTTTTAGTGCACAAGTCGGCTATTCCGATATAAATGAAGGTATGATCATTGAATCAAGGAATCTTTGTATTCTTCGAGAATATCTTTCCGAATAAAGAACGGAAAGAAGAAAGTTCGAGTAAACGGACTTATGAAAGCGCAAGGTTACCTCAAAGTGATGATGAAGAGGAACCAAGACGCATAAAAGGACAAAAGTAGCTAAGTCTTTTGGTCCGATTTTCTAACTTATATGTTAGAAAATGAACCCGAACTATTCAAGAAGCATTTTCTAGTCCGTAAGCTCCTCTCGGAAAGAAGCTATCAATAATGAGATAGATTCCATCATGCAAAATCACACTTGGGAGTTGGTTGATCTCCGCCGGGTTGCAAGCCTTTGGGATGCAAGTGGATCCTAAAAAGGAAGTATAAAGCGAGATGGATCTATTGACAAGTATAAAGCCCGATTGGTAGCTAAAGGGTTTAGACAAAAGGAGGGATATGATTTCTTCGATACATATTCTCCTCGTCACGAGGATTACGTCCATTCGTGTTCTCATTGCTATTGCGACTTTGCATAACCTTGAGATACATCAAATGGACGTTAAAACTACCGCTTCTTGAATGGGGAACTTGAAGAGGAAATTTATATGGAACAACCCGAGGGGTACATTGCACCGGTCAAGAGCGAAAAGGTGTGTAAACTTGTTAAGTCACTTTATGGACTAAAACAAGCACCTAAGCAATGGCACGAAAAGTTTGACTCGACTATGAAGTCAAACGGTTTCAAGATCAATGAATGTGACAAGTGCGTCTACATTAAAGGTACTACAAATAATTACGTCATAGTATGCCTTTATGTAGATGATATGTTGATTATGGGAAGTAGTCATGATTTAATCATGAAGACTAAGAACATGTTAAAGAAGAACTTTGACATGAAAGATATGGGATTATCTGATGTTATTTTAGGGATTAAAATCTCTAGAACTTCAGATGGAATTGTCTTGTCACAATCCCATTATGTCGAAAGCATACTCAAAAGGTTTAATGCTTTTGATAGTCCTCCGGCTAAGACACCTGTAGATCTAAGTCTACACTTGGCCAAGAATAGAGGCGAACAGTTTTCTCATTTGGAATATGCAAGGTAATTGGCGTTTGATGTACTTAACGAACTGTACACGTCCAGACATTGCATATTCAGTGAGTAAACTAAGTAGGTTCACAAGTAACCCAAGTACGGATCACTGGAAAGCCGTGACAAGGGTACTTAGATATTTAAAGTATACCATGAACTATGGAATACTTTATACAAGATATCCAACAAGATTAGAAGGATCTTGTGATGCGGTGGATATCAGACACAAAAGACTCCAAGTCCACAAGTGGATTTGTTTTCACAATAGGTGGAGGAGCGGTGTCATGGAAGTCTTCTAAGCAGACGTGCATAGCTCGATCCACTATGGAATCCGAGTTCATTGCTTTGGATAAAGTTGGAGAAGAAGCAGAATGGCTTAGAAACTTCTTAGAGGATATTCCTTGTTGGAATAAGCTGTTTTCTTTGTTATGATACATTTGTGATAGTCAATCAAAGAATCGGAAGGGCACAAAGCAGTATGTATAATGGTAAGTCTAGACATATACGTCGGAGACACAATACCATTAGACAGTTGATTTCGAATGGGGTTATTTCGGTTGACTACGTGAAGTCAAAGGAAAACCTTGCGGATCCGCTTACAAAAGGCATAAATCGAGATCAGTTGTAATCCACAACTTAAAGAATGTTCATAGCGGTAACCCAACCTTGTGAATTGGAGATCCCAAGACCTTGGTTCAATGGGACAACTAAGTTATGAATGTTCAAATTTGAACACTTGGAAAATGTGTTAGCTCATTCTCGATACATCCAAGTGTATTTAAACCTGCTTGAATGTGGTGAGGTTAAGTTTAAGACTTTTAATGATTCCTATACCGAAAGGTGGAGTATTGCAGATACTCTTCAATAGGAGATCACCTATATAAGTGAGAAGTAATGGCCGCTTCAAATGAAACACTTATGAATCTAAGATATGGTCCAGGGCGAAATGGACACAACGTGAGAACAACAAGTGTTAGAGTTGTTATTGTGTAATCATCGTTGTCTTGGTTTACACAAACGGCCGAGTAGTTCAAGACATCGCGTCACTAAGCGGCTAGTAAATCCGATAGTACTTTACTAAGGAAGGTTCAAAGCCACAAGCTACCTATCCTCGATGCAATAACGATTCGCCGAGACTTTCAAGTTTAATCGCATACACGCATGCATTAATTTCATTCATGTGGGGATTGTTGGAATTGGTCTTTGATAAATGGGGTGTTGACCCGATTTTGACCAATTAATTAAGTGGTTTCCATTTGTGAAAAATGGAATTAAATTATTAGTAAAAATTCTACTAAGAGAGTAGATGAGAATGGCATTTGGAATTTCTCAAAGCCGATTAGGGTGAATGAGAAATTAATGCAAGAAGTTAGCCACTTAATACAAATAAATGGTATGGAAAATGGAAAATGTGGGGGAGGAGAGATGCTCCATCCCACATAGGAAAAAGGAGGTAAAGTTGCACACTTTATTTATCCCAAGTTGGACAAATGGGTTTGGGCCCTTGGGGGCACCAAAGTTTTTAAAGGGAGAGGACCTACATGCTTGTGGGTTTGGTCAGCACACACACGCAAGGCTGCCGCCGCCGCCGCCGCCCGCCCGCCCGCCGGCTCGCTCGGCCCGGCCCGGTCGGGTCGTGGGTCGTGGGCTTGGGCTTGGGCTTCAAGGCCCTTTATTCTTTTTGGACCAAAAACCTTTAAAATATTTAATTAATTTTTGTAATTAATTAAATAGATTTAATTAATTTTTGTAATTAATTAAAAGAGTTCAATCGGGAAAAACTTTCGGCCACAAGACGGGCGGGAGCACGCACGCCGTGCGGTCGGGTCGTGCTACTCGGGCCGAGAGTTTGCCGCCTACACGCACGGGCGGCGCACGCCCGTGCGTGCCTGGGTCGTCTTGGCTGGTGCCGAAAGTTTGAGCATGCGCGCCAAGCGGGCGGCGCGACGCCCGTGCGCCTGGGTCGTCTTGGTGCCGAAGTTTGAGCATGCGCGCACGGGCAGGCGCACGCCCGTGCGTCTAGGCCGTGCTCCCCTGCGCAGGTGCGTCTGTTCAGTGCAAAAGGTGTCTTTTCGAGCCAAAAGACATGTTCCTTCCATACGGGGCGTCTAAAGCCTATAAAATTCGATCCTGGTGACTGAAAAACACACGAAAGAGACGAAAATAATCAGATAACATTAATCGAGCATTGCATTTTTGCATCTTGCCCTTTTCCTCCTTCAAAGCTTGAAAGTTCGAACTTTTTGTTGTTCGCTGTGTTTCGAGTTTCCAAGTGCTGTAAACTCGAGACGTAAAAGTCGTTGTATCTTAGAGACGAACGCCGGAACCGTAAGCACTCGGTGTACGGGGCGTTTTCGTCTTGCGGAGACTGATTCGAAATCAGGCCTCGACTTAAACCATACACTATATCCAGCCATTTTCTTCAAACAGAAACCATACACCGAAAAATTTTACCCAAAGAATTCAAAAACAACTTTGTTCTAGCATGTACATCTTTTAATCATTTGGAATATGTAGAAACGTGTATCAATTCTCACCATTGTTGTACTTTCCTATGCATAATAGAATTTCACCAATACTGTGGCCTTCTTTATGTAGAACTTAATTAATTTAGTAGGTCCGATGATTCGAAAAATGAAACAAGAGGGTTAAAGAGAACGGAAGGATCTTAAATGGATAGAAGCCTTCTAACACTTGGAACTATGCATATATGAACCTTTTTGTCGATGAACACATATTTGTTATAAAATTAACCACTTTTCCCACTCTTTGTATGGTGTTTCTCTTTTTGCTACCATGTGTGTACAATACACACATTGTGGCACAAACTCGCCGAGATAAACACGCTCTTATAAACAATTAATTTCATCGTGAAGATCTTGTTATTGATATTTGACTTTTAAACATTTAAATGAGTCATTTTATTTTCCTATTTCTTCCCGCTCCGATGCTTTTAATTTCTCTATAACGTGAAGGTAATTGGAAAAACTTGGTGAAGAGAAGGCATCCCACGTTCCTTATTGGGATTCAAAGCTTACTCACCTTCACAATCTTTACTAAGAAGGGTAGCAAATGTTGGTTGAGTAAATAATACAACCGAACATAGAAGTAGTAGTTGGTCTCAAAATTTTCTATTGGGAAAGGTTCTTATTTGAGGTGGACTCACATTTGCAAAGAGTTTCTGAAGAGGAAAAGTTGAAAGTAAAGAAATATCTCAGAGGTTAAGCTGCATATTTAAGGGTATTGATTTTCGAGATTTCTACTACTATTATTTATCAACTCTGAGATTTTGTTTGGATTTTTTGAGAATTATTTTTGTTTTTTTCCGCCAGGTGTTACAAGATAAGAAATTGAAGGGTCAGCTAGTTGTGAGGGAAACATTGTATGGAATGTCTGTACAAGCTACTGCCCAGGCTAAGAATGTGACTTTTTAACCCTGAGTACACCATTTGCTTTGCATTTTCTATCTCTAAATGATTGAGTCATTTGTATTACAATTGAAGTTTTGATTGTATTTTTAAGAATTTCTTTTTGGGCGAAACATAAAACATGTGTTATTTTCTTAGTGGCTTATGACAAGCGAATGAGGCTATTTGGAAGCTGAGGGTTGAGAAAACATGGAGATTAAGCAAGAGGCAATTGCTTGTGCTCTTGGAGAAGGGATTTCTCTGCCTCGTTGCTCCCCATTACTCGTTCTATAACTACCAATTTTTGCTGTTGAGGCTAATTAATTTTGAAATAAATTGCACTACCAACACTGTTAATAAATTGGTCGATAGTCTGTAGTCTTTGCTTCCTTAACAGTAGTAAAGACATGATCTTTAGGATAATATATTCAGCAATTGTCATCGAGAAAAAAATTCAAGGTATATTTCTATTTATGCAACTTTGTATGATTTTCTTTGTCTAATATTTCGCTTGACCTGTAGTTGTATATTGAGCGTCTTCCTAAGTTTGGCATTTGAACATTCCTAACTTATCGTGTCATGAACTTGTTTTTGGCTAGGGAAGATAGAGAATATTAGTGGCCTCGATATTTTTAAAGAATGATGCCATGAGTTTATTTCCTAATTTTTTAAATTTTTTTCATTATAGATTGTAATAAATTGTTTTTGCGCATGGTGGTAGGAAATTGAAACGGAAATTATGTTTAAAAAGAATAACAATAAGCATCGGTTGTTGTTACAAAATGACGCCTAAACTAACTTTGTGAGTCGGTTGTTTGAGGAAAACCAATGCCTTTAGTAAATATTATGCATTAGGTTTTGCTTAGCAATTAATGCCTATTGTTTACTTTAGGTGTCGGATAAAACTGATGCCATTAAATCTGATTATTAGCATCATATTCATAAGCATAGCCGTTAGAACCGATGCTTAATGTCGTTTAGAACCGATGCAAATGGTCAATTTTGTACTAGTGTTTCACCATTATTCTGCTATGATACAACCTCTTCTCGCTTTCTTAACTTAGCTTAATAAGTCCAAGCTCATTGTTTAATTCTTCAAACCTTGATTCACATAAGGGTTTGGTGAATATATCAGCCAATTGCTTTTCGGTTGGAATATATTCCAACTTGATATCATTCTTCTCAACATGGCCTCTTATGAAGTGATATATGATCATATCAATTTTCTTGTTTCTTGAGTGCAACACTGGATTTTGAGTTATGACTATTGCACTTATGTTATCACACATAATTGAGATTTCATTTTCTTTAATACCACATTCCTTTAGTTGTTGTCTCATCTACAATACTTGAGCACAATAACTTCCTGCATCAATGTATTCTCGTCACATTTGTAAATGTAGCAATTGAGTTTTATTATTTGCTAAACCAAGAAACAATATGTTTCAAGTAGTTGAAATGTACATGAAGTACTTTTTTTCGTCAACTATGCATCAAGAAAGTCAGGATCTGAATATCCCATGATATCAAAACCTAATTCCTTAGGATACCACATACATGCTTCTTGACTTCCTTCCAAAAATCTTAGAATCTTCTTTGTATCAGTCAAGTGACTTTCTTTGGGTCAATGGTATGAAGTTTAGAGTATTAAGTAATTGTCTAAACCTAATTACACAGGATGCCCTTCCTATTACAACTTTCAATCACATGAAGTGAAAATTTGATGAAATCCCAAAACCGTTGTCATTTTAGATTTTAGTTGAGATAGTCTCTCTAGTCATATCTCATTATAAGATTGAAATTGTATAATCAATATGGCATCATGGAACATATATGTATGATGTTATAATCTCATTATAAAAAATAATGTTGTATTGTTATTTAACACCTTATACGGATAATTTCGGACTTAGTACCCCAAGTTTGTCTACTTTTTTTATTTTACTACCCCATGTTCCAACTTATTCAAGTTTGGTACCCAACGTTACAAGTTTTAATCAATATCATTACCTGTCTTTAGTTGACCATCTACCTGGAAACTTGCTACAACAGGTAAACTTGTGTTAAAAGCTTGAGTTTTGTTCAATTTCTCATTTTTCATTTGCTTTTTCATTTCTAAAGCCTATTAATCAAGAAATCCTTTAGTCCTAGCTGTTCAAAATCTTCCAGTTTAGTCAACAATGAGGGAATGCATTGTTATTGTGAAAGAATGCATCATTGAAGACTTCTTGGACGAAATCAATTCCTGGTAGAGGATTTTGGTCATGTCCGAGATATGGGGTATTTGTTTTCATTTTTTTTTTGCTATGAAAATGCACATATTTTTTTGACAAATGATTTTGTTTCAAAAAAAGATATTGTGGTCATTTGGAATGGGTGAGGATGAAGTGTGCCCTATAGCTAGAGATATCATACCTAGATTGCTTTCGAAAATTAACAAGTTACAAGAAGAAATCGAAGAATTCCAAATGAAAGAGAGCAAATTAAAAACAGAGATTAATATGACTAATAATAGGATTAAGATGTTGGACTATGAAGTTGCGAATTGAACAAAAAAATAGATCTTTGATTTTGTATTTTTATGTCATTGTTTATGTATTTGTTGGTGTTGGTGTTGTATTCTTAATGTAATTGTGTAATTGGAGTGACTCTTTGCTTTCAATTAAATGCATTTTGTGTAGTAGTTGTAAATGTTTTTATTTTCAGTCATGTTCAATGGGATTAATATCAAATTGCAACAAAAATAGATTAACATAAAAGACATAAATAACAAAACATAACACCATGGGATTAATAAAAATACACATTGACTCCTAAGTTAACAAACATCCAACAAATAGTACAATACAAATATAATATCCGAGAAAGTGTTTTGAAATCGTTCATCCAAATAAAGGTACCAATAAATTACATAAAACATTAATTGTTTATAAAACATCCAAAAAGGGTTATCAAACACTAGACTTTGTCATTCCCACTAACTCTTTCCCTTGAGGCTCTCTTCTTGAAGTGTCACCACTAATGGCAACTCTCAAATTTGGCAAGGGTATGCAATGCACTCCACCTCTCGAGAATAATTTGAGTATGCACTCGTGGATGACTTGGTAGCTTACAAAGCAAACAAATATAAAGAAAGAGCTTTATTGGTGATGACTTGCTAACTACAAAAACACTTGTATTTTGGTTAGGAACAATATTTAGAAACCTTGTTTGATGAGCCACCTGTTAGAACAATATTTTGATTTTGATTTTGATGATTTCATATAAATGAGTTTTATACCAAAACAATGTTTCTAAAAGTTGTCCAAATACTTAAATACATTTTATTCGATTTTTACTAAGTATTTGAAGTACTTATAGAACATTATTTTTAACAAAAATCAGACAACTTCATGGTGAAGAGGGCAACTGGTGCCTGAATGTTTAAGTTTTTCTGTATTTCTTCTCTGTTTCGAGGTCAAATGGTCATTATCCATAGCAACCGGTCACTATAGAAAGTAACCGGTCGCCCTTAATACCAAAATATGTCAAAACTTTATTCAACGGTTTAAAATTTTGAATTTTAAACATAGCGACCAGATTGATCAAATCATCCAAAACAATACATACTTGTCGAGTGTTCCTTTGGCAAGAACACACGTGGTTGATTCATTAGGTGTTGAATATTTTGGTGCTCTTCAAAGGTGTGAGAAGATTTTGGTGCTCTATTAGATTGTTGTTATAAGAAAAGTTTGATGCTCTCAAGGTGATGTTATAATCGTTTGATATTGATTAATAAAATTTCTTTCTTTCAAAGTCCACTCGACATACCGGTCCGAACCTATTTTCGGTTAGGAACATTATTGTGGTACACTTGAGTATTTATAAATAGTCGCGGGAGCATAAATAGAATACTTTAATTACTAAAATATGGGCTTAAACATTTCTTAAATAAAAGTATCAAAAGCGATAAAGGTTTGATAAGAGTTATGCTTTAGTAGAACTCAAATTATATCAACCTTAAATTTGTATAATAAAAAGCATAGGTAATTTAACTTAGTGGGAAAATATAGAACGACGCCCATACAGACACTCCCCTATGCCTTAGCTCGTGGCTCATCATCATTATCTCGAAATGTAAAACATTTGAAGGCGTGAGTTGTGAAACTCGGTGGGAAACGTAAGTAGTTACACTAATGGATTTAGCAACATTTAATAAAATATTTTTCCTCGCGAATTACTTTCATGTCTTCGGGCGCAAGGCAAATGTTTAAGATCGTGTATCGCCTCACATGTTATTAACAACTTTGACTTGGTGAGTCACCTTCATGTCTCGTGGGCCACGACCGATGCCTCGGTCCGAGCTTGCACCTCACATGCTATAGACTCTATTTTATTATACGGACTAATTAATGTCTCGTGAGCCAGTACCGATGCCTTGGTCCGTGCTTGCACCTCACATGATATTAGTCTTAGGCCTCATGACCCGAAGGTCCTTAATCATCATATACCGAGCATAAAAAGAGTTTGCAATATCAACATCGTATAACAATATGACATGCTTACTAAATCAAGTTTACTTACCTTTGATGTTTAATGTAAAAGCTAGTGATGAAATTGATTGAATGAGACCGTATCCAATTGTGCCGCACCTAGCACATTGAAATTCTTCAACTTAATGATATAGGACAATGTAGAAAATCATTAAGTAACTTAGTCTCTCTGGCTAAGTAAAGTCTAATACGTTCCTTAAAGTAAAGTATCCTATAATCGAGTGTCGGTATCCCTTTTAAAGAGCTTCAAAAATGATAGTGACCAAAGTCAAAGTCAAAGTCAATGGTCAAAGTCAAAAGTCAACATAAAGTCAAAGTTTTCAATTAATCCTTAATTAACTACCTAAAAATAATTAATCAACTAACGATCCATTTTAGATAAAATTCCGACTAATCGAACCCTTAATTTGTAAAATCATAGCTCGACATTAAAATCTCGATTTATTTAAAAGTAACACGTCATCTCAAAAAATCTCAAAAATATCTTAGTCTTGTCATTCTTAAAGAAAGTATTTCCGAAATCTAACGTTTCCCGAAAAATCACTTTACGTTGCTTCGCTATCTTTTTTCCTAATAACCCGAGCCTACTAACCTAACACTTAACATCAACTTTTCGAAAAGTAACATGGTTTACGAGCCAAAAGTACATGTCACATCACATCACATCATTTTTTATGTCAAACCGGTCACTTTTTCTTACGTCACCTACACCTACACCTACACCTACACTACCAACCTATCATCCTATCACCTACACTATTCATCATAGCCACCTCCGGCCACCTCAGCCCGGCCGCCGCGCCACCTCCGGTGGGCGGTGGTCGACCTCAGGGCGTATTTCCCTATTTTTCGAGCTCTATTTGATTTTTCCAATTCTCTAACTCTAAGTACTAAATTTTAATCGCTTTTTATCATCAAAATCACTTTCAAAAACTGAAAGTTTTCATCAAAAAGTATCATCAAGGCATTAAGCTTCTATTTTTAAAATGGTGGATTAATGAGACCAAAAATCACTAATTGTTCAAGTTCATCTACTAACTTAAAATTTTCACCAACAATCACTTATACAACTTCTAAACATCTTCTTAAACCATTAATATGAAGCTTAAATCACCATAAATTAAATAAAACTCAAAATAAAAAACAAAGCCTATAATCATCACATTAAACTATCAAACTACCATTAATCATATGCTTAGAACAAACAAAACATCACTCTAAAATTTTCACCCTTTGGCCGTCCCCTATGTTTTAATTAAGAGGTATATTTTTCATTTTCAAAATAAGATTAAAACACATAATCATGCTCCTACTAGTTAGATATAACAAAATCTTTAAACTAAAAGTGAAACAAGAATTATTGGTTCGAAAAATCATGATGATCGAAAATAATACTTCAAAAATGGGGTTCGATATTCATATTTTCATCATCAAATTTCATTTCTATGGTAAATAAATGCATATGATCATCCTCCTAAAAAGATTTAAAGAAACGACAAGGATTAAGGAAAATATGAAGAAAATGTTACCTTTGAAGCTTTCTTCAACAATGAAGGTTTTTAGAATAAGTATGGGAGTGTGAGAGAGAAGTGAGGGAGTTGGGAGATTTTATAAAAAAAATAAGAGAGTTGCGGTGGAAAATTCATCTTTTAAAAATTATTAATAAAACTTAGTATTTTAAAAATCCTTAAGTAAGCTATTATTATTTTTAAAAATCCCAATTGTTAATCAAGACTCATTTTTCATAAATTAGATGGTCACTAAATCATAATAAAATGTGAGGTAGAAATTTAGTCTCAAATTCCCAAAATATAAATAAGTACTTTAGTGAAAATCTCCGAAATTCACTTAATCGGTACAAAAATCTCGATCCTAAATTTTAAGTCCGAAACTCCATAATAATATCCAATATATATCATCGTGATGTCCATTTATATCCCTTACCAGTGTTAGGGGCGCAATCGGTTCTTGAATGCTCAAAATATATAAAATGCATTAAGCGAGTAAATCACACATTTAAAATATAAACTAGATATTTGATGCAACATTATTGATGAATATTAATTTTAAAAAGCTCGAGTAATTAAAAAGGGTTGGGTCGTCACAACCTCCCCTACTTAAAAAACATTCATTTTCGTAATTCGACTTAGTTAGGAATGTACGGATACTTAGCTAGGATATCTTCCTCTCTCTCCCAAGTAACCTCTTCCCTACCATGTCGGCTCCACTGTACTAGCACTCGGGGCACTTCATGATTTCTCAACTTATTTACTTTATTTCCCAAAATAGCGATAGGTCTTTCCTCATAGGCAAGGTTATTACTGACATCCAATGCCTCATGGCTAATGATGTGGTTGGGTCGGTAATGTACTTCCTAAGCATAGATATTTGAAACACTTCATGCATCTTGCCGCAAGTTCGGAGGTAGTGCCAAATGGTATGCGACATCTCCAATGTTATCCAAAATTTCGAATGGTCTATTATATTGTGGTCTCAACTTTCATTTCTTCTCAAAATGAACAACTCCTCTCAAATGTGCTACCTTAAGAAATACCCCGTCCTTCACCTAAAATTGTAGGTCCTTCCTTCTTCTGTTGGTGTCACTTTTCTATCAGGTCTTGTCGCTTAGTTATGTCCCGAATCTTAGCAACCAGTCCCACTATTCTCTCGATAATCTCTTGTCCAAAAATCTTGCGTTCGCCACTTCGTCCCAATGAGGTGGTGAGCGGCACTATATTCCATACAATGCTTCGTATGGTGCCATTTTGATAGTAGCCTAGTAAATCGTTATTATAATTGAATTCCACAAGTGGTAGATAAGTCTCCCAACTTCCATCAATATCCAACACAATGTTATTCCGAGCATGTCTTCAATGTCTCGAATTGTTGTTTCTAATCGACCATCCATTTACGGATGATATGCGGTGATGAACTTAAGCGTCTACATACATAGCGCATGCGAGACTTTCCCAAAATTTTGATGTAAAACGAGGATCATGATCTAATACAATGGACGGCACTCCATGAAGGCTAACAATCTTCTCAATGTAAAGTCGAGCAAAATGATCCATCTTGAAAGTCATCCTCACTAGTATAAAGTGTGCGCTCTTCGTGAGTCCTGTCTATGATAACCCAAATAGCCTCATTCTTCCGTATGGATCTTGGTAGTCCTGTCACGAAATCCATAGTAATGCGTTCCCATTTCCATTCAAGTAATATCCAGTGGGTTTAATAATCCCGACGGCCTCCGGTGTTCAAGATTCACTTGTTGACAAATGAGACATCTTTCCACAAATTTGCCTATCGCCCGCTTCATATTCATTCACCGAAAAATTTCTCTCAAGTCCCTATACATCTTCGTTCCTCCCGGATGGGTCAGTATAAGGTGTACACATTGTTTCCTGCGAGTACACATTGTTTCATCTTGTTGAGGAAAATATCGGTCTTCCGAGCATCCTTGATTTGTTGCCTCGGGGTAGGATGTACTATCAAGGATGCAATCACATGAACTTCCGATTAGGTGGTCTCAAAATTTCCAACCTTAGATTGGTAAAGTCTCTTATTAGCGATACTTGTTGTGTGAGCAAATTTGCAATATGCCATCTTTTCTTCCTATTGAGCGCATTTGCCACAACATTTGCTTTTCTCGGGTGATATTGAATGGTGCAATCATAATCCTTCACACAATTCTAACCACCTCATCGGAAGCATATTCAACTCATTCTGTGTGAACAAGTACTTCAAGCTTTTGTGATCCGTGAAGATCTCACATTTTGCACCATAAAGGTAATGACACCAAATATTTAAGGCATGAACTAATGCCGCTAACTCCAATTCATGAGTGTGGTTGTTTTGTTCGTGCATTTTTAAGCGTCTCGATCACGTAGGCTATGACCTTGCCATTTTGCATTAGTACACATCCCAATCCTAGTTTTGATGCATATGTGTAAATTACAAATCATTGGGTTCCCTCTAGAATTGTCAAAATAAAGGTTGTCACTAATCTCTTCTTAAGCTCTTGAAAGTTGTTGTCTAATCGGGTCGGTCCACCGTAATTTTTCACTCTTCTTGGTTAAGTGTGTCGGTGGCTTGGCAATTTTCAAGAAATCTTCGTAATATCCAACTAACCCTAGGAAACTTCATACTTCTCCTACATTAGTCAGTGCTTTCCAATCTAATAATGCCTCACTTTTGATGGCTCTACTTCAATTCCATTGGCGGTGATAATGTGTCCTAAAAACACAACCATGTCTAGCCAAAACTCACACTTGCTGAATTTGGCATAAAGTTTCTCCTGTCGCAAGAAAGTTTCTAACACAATGCGGAGGTGTTCCTCATGTTGTTCCTTGTCTTTCGAGAATAGCAAAATATCATCTATGAAGATAATAACAAACTTATCTAGATAAGGATGAAACACCTTGTTCATCAAATCCATAAACACTTTGTGGGGCATTCGACAAACCCAAAGGCATAATGGTAAACTTGAAGTGACCGTATCTTTCCTGAATGTTGTCTTAGGGATATTACAATCATTGATCTTCAATTGGTGGTATCCTGATCTCAAGTCAATCTTGGAGAACACATTGGCTCCCTGCAATTGATCGAACAAATCTTCTATCCTAGGCACAGAATATTTGTTCTTGATAGTAAATCGATTCAAATCCCGATAGTCAATGCACATTCTAAGAGATTCATCTTTCTTTTTCACGAATAGTACTGGCGCTCCCCAAGGTGAGACACTATGCCGGATAAATTTCTTATCCAACAACTCTTGGATTTGGTGCCTTAGATACATATGCCTTATGTATGGTGCCTTAGATACGAGATGCCACTCCTGGCACTAAATCTATGGTTAATTCAAATTGACAATCTGGGGGAATTCCCGGTAAGTCATCTGGGAATACATCCAAAAATATTTTGACCACTGATTCATCGGATCAAATTCTTTTCACTATCTCTTTCCCCATTACGTTCACCAATAGTCCTTGGCACTCTCTCTTTCGATGCATTTACGATAACTTTTATTCCGACACTATCTTTACTCTAATGTTGGTCTTTGCCCGTAAAAGACAAATCAATCTCCATTTGATCCTTCAATTTCAATTTCCCTATCGAAACATTTAATAGTGGCTCAATTATTACTTAACCAATCTATACCCAATATAACATAAAAATCTCTCATCTACGGCACATAAAGATCAGATTTTATTTGTTGACCATTAATAGTAGGTTCCACTCCTCTCGTAGTTTTCTTAGTCTTAACAATTTCTCCCGAGGGGATACTTACTTCTAATTCTTCCTTGTTATCGAACGATAAAACCGATTTCTCCTAACGTTTTTCGGACATGAATGAATGTGTAGCTCTAGTATGAAAATAATACAAGTGCGGGAATATGAGATACAAGAAACATACGTATCATGGTCTCGTTTTCCTCCAAAGTGCCTCTTCATTTGTCATGGCGAAAACAGGAGCCTTCGCCTTTCTATCTTGGGACGTCCACGGCCTTGCAGGGGGCCTCCTACCTCAATCCCTGTTGGGCCTGGATGGGAAATTCTCGATATAATATTCTAGTTTGTGGCACATAAAGAATAGCCCTTTCCTCGGCTACACACTCTCCGTGGTGATATTTACGGTGAGTGGGGCACTGTGGTGTGTTTCCACGAGCTAGGACTAGGTTCCTTGCGGTTTGAACCTCTTGTTCGGCGCAACGAACTTCCTTTTTTATGGGGGAAACCATTTCTTTTTTTTCTGCTATCTCTAAAGTCCTCATAGCTTCTCTATGTGACCTATTTGCCTTGGTGTCGTGATGGTCTCCGCTTCGTCTTTGGAGAACTTTGCCTCCTTTTTGGGTGGTAGATGGTGAAATAGTTGGTTGCTCTTCTCACATCCTTATTCACGCATCTTCTCGGGTGGACATCAGCGGTGATCGAAATGGATATAGTGAAACCTCCTCCTATCACCGTGTGTTTTTCGCAAACATCCGGTAGAGGATAGCCGATCAAGCTCGTTATCAATGGGCCTCAATGTCGTGATCAAATGTAATGAAACCTGGTAGTCTAGTGCTTCGTAACCCACGCCATAACTTGATTCTAGAGACGTCATAATCGAGACACATAGGCTATCAATGGCTCACCCATGGTCATAGTCACACCTAGGTAGTTGGCATAAACTTGTTGTGGAGTCTCCTCCCATTCCGAATCCTAACGGCTAACCTTGATAGTGTCATCTCGAATATATGAAAATTCTATTAATCTAGCCGAAAGTCCACTAATTGTCAGTCTTATTTCGAGGACTAAGTTCAAAAGTCTAAGTTCATGAAGCATCAAATGATCTATGTTCAAAGTGCTTTTATTCAGGAAGTTCTTAAAAGTATCACTAGTTTTTCAAGATTTGTCGTACTAGTTCTCCTAAAGTTCTTGTAAAGTTCCTCTAAAGTTCTTCATAGTTCATAATCATTCTTGTATGAAGAACAAGTTCATAATCATTCATTTCATAAAATTTCCTTAGAGTAATATGGAATAATCAAAGCATTTTACTAAATCATACCTCGAGTGAGCATGGGTTCGCTAGCGTGGTCGTCCTTCCCATTTTTCAATAATTAAGTTCTTATAAAAAGAAATTATTTAAGGAAAAATCATTTCTAGTCTATGAGAAACATAGACCGACTACGATACCACTTATAACGCCCGAATCCATTTTGGTTAGAAACACATTCTTGTGGTACACTTGAGTATTTATACATAGTCGTGGAAGCATAAATATAATACTTTAATTACTAAAATGTGGGCTTAAAAATTTCTTAAATAAACTTAAAAGTATCAAAAGAGATAAATGTTTGATAAGAGTTCGGCATTAGTAGAATTCGTATTACACCGGCCTTAAATTTGTTTAATCAAAAACACATGTAATTTAATTTAGTGGGAAAATATAGAACGACGCCCACGAAGACAGGTCCCCTACGCCTCAACTCCGGGCTCATCATCATTATCTTAAATGTAAAAACATTTGTAGGCGTGAGTTGTGAAACTCGGTGGGAAAGGTAAGCGATTACACTAATGTATAACAACATTTAATAAAATATTTTCTCTAGTGAGTTGTTAGGAGATTTATTTTGTAGATTTTGATGACACCATGTAAAACTTAAACTAGAAAGTTGGCACCCCATTTTCCTTGTAATTTGCATTGTAATAGATAGGGTGGAAAAGATGAGTCAAGTCGGACTACACTGGAAATACAAGAAGTCAACCGAAGACTAAAGTGAAGACTAAAGCTACGAGATAATGAGTATGGCTAAGAAGAAAAGTCAAGAATTTGATTTGAAGGTGTATCGGTTGTGAATCAACTATGTAAAGAGTCGGTCAAGTCAACTCAAGAAGCCAATTCTCAAGTTGAAGTGACATATGAGTCATCCAAGGATTGGAAGCTAACTCAAGTCACCTGGGGAATAAAAGTCTGCAGTCTAGTCAAGAGAGGCGAGCGAGATCCGTTGATGAAAGTCAAGAATGTTACTTAGAATGGTAACAAGTTAAAGTTGTAAGAATCAAAAAGGGTCTACTTTCCAAGGAGGATTGTAGGAAGGTTCAAAGTTGAACCAAGTATCAAGTTATTGGAGGGCTTCATGATCAAATCCAAGAGCTTGAGAAAGTGAGTCAAGTAGCAAGGCATCTACCCGTGAAGAAGAAGTGAGAGTCGGAAGAGAAGCCATTTGTGTGACCAAGGCTATCTCTAGACTGTTCACCACATTTTAAACTGATTTGTTACTTAGTGGATTCATCCAGGAGTTGGAGAAAGAGAGGATTAGAATAATTACCCCATCTTCAAACCTCTATAAAATTTATCTATGCCATTTATTTTTCAAAGACATTTACATTTCGCATACTTACATCATATCTATTTGAGAAACTCATATTTGCTATCCAACCGATTAATAACCAAGTGCTAAAATCAAGTGTTAAAACAAGCATAAAACAATCCAAAGGGTGTTAAGTCTTCCGCTAATAAAACCAACACAAAGCCAAGTTAAAGTTCGGGTTAAACAACCGAGTTATTCTATCAACAGTTCTATCAACTGTTGAGTGGCTAACTTAGTTGTCCCTCAAGGACACAATTTGTTTGAGTTAACTCTGTAATAGTTTTAAAAGGACTAAAATCGAAAAGTTGGTATAGTTTATTCAACCCCTCCCTTCTAAACCTTGCTCACAGCCCTTGGGACCTACAAGTGGTATCGAGCGGTTGGTTCATTGAGCCTTCCCAGTGAGTTCTTGAACTATATCTTTATCTTTTCAAAAAGGTTTTTTAAACACTTTCCTTTTCAAAATCTTTCACTTTTAGCAAAATTATTATCATGGAAGCAAATTTGACACGCATTCCTATGTTCACCGTAGAATAATTTGATGATTGGAAAATTTGTATCACGAGGCTCATCTATCTGCTCTACATGATGAAATGTGGCTTGTGATAGATGATGGGCCACCGCAAATATTAAAAGTGAACACGGTTGTAAGGAGAGCATTTGTATTTGAAGGAGAAGAATCTCTTCTTTGAAGAAAGACCACCATGGTTGAAAAACCAAGGATCGAGTGGACTAATGATGATAGGAAGAGATACAACTTGGACAACATGGCCAAGGACATATTTTACAAGACTTTGGACAAAGCAATGTTCAATAAAGTGAAATCTGCAAAAGCAAACAAAATAAACGGAATAACTAACTTTATTTTGTGAAGGACGGGAAACAAATTAAAGAAAATAAACTGACTATTCTTTGTTCAAAAATTTGAAAATTTTAAAATGTTTGCGAGAAGAATCTATTGATCATTTGGATGCAAGATTCATTGAAATCACAAATGAGCTTTCAGCTCTTGGGAAGGAATATACACAAAAGAAAATGTGTATGAAGATACTAAGAAGCCTCCCAGTGAATGGGAAATGAAGACTATGGCTCACGAGACATTCAATGGACCTCTCAAGAACATCCAACCATGAGATATTCCCGGACCTCAAAGCGTATGAGTTTGGTGAGAAGAAAAGATCAAGAGGAGACAAGCTGTACCCAAGACATTTGCACTAATAGTCAAGGATGGAAAGAGAGTGAACCAAAGGAAGCCATAGATCGAGGAAATTGCCCTAATGGTTAAAAGATTCAACAAGTCTTTAATAAGAACTATAAAAGAAACAAAGGTGAAACCTTCATGAGACATTCAGACTCCTCTAAATCAGCGAAGATAGGCCACCCATGAGAGCCGAGCATCAAAGGGTAGAATATCGAGAGCCGATAACCCAAGGACAGAAAGAGCTGATCAAAGAGTCGAGAACCGTGTTGGGCTGCAGACAACTAGAACATTTTGCGTTGATTGTTCCTATCCAACGATCATCAAATATAGGAATGAAGAAGAAAGAAAAGTCTTGAGAAAGAAGACGGGGAAAAGAAGAAAGCCATGTCGGCCGCCGAGACTCGCCGAGATAGCTAAGTCTAAAGAAGCGCAGGACTCGAGTGTAGTGAAGGCGACTACTCAAGTGATTACGAAGAAGAAGCCATGATCTGCCTTATGGCTAAAGAACAAGATCAACCAGACCAAGAAGATGAGGTACACTCAAGCTCATCTCATTCAGATTGAAGTGATAGTGATTGTGATACACACACTTCATCACCCATTTGATCTTTATGATTCATTAGGCAAAATGATGAAAGATTTTGAGCACATTAAATCCTCACACACACTTCTAAATGAGGAAAACAGCCCTCAAAAGCCAAAACTCACGGTGACTAAGGAGGAGTGTGTACTCTAAGTCACATAGGCGATGAGAACACAAAGTCAAGTGAGATTACCAAAATGACGGTGGAGATAATGCTATAGTAAAGAGGGAAAAAGACCTCAAAAATGTGATTGCCTCATTTACAAAGGCATCCAAATCATTGGAAGACATTATCATGAGTCAAAAAGAATGTAGAGATAAAACAGGCATATGATTCAAATTCTTTATGCATAGTCAAGCTCCAAGAGTGATTTTGGAAAAAGGATCTTCAAGCGATGAAGCATTTCAAAAATCCAAAACACCAAATGTTGCACCCACATTCACTCCTAAGCACAATCACAAACAAACTGGGCTTGGATATAAAGGGAAAGGAAAACAGCCAGTTGAGTATACTGAGAGGACAGCTGAGAAGAAGTCCAGTCGAGTTCCTCGGCAAACTCCAAACAGAAAATACTCTGTGAAAAGCAAATAGAGCTACCAAAACCCCCAGAAATTTCATCAGAAAAATACATATAATAGGAATGGTAGAAACTATCCAAACCAAGCTGATTGGTACATTGTAAAATATCAGCAATGACCAATGGAATACAAGCCTAAATGGCAAAGACCTAAATCTCAACAATGGTCATTCCAAAGGGTAAAGAGCTATTATCAGCACACATATGCACCCAGGCACTACACTTAGAATTATCACAACTATCCCAAGAAAGCAATTGCTAAAAACACACACAAACATACAAAGAAAAGAGACAGGATGTATGATCCTAAAACCCCCAAGCAATTTGCAATGTGCACTATGATTATGGCAGCGATAGATGGCAACCTCTTAGAGTCAAGTCATTTGGCTATAGGTTGGTTCGATCATCTTACAAAGCACTAACCCCTCAGGACCAGGCAAGTATGGAACCTAAAAACTAATTTCCTTGATTGCGGGTTCAAGGAACAACCGAGTGCCAAAGAACCTGGTACATGGATAGTGGTTGTTCCGGACATATGACAGAAACAAGAAAAATCTGTCAAAAATTCAAGGAGATTACGGTGCAAAAGTCATATTTGGAGGAAATAAAGCTCCGGGGAAATCAATGGCACATGATCTATGAAGAAGAATGGATTGGAAATCGAAATGTTGCTTATGTTGAAGGTCTCAACTTCAACTGCTAAGCATCGCCCAACTCGTGACAAGGGCTATAATGTCGGATTCAATATGGCGGTGTGCGGATCAAATATGTTGAATCAAATGAAATAGTCTTTGCAAGGATCAAGACAGAAAAATATGTATGTGGTAGATTGGTCTCTTTGCTACACTAAGCACTTGTCTGTTAGCAAAGAGCACAATCTGAATCAAGTTGGATGTGGCACAAGAAGGCTGTGTCATCGAACTTCAAGATCATCAACAAGCTTGCAAGGAGTCATCTTGTGGAAGGATTGCCGGACTCACTTTGTACAAGAAAGAAAGTGTATGTGATGCATGCGGAAGGTAAAGCAAATAAAATCTTCAATTAAGGATAAGCCAAGTCCTTCTTCATCAAGGAAATTACATATGTTGCATATGGATCTATTTGGTCCATTGAACAAACCAACATAAGTGGAAAGAAATACACCTTAGTGGTGGTATATGATTATTCAAGATATACATCCACAATTTTCATGTGCAAACAAAAAGGAAACTCTGAGAAGTTACCTCAATCGATGAAAAGAGTTCAAAATGAAAAGAGCCAAACCATTATAAAAATAAGGTCGATAGAGGAACCGAGTTTGTCAATGGGATAATTACTCGATATTGTGTTGAAAATGGTATTGCTCATGAGTTATCTGCAGCAAGAACTCCACAAAGAATGGAGTAGCAGAAAGAAGAAACAAAACTCTTAAGAAAGCCGCAAGGACCATATTGCTGCAAGCTAGATTGCCTAAGAGATTTTGGGCTAAAGCCATTAACACAAACATGTTATACTAAAACTAGATGCATGATTAACATGCAATTAACCAAGACTTCCTATGAGATTTGGATAGGAGAAAGCCAAATGTTGCGTACTTCAGGATATTTGGATGCAAATGCTTCATCCACAACAATAGGAAGGATAATTTAAAGGCTTTTGATGCTAAAGGCGATAAAGGTATCTTTTGGGATACTCAACTAAGAGCAAAGCCTATAGAGTTTTGAACAAGAGGACTATGGTCACAAAAGAGTCTATCCATGTGGTTTTTGATGAACCTAATGTAAATGGAGAAGACATTGAAGAGTTAATGACAAGATGAATCGGCCAACTATGCGAGAAGAGTCCTTATGTTGAAGTCAAGTAATAGCAATCAACACGAGATGAAGATGAGATAGCTGAATCTCAAAGCAATTTGGAAAGTCTACAATTTGAATAAAGATGAAAGAGTTTTTCAAGACAACTTATCGCAAGACAGGTTGAATACAATCGACTTGCTCTAACCTGACGTGAGATGGCCGAGAGACCATCCACCGAGTTAGTAATTGGAGATGTAAGAGATGGCATAAGAACAAGATCCATAGCTCTGTTTGATAAATGGTTTTATCATGATTTTGATGATTTTGTTTTTACAACAAAACAATGTTTTTAAAGGTTGTCCAAATACTCCTAAATGATTTAAAATGTTTTTAATATTTTCTGAGTATTTCTTCAAGTTTATTTTCGACTAAATTGGACAACGCTTTTAATGATTTTATGTCATAATGTTTTTTCATCAAAACAATGTTTCAAAATGTTGTCCTAATACTCCCGATCGGTCTAAAATATTTTTACTATTTTTTGAGTATTTCTTGGAGTTTATTTTCAATAAAATATTGGACAACACTTTTGTTTCGAGGCCAATCGTCGCCAGTATAGGCAACCCATACCTAAAGATGTTTTTAGAAATAGAAAATGGGACGGTCTAAAATTGCGGGAGGCCGATCGGTCGACCTGGAGGTCGGCCGGTGGCGTCGACGGTCGACTGGAGGTCGACAGTGGCGTCAACCGGTCGACATGTGGTCGATCGGTGCCGAGTAGCCGCCTATCTCTGTTTTGTTATTTGAGGCAGGTGGACCGGGCTGAGGTATGGGTCGACCGGTCGAAGCCTCGTCGACCGGTCGCCTGATGTATTTTTCTGATTTCAAACTTCTATTTGTGCGCGACGGTCGCTTCTATCGTTTTGACAGCAAAATTATGACCGTTTGACAACGATAACATTTCCTTAAATCGTGGAGTTGATTTCTAACAACTCTTTTCTTCAATTGTCTTGGTATTTTTTTACGAATTCATGTCCCCAAGAGGAGCCTATCTTGCACAAGACATCTTCTATAAATAGAGGAAGAATTGAAGCAACATAACAAGAGAGAAAACTACAACACAACAAGATACACTCAAGAATACACTTGTTCTTACATTGTCTTATTTCTTGTTGTAATTTGCCTAGCTTATCACTTTCACATCTTGAGGTCTAGGCTTTCATTTCTTGATTACACTTGCACTCAAATTGTATTATCCATTATTGAGTTGTAATCTTGGTTTTGGTCATCATTCAACACAAGATATCCTTGTGAGTGTTCTTGTGGTAAGAACACACTTGGGTGATCTAGGTATTAGGTGTGAGAAGATTGTGGTAATCTTCTTGTTGAGGTGTTGAAGAATTTGGTATTCTTCAAGGTTGAAGATTGTGGTAATCTTCACAAGGTGCCGTTGGAGATTGTGGTAATCTTCAAGAGAGATTGTGGTAATCTCAAAGGTGGTGTTGAAGAAGAGTGTGGTGCTTTTCAAGGTGTTGTTTTAAGTTGGTGTTGTATTAATTTTGGTAATTAATAAAATCTTTCTTTCTTTTTGAAATCCATCCAGGATATCTTTGGGGTGGTAGAGGATTAGGCCCTAGGTGGGTTGAAGTTCAAGAAGAAATCTATGTAAAACAACCTCGGAGTTTAAAATTTTTCTAGGCCAAATGATTTTTATAAAAGGCCTTGTATGGTTTAAAACAAGTACCCCATGTATGGTATGATAGACTTAGCTATTTTTGCTAAATGATTTTGCAATAGGTAAAGTTGATACTACTCTATTTGTCTTTTTTAAAAAAGGGCAAGATTGTTTACTTGTTGTAGGTCCCAAGGGGTGTAAGTGTAAGGTTTAGAAGGGGGGTTGAATAAACCTTACCAAATTTTCGATTTAGGCCTTTTAAATCTCTGAGAGTTCTACACAGTTTGTGTCCTTGATGGACAATCGAATTAGTCACTCAAGAGAGTTAATCTCTCAAAGACTCGGTGGTACATTAGTAGAGTAACTCAAATTGTTGGCTATAATTTGACTCAGTTTGTGGTTTTGTTTTCAATGGAAGACTTAACACCCTTAAGTTTGTTTAAGCAAGTTTTTCGACTTGATTTAGTACTTATAGATTATCGATGGATAGCAAATTTGTCACAGATATAAGCAATTAAAAGTGCGAGATATTTAAATGTCAGTAAAGTAAATGACACAAGAAAGTTTTTATAGAGGTTGAAGATGGGGTAATTCTTCTACTCCTCTCTTCTCCAACTCCTGGAGGAATCCACTAAGTAATGATCGGTTTACAAAGTGGTAACAGTCCGATACAAGTCTTGATCACAATGGCCGACTTGATCCTTTGGGACTCGATCTGAGACGCCTTGATCACTCGGTGGCTTCTCGTGCGACTCGGCTTCTTCAGGCAGGTTTGCCTTGCTACTACTGACTCACTTGCTCAAGCACTTTGGATTTGATCACGAAGCCCTCCAAACGCTTAAGACTTGGTTGACCTTGAACCTTTCTACAATCCTTCTTGGAATGTAGACCCCTTGTTTGATAGTTTCCTCTTCAACGATTGAAGTTCTCTTTCCTTCACGGGTAAGTGTTGGATTGATGTTCTTGAGATGTAGGCTTGAGGATTGAGAATATTTCAATTTTGATAAGCTTGTAAATCTCACGTGTGTGTCATCCACGCATCATCATATTTTTCTCAATCAAACTCCTCGGCCTTTTATAGTGAACTTTCAAAAATTTGCCCGTTGAAGAGATAGGCTCATTTTTGAAAATCACTTTAAAATCGTTGGTTTGCACTTCTTGGAATTGCCATTTCCTCGTATGAAATGTTTTATCACCTTTTCGAGTTCGACACGGTGTAGTGCTTCCCATTGGTTCATTTCTTTGCACGCTCGGGGACCGAGCACTCCAAGAAAGGTAGTATGAAGATATTACTTGTTTAAGTAAACCTCTTGATTTACGGCAACGGTTCTTTTTGATTATCTCGACTTGATCGCATTTCCTCGCTTTCCCGGTGACTTAGAGTCGACTTCCAATCATTGGATGACTCTTCGTCACTTCATCTTGAGACTTGGCTTCTCTTGAGTTGACTTGACCGATGTTTCACTCAGTGCATCTCATTTGCTTCTTGATCGAGTTCTGTCTGCTCTTCTTTGTTGTACTGGTGTCTCTCACACAGAGTTTTCCTTCAAGCCTTGATTTGTCTTCTTGCAAGTTGGAGCGTAGGCGACTTAACTCGGCCTGGCCGGCTCTAATTGTTACAATACATTTCAAAGCAAGAATTGGGAGCCAACTTTCTATTCTAAGTTTTACATGGCATTCATCAAAATCTAAACAATAAAATTCCTAACAATTTCCCCCTTTTTGATGATGCCAAAACTTAAATCATACAAAGATGCAAATAACAAAGATACATACGAGATAGTGTATTGACATAGAATGTATGCGCATAATCAATCTTTTTATTGATCATATCATTCTTGTACTTAACACAATGTTTACAAGGTGTATCGAGTATGTAATTGTCTCAAAAAAATTTATGGCATTATTACGAAGACTTACATTGTATGTATTTACATATAAAATACACGAAGGGTTGGATGACAACACTTCATCTCCTTATTTGTCTCCTTCTTTCATCTTGATCAGCATCTTCTTCTCTTCTTCTCTTCTTCTCGTCATCAAAGTGCCTTCTTTTTCTTCTCATATGCCTTCCCGGCGCCTTCATCTTTCCTTATTCTTTCCCTGTCTCTCCCGCCATAGCCGAGTTTGTCTCTTGTTTTCTTCTTCTATCCTTCTTGCATACTCGGCGTTGGTTTTGGCCACTTGCAAGTTCGCCACATGGTCAAGCCCACCCAAGAGATCCCTCCTTTCTTTCCGGATCTACGTATTCAATATTCTTGGGCGAGGCCTAGGTGAAGCTTCTTCCTCCACCGCCGCTTCTTCCTCTACCTGGGCGATATCGCCTTTGGGGCCTTCTTCTTTTCCCGGTGAGTGCCAGTGCTGAGTGACCAAGCAGAGGATGCCGGTTGTCTGTCATTGTCTGTCGGCCTTCTTCACATAGTGTGAGACCCTTTTCCCAGTCTGACAGATCCCAAGCTTGAGCCAAGGACAAATTTGCAAAATAACCTTGATTCGAGCGTTTTGAATTCGTCAACCGATCTTGGCTCTGTCCCGACATCCGAAATGGCATACGTGTCTCTGTCAACTGGAATGCCTCCGTGTTCTTTCAAAATGTTCATCACCCTGGCATCCATTCTTCCTTCCACCTCCTTCATCCCTGCTTCAATTTCTTTTCTCTTCTCACCATAGATACAAAGCAGAGTGTTGGAGTGGCGAGTCACGGGGAGTTTCTTTGCTTATAATGTCACCGTGACAGAGGACTGTTGGGGGTTTTTGCAATCATCAAGGTCATATTCTTTGATCCTTCCCCCTCAAAGATTTTCCTTTCTTGATTTCAAAATTTCCTCGGTGATTTTCCTTCTCATTGTTCCTTGTCATTTGCTCCTTTCTTTTCAAACTTGATTTTCTTTGCTTTAAGGTATTCCTCTTCCCCCTTTTTGGCATCATCAAAGGATAGAGGAACCCAGGGAACATGTTGGCAAGCATGAAGTCGAGTCTTCGATGGTTGAATTTTGCTTCAAGTCTGCTGCGTTGTATCTTTGCACGGAATTGCACCGAGTAGCGTTGGCTTTGAAATCGCTTCATCTCGGCCATGAGAAGGCTGAATTTTCTTGTCATGTGTTCTTCCAAACGCGTATATCATTTGCATTACGCTCACGCAGCAGCCTTGATCTCGGCGGTGTGAGCTTCGTGCATATGTTCAATGTGTTCCCGCAGCCTTCGTTTTCGCGTCAACATTTTCGACTCTCCACACCAGCTGACTTGTTGAATAATTGTGCGAAGTATCTCTGTTCCACACGCATTGATTTTCTTTGTTGCCACCATTCCCTTATCCCGATTGTGATGCCTCTCAAGTCGTTTGTAAGGTTGGCATCTCTGTTGTCCGGCGCATATCCAAGGAGGCACGATGCCTCTCCATCTTTTCAACTTCAAAGAAAGAGTGCCTTGAACACTTCGTACTTGCACGGTGATTCTTCATTGCGGTGATGGCCATACTGTCGAAATCAAGTCGGCCGAACAATGGTGCCTGAGTGAACAATGGTAGCGTGCTTGCTCATTTTTCGACTCTTCGTGGAGTTCGGTATCTCCGGTGAGAATGGGAAAGATTCCACAAAGGATTCATCACCGCCATCCGGGATTTGTTCGATGATAAGCGGTGGACGTGAAGTTCTTGCGGGAATCGATCATTTGTAGCCTTTGAGGAGCGGGAGCGGTGGTCTCCGGGTTGGTGGGTTTTGTGGTGCGATGAGACTCGGCTCGCCGAGCCTCGTTTGTCTTAATAGCCGTTGGTCTCGGTGATTTCTCCTTTTGAGTAGATGGTCCTCGCCTTATCGAAGCGTCATCGGACGATGATGAGATTTCCATTGGTGGCTCATCATCAAAATTAAAGGTCGACGAGTAGTCTTGGGATCGAGACTTGCTCGTGCTGGAACATCCCTTGGTGAGTCTTTTGGATTTGTCATGGGAGTCGACTCGACTTCCTCTTCGCCTTCCGATCCCGAGAAAGGTGACATCGGGGTTGTCCTGGGAATCATGAAGTGCGATCTCCTTCTCGAGATGGATCGATGGTTGCGGGAGGGATGTTCTCTACTTGTTTGTGTTACCCGGGAAGTCTCAACCTCCCGTGGCCTTCATTTCCTCCGGCGGTCTCTCTTTGCTGCGAGGCCTGGTCTTCCCTTTCGACGTGTCACCTGTCTTAGGGTCTTCTCTGATGGCATCCATTGGAGTCTCAACCCCATGGATTGCGCTTTCATCGCCAGTGTTAACTCCCTGTACATTCCCGTGCTCGATCGCATCGCAGGCGTCATTAGCTGGAGAGTGTTGGCACCTCACCGAGACAGTCTCAATCGCCTCGAGCCGTTGATGGCAACTTGCTTTGTTCTTCTTGTGTTTGAGTTTTCTTTGCTTCGCCTCCTATATTCCTTGTGGAGTCATCTGCAGATCCTCCGACCTTGTGCGGTGGAGGGGAGTTTCCCCCTCGGTGGAGCACCGGTGAGTGACTTGGAGTGGGGTCACTCGTCTCCAAACTCCTACATTGCGAGTTGATGGTTCATCCGTTGGGGCGGTGGTGGCACACCTTCGATAGGGGTTGGCTCGATTGGGGTCCCCACTAGCCCGATTTTCATCGCCATCCGCCTTTATTGCCTTCTTCCGAGTTAGCTGGGAAGTGGTAGCGCAACATCGGTGGCTATTTCTTTGAACCACTCCAATTGGATCGATTTCAGTGTGTTTCGAGGACTCTCCTGGTCCCTCCATCGGTCTTTGCTCGTGAAGGATTCTTGATTCACGCAATGCTTGCGTGATTGCGCATTCTTACGTGGCGGCATTCTCTGCAGTTCCTCGTCACTTTCGGAGAAGACATCAAGGAGAGGATGGAAGTGTTCGTGGTGCCGGGAGATAGAGGCGGATAATTGCCTTTTCTCGTGCTTCCGCTTCTTGACTTGCTTTTCTCTCTCCTTGTCCTTGTAGATCGCGAGAATATTCATGCGATTGTCTTCATCTAGAGTCGGGAGCACAAGAGATAATCCAAGGAAATTTAGCTTGATTCCTCTTTCTTCTATGAATTGGCCGTTGGAAGCTGTTCCTTGACTTGCTCAACTTCCATTTTCTCCACTCACGCAGACGATTCGGATGTCCGGGTAAGGTGGGAGATAGGATCATTACATTACTATCTGCTTGGGCTGGTTCTTCTTGAGTTTAATTTGTGTGAGCTACACGTTGTGTCTTGAGTTGCCTCTGCTTTGATCACCTTGACGAGACTTGGGTTTGTTTCATCAATTACATCCGGAGACTCTACTTCTCCGGTAGTCTCGGTATTTGTGCTAGCCGAGTAGCCGACTCGGCTGGTTTCTCTGTTCGGATTGCTTTACAAGTCTTCTTCGTCTCTTGGTTTGTACCGAGAGGATTTAGTTAGAAGACGGTGTCCTCTCGAGTCTTGGCGGCCGGGGCCGGTGCTTGTGTTTGTTTCGAGGAGCGGCCGTCTAGGTTTGTTAGACCTCCTCTTTTGACGATCGAGAAGGAATTTGTGAGTCCTTCTCGACCGCCGCCGCAGGGGCGGGTGACACACCGCTTGCCAGGCGGTGTGACACACTGGGCAGGCAGTGACTCGCTGCGGGGCAGTGCATGTTTGGTTTTCTTTCTTTGCAGGGGCAGAGATTTCTTGGTAGTCTGCAGGGCGCTTTTCTTCTTGGTTGGAGAGAGGCATGTGTGTCTTGGGTGGTGATTCCCTCACCGTGTGTCGACTCTCTTGGCGTATGCACGCTCCTCGAGCACCGGAGAGATTAGCTCAACATCCTCTTGTTAACATGGAAAGCTTTCCCATGTCTAAGAGGTACTCCTTTCACCTCCAATAATAGGCCAATCACTAGGCCATATCCCGGGATCCTCCAAATGACCCATCTTCTTTGAAGGACTTGTTTCCCACGTTTTGGCAGTCTGCTTGTAGATAAACTTCAGCCCAGTTTATCTTCTTTTCTTCGATTATTGCAGCCATCGGTCAATTTTGCCTTTTGACAGTTGGTCAAAGCGCAAATTTGATGTCGATACACTTGGCAACAATGTCCAACAATTTGTGATAATCTTCCTTGGCGAGTCTCTTGTTTTTTGTGTATATTATTTTGTCGCAACGTCGACTTGGCTATTTCTTTCCATGCGTCGGCCCAAGTTTACATCGGCCTCTTTGATCTCGGATGCTCCCTCTCTGGCGGTAGTGAACAATATTCACCAAATCCTTGTTTGTGATAGTGTTGCTTCCGTGAGCAGATGACTTGATTCCTCGTCGTGAATCTCGGCATTCACGTAGAATTGTGCGACCTCCTCCACATAGGTCATAGGATACTCCGGTGTTAGAAACGGTTTGATCTGCCGTTTCTAGCTTCTCGCGATTTTCTTCACCGGGTGTCGTCGGACCCGCTTCACCATTCCGTCGAAATCACGGTCGAACCGGTGTGGATTTGTTTTCCCAACTTGGTAAAGTCATATGTTGGTGCCATTTTCGAGAATAATTTCAAGAAAAGTTCGGAAATAGATTTGAAGTTTGATAGGGTTTTCGAGAGTGTTTGCCTTTGCTTTTTGAGAGAGAGATTGAGCAGTTTTAGAAGTGTGAGAGAGAAACGGACGAAAAATGGTTTAAATATGGTTTATGAAAGGGCGTGCAGACGGTTTTGAATCGTGATCGAAATCAACGGCTTGGATTTGCTGCGCATATTGAGCGATTCATGTCTCGTATTTAATGCGGCAGCATTTATATCCAATCATAGGCTTGGTGTGCGGCTTTATGTCCGTACACATCATCATTATCTTTGACGTGTCTCTTAAAACATTCCGCTAAGTCAAAACGCATTTGCGTTTTTGTCTCTTTGCTCATAAGTTATTCAAACTTATCTCTTGGCGATTTAACTCGCTTCTCACATTTCTCTTAGTGACTCGACTATCGGTGACTTGGTATAGTTGACTTTTCCGACATCGGTGATTCTTGAGCTAGTTTTTGTTTTCACTCTTTTTCACCTTCTTTCTGTTTCATTTCTTTTCTTTGATTCTTCGTGTCTCGGCTTAGCTCAATTAGCCCCAACTCATGTTTGAGTTCTTCAAATCTTGACTCACATAATGGTTTTGTGAAGATGTCACTAGTTGCTTATCGGTTGAGATATATTCCAAGATAATGTCCTTCTTTTCAACATGATCTCTTATGAAATGATATCGACATCTATATGTTTTGTTCTTGAGTGCAACACGGATTTTGAGTGATTGCAATGGCACTTGTGTTATCACACATGATTGGAATTTCTTTTTCTTCAATTTCATAATCTCTGTTTCTTTGTCTCATCCATAGGACTTGGGCACAACATTTTGCCAGCATGACTATGTATTTACGCACTCATTTGTAGAGGTGGCTATTGAGTTTTGCTTCTTGCTAAACCAGGAAATTAGTCTGTTTCCAAGCATTTGACATGTGCGAAGTACTTTTCTGTCCACTGCATCAAAGATAGTCGAGTCCGAATAGCCAATTAGCTTGAATCCACCTTCCTTTGGATACCATAGCCCTACTTCTTGGCTTCCTTTTAAGTATCTCAATATTCTCTTACCTGCTGGTCATATGGCTCTCTTTTGGAGCAGATTGAAATCTTGCACATACACCTACAAACAAAGGTGATGTCGGCACCGCTAGCCATTTGTGTGAGATAGAGCGATGATCCAATAAGTGCTCAGTATCTTGTTTGATCTGAGGCTTGCCATCTGCGTCCATGTCCATTTTTTGATGTGTTCATTGGTATTTTTACGAGAAGACTTCTCCTCCATACCAAATTTCTTCATTAAATCTCTGGTGTATTTTGTTTGACTTACAAAGGTTCCATCCTTCAAATTGTTTCACTTGAAGTCCAAGGAAAATGTCGGCTCTCCCATCATGCTCATTTCAAATTTACTTTGCATGAGGTTTGAGAATTTTCACACATGACTCTTTGTTAGTGGATCCAAAAATGATGTCATCCACATATATTTGAACAAGCAAAGTATACTCTTCTTGTCTTGAATTCGAAAAGTGTTCTATCCACTTTTCCTTTAGTGAATCCATTTTCGATTAGGAATTGTGACAGGGTATCATACCATGCTCGGGTGCCTGTTTCAATCCATACGGGGCTTTCTTGAGTTTGTACACTTTGTCTCCAAGAGTCTTCCGCTCAAATCTCGGAGGTTGTTCAACATACACTTCTTCTTCCAATAATCCATTCGGGAATGCACTTTTTACATCCATTTGATATACAATGAAATTTTTGTGAGTGCGTAGGCAAGAAACATCCTTATAGCTTCCAATCTTGCTACGAGGCAAATGTTTCATCAAAATCTATTCCTTCTTCTTGGCAATATCCTTTGGCTACGAGTCTTGCTTTGTTTCTTACCACAGATCCTTCCTCGTTCATCTTATTTCGAATACCCATTTAGTTCCAATAACATTTTGATGTATGGGTCTTTGTACTAATTCCCATACTTTATTTCTCTCAAACTGATTGACTCTTCTTGCATAGCTTGAATCAATGTGTGTCATCCAATGCTTGTGACACATCTTTGGGCTCTATCTGCGAGATGAAGCATGTGAACATTGCTTCTTGTTGAGTTACGGATCTTGTCTTGACACCTTCTCTCATGTCTCCAATGACAAGTTCGGTGGATGGTCTCTCGGCCATCTTACGTCGAGTTGAAGTAAGTTAGTTGGATTGATCGACTTGCTTGTTGTGTTCTTTGTGGTCGACTCTCTCGTGATCATTCAATTGCAGATTTTCCAGCTGCTTTTGAGATTCAACTATCTCATCTTCTTCTTCGAATTGATAATCCTGCCTTCAGCTTGAGATAGGGACTCTTACGTAAGGTTGGATGTTTCACTTATCGGTGACTCTTCAATGTCTTCTCCATTTATGTTTGGCTCATCGAATACTACATGAATGGATTCTTCTCGTAACCATAGTTCTTTTGTTGAGTATTCAGAGGCTTTGCTTTGGTGAGTATCTAAGAAGATACCCTCATCGCCTTTAGCATCAAAAGCCTTTAGGTTATCTTTGCCATTATTGTGGATGAAGCATTTACATCCAAATATCCTGAAATATGCAACATTTGGTTTTCTTCATCCGGATCTCATAGGGAGTCTTTGTCATTTTGCCTATTTATCATACATCTGTTTTGGGTGTAGCAGTGTGTTGATTGCTTGACCCAAAACCTTTTGGTAACCCTGCTTCAGCCTAACATGGTCCTTGCTTTGCTTCTTTGAGGGTTCTGTTTCTTCTTTCGCAACTCCATTCTGTTTGTGGAGTCCTTGCGGTGATAGTTCATGACCAATACCATTCTCAACACAAGATCGAGTTATTATTCCATTGACAAACTCGGTTCCTCTATCGATCTTATTTTGATAATTGTTTGACTCTTCTCATTTTGTATCCTCTTCATCATTTTGTGGTAGCTTTTGTAGAGTTTCTTTCTTCTTGCACATGAATATTGTCCATGTATATCTTGAGTAGTCATCTACTACCACCAAGGTGTATTTCTTTCCACTTATGCTTCTTTGGTTCCACTTTGGGCCAAATAGATCCATATGAAGCAGATGCAGTATTCTTTGTTGAGGATGGGCAAGTCTTTTCTGAACGCAACGACTTGATTTGTTTTCCCTTCTCGACATGCATCACATATACTCTCCTTCTTGTATCTCGAGTCGGGAAGTCCTTCCACAAGATGACTTCTTGCTAGCTTATTAATCGTTTTGAAATTTAGATGACTCGGCTTTTTTTGTGCCCACCAACTTGATTCAAATTGTGCTTTCTTTGCTAGTAGACAGTCTTTGGGTGTTGCGGTTGACCAATCCACTACATACATATTTTTACATCGCATCCTTGCAAAGACAACTTCATTAGTTTCAACATTTTTGATTTGGCATATTCCCATGTTGAATCCAACATTGTAGCCCTTGTCGCGAGTTGGTGATGCTTAGTAAATTGAAGTTTAGTCCTTCAACATATGCAACATCCGTGATTTCTAAACCATTCCTGCGGATGGATCCAATGCCTCTTATTTCACCGGGAGCTTCATTTCCTCCAAATATGACTTTGGCTCCTTTGACTTCCTTGAATTTTGATGATTTCTCTTATTTCTGTCATATATGTCCGAACGTACCGCTATCCATGTACCAGGTTCCTTGGCACTCACTGTTCCTTGAACCCGCAATCAAGGAAATTAAGTTTTAGGTACCCATTCTTATGCGGGTCCCGAGGGGTTAGAATTATAAGATGATCCAACCAACCTATAGCCAAATGATTTGACTCAAGAGGTTGCCATCTATCGATGCCATAATCATAATCAATCCTGGCAAATTGCTTGGGGAGTCTAGGTTCATGTTGTCTCTTTTGTTCAGTATGCTGCATATGTGTTTTAGCAATTGCCTTTCTTGGGTAATTGTGGTGTCTTTGAGTGTAGTGCCTAGGTGCATATGTGTCTTTGATGAAAGCTCTTATGCTTTTGGAATGGCCTTTGTTGAGTTCTAGGCCTTTGCCATTTGGGCTTGTATTCCATAAGTCTAGCCGTGATAGTTCACATTATTCCAATCGGCTTGGCTTGGATATTTTCTACCATTTCCATCATATGTATTTCTTTTATGAGTTTTCCGGGATTTTTGGTAGCTCGCTTCTTCTTTACGTGAGTATTTTGTTTGGAGTCTTTGAGGACTCGTGAATCTCTTCTCATTTGTCCTTTCAAAGACTCTCAATCGGTTTTCCTTTTCCTTTGTAACCAAGGCCGGTTTGCTTAGTATTGTGCTTTGGATTGAAAGTGTGTGCATCATTTAGAGTTTTGGATTTTTCGGACTCTTCATGACTTGAAGACCCTTTTTCCAAAATTACTCTTGAGGTTTGACATGGCACAAAGGAATTAAATCCTAAGCTGTCTTGTCTCCACATTCTCTTTGACTCATAATAAGATCATCCAATGATTTAGATGCCTTAGTGAATGAGGCAATAACATTTTGAGGTCATTCTCCCTCTTTTCTATAGCGGCAATTTACGCTATTAATTTAGCATTTTCAGCCTTTAAACTTTTATTCTCATCGACTATTTGACTTAGAGTACTCACCTTCTTAGTCACTTTGAGTTTTGATTTTTAGAGTAATTTTGTTTTCCTCATTCAACGAGTGTGTGTGAGGTTTTAATGTGCTCAAAATCTTTCATCATTTTGCCTAATGAATCATAAAGATCAGTGGGTGATGAAGTGTGTGTGTGTCACGATCACTATCACTAGTGTCCGAGCTTGTTGAGTTAGATTGTACCTCATCTTCTTGATCTTGTTCTTTGGCCATTAAGCGGATCAAGGCTTCTTCTTCGAGAGTCACTTGAGTAGTCGGCTTCACCGCTTCTGCTCTCGAGTTTGTCTCTCTTGACTTGGTCATTGTCGATCTCTGCATGACCATCATTGCCTTTTTCTTCTCTTGTCTTCTTTCTCTCAAGACCTTTCTTTCTTTCTTCGTTTGTACTTGTTGACTACAGGATATGAGCGATCAATGGCATAGTGACCTGGTTGTCTACAATTCCAAAGATAGATATTGACCTTTTGCTCAGCTCTTTCTATTCTTGAGTTGTCGACCCTTTGATACTCAACTTGTTGATGATCCGTTCTCTTGGTTGGCCTATCATCCCTTGATTTGGAGGGAGCCGAGTGTCTTCTCGGAGGATTCACCCTTTCCTCTCTTGTAGTTCTTGTTAAAGAACTTGTTAAATCTTTTAACCATTAGGGCTATTTCTTCCGGGTCAATTGCCTCTTTGACTTGACTCTCCTTCCATCTTTGACAACTAGAGCAATTTGTTTTGGGTACAAATTGTCTCTTCCTGGTCTTTCCTTCTCACTCAAACTCATAGGCTTTGAGGTCCGAGAATAACTCATGGTTGGATGTCTTTGATAGGTCCATGGAATGTCTCGAGTGCCATGACCTTCATCTCCCATTCGGTGGAAGACTTTTCAGATCTTCATACACATTTCTTCTGTGTATATTCCTTTCCAAGTGTAGATGACTCATTTGTGATTTCGTCAGAATCGAGCATCCGGTTGATCCAGGTTTTCTCCCGAGATCATTTTAAAGTTCTCAAATTTTTGTATACCATTTTTGAAAGTTTGTTTTCTTTGATTTGCTCCGAGCCTTCACAAATCAATGTCGGTTTGTCCCATTTCTTAGTATTTGTTTTGCAAGATTTCACTTTATTGAACATGGCTTTGTCCAAGGTTTTGTAGAGAATATCCTTGGCTACATTGTCCAGGTTGTATCTTTTTTGTCATCATTTGTCCACTCAGTTCTTGGTTTTTCAACCATGGTCCGTGGGTGTCTTTTGATCTTCTTCCCCTTCATTTTGCAACTCTTGACAAAATGTGTTCACCTTTAATATTTGCAGAGGCCCATCTTCTATCACTATCCACATCTCATCATGTAATCTTTGATAGATGAGCCCGCATACGAATTTTCCAATCATCAAATTCTTCAATAGTGAACATAGGAATGCGTGTTAGATTTGCTTCCATGATAATAATTTTTAATGAAAGAAAAAGAGTTTTGAAAGTTTAAGTACTAAAGCGGACTTTTGAAAAGTTTGGAGATCTAGTTCAAGAACCGGTGCGGAGGGTTCAATGAACCAACCGCTCCGATACCACTTGTAGGTCCCAAGGGGTGTAAGTGTAAGGTTTAGAAGGGGGTTGAATAAACCTTACCAAATTTTCGATTTAGGCCTTTTAAATCTCGAGTTCTACACATTTGTGTCCTTGATGGACAATCGAATTAGTCACTCAAGAGAGTTAATCTCTCAACAGAACTTCGGTCAAATTTTGTTAGTAGAGTAACTCATTTGTTGGCTATAATTTGACTCACCGTGGTTTTGTTTTCAGCGGAAGACTTAACACCCTTAAGTTTGTTTAAGCAAGTTTTTGACTTGATTTAGTACTTATAGATTATCGATGGATAGCAAATTTGTCACAGATATAAGCAATTAAAAGTGCGAGATATTTAAATGTTTGTAAAGTAAATGACACAATAAAGTTTTTATAGAGGTTCAAGATGGGGTAATTCTTCTACTCCTCTCTTCTCCAACTCCGGAGGAATCCACTAAGTAATGATCGGTTTACAAAGTGGTAATGTCAAATGATACAAGTCTTGATCACAACGGCCGACTTGATCCTTTGGGACTCGACCGAGACGCCTTGATCACTCGGTGGCTTCTCGACGACTCGGCTTCTTCACAGGGCAGTGCCTTGCTACTACTGACTCACTTGCTCAAGCACTTTGGATTTGATCACGAAGCCCTCCAAACGCTTAAGACTTGGTTGACGCCTTGAACCTTTCTACAATCCTTCTTGGAATGTAGACCCCTTGTTTTCGTAGTTTCCTCTTCAATCGATTGAAGTTCTCTTTCCTTCACGGGTAAGTGTTGGATTGATGCTCTTCGAGATGTAGGCTTGAGGATTGAGAATATTTCAATTTTGATAAGCTTGTAAATCTCACGTGTGTGTCATCCACGCATCATCATATTTTTCTCAATCAAACTCCTCGGCCTTTTATAGTGAACTTTCAAAAATTTGCCCGTTGAAGAGATAGGCTCATTTTTGAAAATCACTTTGCGATCGTTGGTTTGCACTTCTTGGAATTGCCATTTCCTCGTATGAAATGTTTTATCACCTTTCGCAGTTCGACACGGTGTAGTGCTTCCCATTGGTTCATTTCTTTGCACGCTTCGGGGTGAGCACTCCAAGAAAGGTAGTATGAAGATATTACTTGTTTAAGTAAACCTCTTGATTTACGGCAACGGTTCTTTTTCGATTATCTCGACTTGACTGCATTTCCTCGCTTTCCCGAGGTGACTTAGAGTCGCCTTCCAATCATTGGATGACTCTTCGTCACTTCATCTTGAGACTTGGCTTCTCTTGAGTTGACTTGGTGATGTTTCACTCATTGCATCTCACCGCTTCTTGATCGAGTTCTGTCTTTCTTCTTTGTTGTACTCAAATTGTCTCACAGTGAGAAGTTTTCCTTCAAGCCTTGATTGTCTTCTTGCAAGTTGGAGCGTAGTCGACTTAACTCGGCCAGCGGCTCTAATTGTTACAATACATTTCAAAGCAAGAATTGGGAGCCAACTTTCTATTCTAAGTTTTACATGGCATTCATCAAAATCTAAACAATAAAATTCCTAACACTTGTGCATATTTATGAGAATATTTTTGGTGCTACTAATGAATATTTGTGCAAGATATGTTTTTCTATGTTGATTCTAGGTGAGCTTGAGATGAGCATGATGGGGAGCTCAATTTCTTACTTGGACTACAAATTATTCAATGCCAAGAAGATGGTTATATTTCAAAAGAACTCTTGAAGGAGTTAAGCATTGAAGCAAGAAGAACCATCTCAACCTCTATGGCTAAAGATTGACAAAGGTTGAGAAAGGCATATCGGCCGACAAACAAATTCGAGTTATGTTTTCTTGTATTATTTCTATAGACTCGACATTCCATATGCCTTATGTCTATATGCTCGACTTTAAAAACTATCCCAACGAATCTTGTAAAGTGCCGTTAAAAGAAATTTTCAAATATTTGAAAGGCACTTCTTCTTATGACTTGTAAATCCATAGTTTTAAAATGTTCTTAGTTTTCGGGATAACAAGTCCGGTATTTATTATACGGTTTTCCGTATTCAAAATATAGTTCGTCATAATCGAACTAAACATATTGAGATTGGATATTTTTTAAAAAAAAGGGATTGAGTTTTTAACAAAAACCTTGAGATGTGTTTAATTCCGTCTCAAGGATAACTCGCGAACTTTTTAATCGTTAACCGCTGAGTATTTTACCTCATTTCTAGCTTGATTATGACATAATGTATATTGACCGAGGTCTACGTTTGCATTTTGCACGCTTTTAAAACTTAGGGCGAAAAATCGGATCTTTGGATCAAATTTCGGATTTCAAAACGTAATGAAAACAGCAGTGGTACCCGGCGAGGGCCGGCCGCCGCCCCCGCTCGACGGCTCGGCCGATCGCCCATGCCTGGACTGTCGCCTTGGAGATTTTTGGTTAAAATTGTTTATGTTTCCGATGTGGCATTTTGGCCCTTTCAACTTTATTTTCGTCCCCTTTGACATTTTCACACACAATTCACTTCAAATGTATTTTGTTGCATAAATTGTATATTTTGGGGATTGTCTAGCTCAATTATCATCATCATTGCTCATCTTTACCGATCGAATGGTAAGAATTTCACTCTCTTTAGCTCAATTGGGTTGAACCCTCGAGTTTGTGGCTTATATGTATTTTTCTTGATGCAATTCATATATTTTTGTGACGAGCTTATTGATTGTTGATGATTGACATTTGTTAAATTGCATTTGGTGATGAAAAACTTGGCTTGATTTCATTTACAAGGGCTATATATATCTTCTCAATTTTTGCGCCCGCCAAGTGTTCGATAAAACGCTTCAATGAAAAATTCATCACCTACATGATTCTCTTGATTTCAAAAGTCTTATATGTTTATAGAGATCATGTTTTGCTTATCAAATGAGTTTTCATAAACTTCTACAAGTCGTATGATTCGACTTTTCCCTCCTATTTGGTTTATAAGCTTCAATGTTCAAATAGCTCGATACATCGGTTTAGTTGCCCACTTTGATATGAATATATGATGTATTTATCGTGCTAACATTCTTTTTGATGATTCCAAAGGGGGAAAAACAGTTATAAGCTCTTTAGCTCAAAGAAGCTAAGATAAGCTCAACGAAAAGAAGCTATAAGTTGTGGCGATGTAAAGCCGTAAGTTGTGGATCATATTATGTCCACTTGATGTATTATGGTTATGTATGATTCTTGGTCCATTGGTTGTAGTATGGACTTATATATGTTTGTAATGATGTCTCTTTGACAGGGGAGCTTTTAAGTTATTGATACTTAGGCTAAATATTGAAAAGCTAAGCTTTTAGCTTTTGATTAAGTTGCTTCTATATTACTCTTGTTGTGCATGTTGATAGGGGAGCATTTGCTATATGTGTTTTAGTATCTCTACTCCCATCCTTGTGTTTTAATTGCGCGGAATGTTGTCGCTCTCAAAATTGTTGTGTTTTCAAAATCGACCTTGTTGAATTGTTTTGGTTTATAATCATCAAAAGGGGAGATTGTTTGACAAATGGTTTTATCATGATTTTGATGATTTTGTTTTTACACCAAAACAATGTTTTTAAAGGTTGTCCAAATACTCCTAAATGATTTAAAATGTTTTTAATATTTTCCGGAGTATTTCTTCAAGTTTATTTTCGACTAAATTGGACAACACTTTTAATGATTTTATGTCATAATGTTTTTTCATCAAAACAATGTTTAAAAATGTTGTCCTAATACTCCCGATCGGTCTAAAACATTTTTACTATTTTTGGAGTATTTCTTGGAGTTTATTTTCAATAAAATATTGGACAACAATTTTGTTTCGAGGCCAATCGGTCGCCAGTATAGGGCAACCCGCACTGAAGATGTTTTAGAAACCGAAAACGGACGGTCTAAAATTGCGAGGAGGCCGACCGGTCGACCTGGACCGGTTGACATGTGTGGTCGATTGCTCGCCGAGTAGCTGATTTCTGTTTTGTTATTTCAGGCAGTGTGGACGGGTGAGGTATGGGTCGACCGGTCGAAGCCTACGCCGACCGGCCGCCGATGTATTTTTGTCTGATTTCTGATTTCAAACTTATTTGTGCGCGGCCGGTCGCCTCTATCGCTTGACAGAAAATTTTGACCGTTTGACAACGAGACAACATTTCCTTAAATCATGGAGTTGATTTCTAACAGCTCTTTTCTTCAATTGTCTTGGTATTTTTACAGAATTCATGTCCCCAAGAGGAGCCTATCTTGCACAAGACATCTTCTATAAATAGAGGAAGAATTGAAGCAACATAACAAGAGAGAAAACTACAACACAACAAGATACACTCAAGAATACACTTGTTCTTACATTGTCTTATTTCTTGTTGTAATTTGCCTAGCTTATCACTTTCACATCCCGAGGTCTAGGCTTTCATTTCTTGATTACACTTGCACTCAAATTGTATTATCCATTATTGAGTTGTAATCTTGATTTTTGGTCATCATTCAACACAAGATATCCTTGTGAGTGTTCTTGTGGTAACAACACACTGGGTGATCTAGGTACTAGGTGTGAGAAGATTGTGGTAATCTTCTTGTTGAGGTGTTGAAGAATTTGGTATTCTTCAAGGTTGAAGATTGTGGTAATCTTCACAAGGTGCCGTTGTAGATTGTGGTAATCTTCAAGAGAGATTGTGGTAATCTCAAAGGTGGTGTTGAAGAAGAGTGTGGTGCTCTTCAAGGTCTTTGTTTTAAGTTGGTGTTGTATTAATTTTGGTAATTAATAAAATCTTTTTTTTTTTTGAAATTCATCCCGGATGTCTTGGGGTGGTAGAGGATTAGGCCCTAGGTGGGTTGAACCTCTATCAATCGACGTGTGTTGTTTACATTCCACACCTTTATTATTGTCTTTGAGCATTCGGTTCTAAAAAAGGGTAAAATCGAAAAGATGGAGATAATATATTCACCCCCTCTAGATTATTGTAGCCGCTTGACTTACAAGCTCATTATGAAGCAATGTTTACTTGTTTTATTTCCCAATAGAGCTAAAAGATGTGTCTCAAACATTGGATGACACACATTGTATTCAAGCTATGCAAGAAGAGCGAGAATCTATTTGAAAGAAACAAGGTATGGGAATTGGTGTAGAGGCCAACCCATCAATATGTTATTGGCACGAGAATGAGTTTTTAAACAAGATGAATGATGAAGGATCTGTGGTGAGAAACAAAGCAAGATTGGTAGCTAAAGGGTATTGCCAAGAAGAGGTAATAGATTTTGATGAAACCTTTGCTCATGTTGCAAGGTGGGAAGTAATAAGGATGTTTCCTGCCTATGTTGTACATAAGAACTTCACTTGTGTATCAAATGGATGCGAAGAGTGCATTTCTAAATGGACTGCTAGAGGAAGAAGTCTATGTTGAACAACCTCTATGTTTTGAGCAGAAGACTATTGGAGATAACGTGTACAAGCTCAAGAAAGCATTATATGGATTAAAACAGGCACCAAAAGCATTGTATGATACATCGTCTCAATTACTAATCGACAATGAATTCACCAAAGGCAAAGTGAATAGAACACTCTTGAATTCAAGATGGAGAGAGTATCTTGCTTGTTCAAATATATGTGGATGACATCATTTTTGGATCCACAAATAAAAAAGAGTGTGATAAGTTCTCAAACCTCATGCAAGATTAATTTGAGATGAGCATGATGGGAGAACCGACTTTCTTCCTAGGACTTCAAGTCAAGCAATTGAAGTATGGAACCTTCATAAGTCAAACAAAATACACAGAGATTTAATGAAGAAATTTGGTATGGAAGAGAAGTCTTCGTGAAAATACCAATGAACACATTAGTCAAGATGGACATGGATGCGGATGGCAAGGCTATAGATCAAACCGGATATAGAGCACTTATTGGATCATTGTTCTACTTAATGACAAAGAAAGCCGGACATCACATTTGCGGCGGTGTATGTGCAAGATTTCAATCTGCACCAAAGGAGAGCCACATGACTACAACTAAGAGAATCATAAGGTATTTGAAGGGATGCTAGGAAGTTGGCTTATGGTATCTAAAGGAATGTGGATTCAAGCTTATTGGTTACTCGACTCGTGACATTTGGATGTAGAATTGACAGAAGAGTACTTGTGTACATGTCAAATGCTTGGAAATAGATTGGTTTCTGGTTTAGCAAGAAGTAAAATTCAATAGCCACATCCACGATTTTGAAGCGTGTACATAACATAACTACGGGCGGTTGTTGTGCCCAAGTCTTGTGGATGAGACAACAACCGAGAGACTATGAGATTGAAGAAAAGGAAATTCCAATTATGTGTGATAACACTAGTGCTATTGCAATCACTCGATTCTCGTGTTGTATTCAAGAACAAAGAACATTGATGTCGATATCATTTTATAAGAGATCATGTTGAAAAGAAAGACATTACTTTGGTATCTCAACCGATAAGCGAGTTAGAATGACATATTCACTAAGCCCCTATATGGATCAAGATTTGAAGAGCTTAAGAATGAACTAGGGTTAATTGAGCCGAGTTAACACTCGAAGACTCGATTAGCGTAAATAGTCAATGAGAAAATGAGAAACGAGCAAGTTTCACATATCACCCAAGTGAAACGACCCGTCGAAAAGTCACCAGACGAGTTAATGACGGATGAGTCACTTAATAAAAGAGAGAAGCGGAGTTAAGTCATATTTGATATAAGCCGAGTCATTTATGAACTAAGTGACAAAAACAGCTCTGATCGTTTAAAATGAGCGGGAATGTTTTTAAGGATGACGAAAGTGTAATAATGACGGGTATAGTAAAAAAGTCGCACAATAAGCATATGATTGGATATAAATGTTGCCGCATTAAATGCGATGAATTAAATGTAGTTTTGACGTTCTAATGAAATTTGTTGATCTCGATCAATATTCAAAATCCAAAGACATGTCCTTTCATAACCCTTATATATACGTTTTTCAATCTTTCTCTTCTCTATCAAAACTGTTCATCTTCAAAGCAAAAGGCAAGCAAGTTCTCTTTTCTCTTGAAAACCCTAAGTATTCTCAAACACGTTTCTACGTTTTTAATCGGTAAAACTCTCTAAAAATGGCACCAAAGGTGTACTATGTCAAGCTTTCCAAGCAAATCCACTCGGGGGTCATCGATTGACTTGAAGGAATGGTGAAGCGGGGGTTGATGAAACCTCGTTCGAAAATCGCCGAGATGCTAGAAAAGTCACGTCCCCAAGGTTTTTCTAACCATGGAGTATTCCCTCACCTACCTTGCGGAGATAGCAATGTTCTATGTCAACGCTGAAAGTGCAGGACGAAGGAATCAAGCCTTCTATCCACTTTGCAAGGACATCATAATAAGTGATAAGGACCTTGCCGAGCATCGCGCTTGTTGCCGTCGGAGGGCATAAAGGAAATACATGAAGCGATGTAGACTTGGCTTTGTATGGAAAGAAGTAGCCAAACTTGAGCGTCTTTGCTAAGGTAGTCTACACGGTGACAAGAAACTGTTGAAGGCGACTATCATAAGTGATGGATCTCATCTCCAAGTGTATAGATATGAAGTTTGGCGGCTTCAACCCCGGTGTCAAAAACTAAGTTGATCGGAATGGGCTGCGATCATGTAGGGTAAAAAGATTAATGGTGAGTTTGTGTACAAGACTGCGTGAATGTGATGAACAAGACCTTTAAGGAGGATGGATCCTTTGGAGGATCACTTGGATATGGTCTTGTAATTGGCCACTTGATGGAAGTGAAAGGTGTTGCCCTTAGCCATGGCAAACCATTTCACGTGAACGAGATGATGTTCTGGGCAAACCTTTGGTGCCCTCAAGAGAGCCCATGCAAAGAAGGCCGACACAAGTGATGGGGAATCTTGACCCCAAGACACACCATTTGCTACCCCTCATCCCAAGAATAAAGTTGCCCCTGAAACTCCGAAGAAGAAGGCTGCCCCGCAGCCTAAGAAAAGGATGTACTGCCCCTTTATAGCCGAGTCGCCGCCCGTGTGCGGCCGAGATCTCCCCACTGCAGAGGTGAGAAAGAACCTCAAATACCTTCTCCATCCATAAGGAAGAAGAGGATCACAAGTCGAGGAAGGCAACTCCCTCCAAGAAGGATCAAGAAGTCCCCACCGGTGATGAAACTATCGAATCAACCGAGAAGTTCCTCGGTTTGTCGAAAAAAAATCTGGTTAGGCCCTGAATTGGAGAAGACATCGAATTTGCCACTCGGTGGAGAAAGCATCGAGAGGCTGCGACACTCGGGAAGAGCGATCAACTCAAGTAATTGATGAATCGTGGAAGTATGCGAGGGACGATCAAGAGATACCGATTGAAGACACATTTGTACATCGAGATAAGCGGAACAAAGTAAAAGCAAGAGACAATCGAAAAACTTGATTGAAAAGGTTGTCTCTTCACCGGCCACCGATTTCGCTTGAAGGTGAGGAGGAGAGAGTCTATTGCCTTCAATTCCGAAAAAGAAGGACAAGAAGGCGAAGATGATGATGACGATGTCATCATGTACTCCACTAAATTGAGAGATCCGCAGGCGCCTACGAAAGTGGAGGGCATGGAAACTTGATCATTCAAGGGTGTCGTCGCTCACCCGAGTTCATTGATGAAGAAGAGGAATTGCTGCGATTTATCGGAGTTAACACTGTCTATAGGCCCTTGATGAAGCAAATTGCATGGATATTCTTCACATCAGGGAGAAAGAAAAAGAAAAAGCTGCCGATGAAGTACAAACTCTTGAGAAAGCCAAGATGTGCGAAGTTTCATGGTTCTCTCAACCACAATCATACACATCTCGTGTGTACTCTAAAAGTGATGAGGATCCCCTCTGCGTGAGAGAAGTCGACATGCAGCAGGCTCGAGGGAATCCGGACTAATGCATGAACAAAAAATGTTTGAAGGATCGGAGAGTTGTCTCAATCTCTCCCGCAGACCGATCCTCTAGGAGTGTCACGAGATATTGCCTCAATCGTCATTGCCGACCATGTCCACTGTACAATCGGAGGATGAATCCAAACAATTCGCAATGAAATGGCGGGATTTTGGGCACCAAGTTGAGCCAACCCTGGAGAAGGTGTTTTACCACCGCCTTACTAGCGGCTGAGCACTCAAAGGAAAAGGCGCGAGTCGGGAGCAGATTGACCCCATCTGTTAGTCACTCGGTTGGTGTGCCGGTGAGAGGGAAGCTCTCTCCACCACAACGGGGTTGGAGGATGTTGTGGAAGACTCACACTTGCGAGAAAGGAGGCGAAGTAGAAAAAAAAAAAGAAACACAAGAGAGTGACATTGTGGAAGCTCGGACAAGTTGAGTTTGTCCTAACTTAAATGTCTTGCATGGAAGGCTAATGACATTGTTCTTACAAATGAGGCATGGGATGGATATGCCCTAGGAGTTAAACACTATAGGCGGAGAAAGTGCAATCCAAGGAGTTGAGACTCCTATGGATGCCATGGTCGAAGACCCTAAGACGATTGTATTTGTTGAAGGGAATGTAGAAGACCCTAAGACAGTTGAGACTATCGAAGGGAACGATGAAGGCCTTACTAGCGGTTGAGTCTGTTGAAGGTATTGAAGGCCTAAGGGGGTTGAGACTTCCCTAGGTAAGGGTGAAGAGATACAAAACATTCCTCCGGTTCACAATTTGAAATAGAATAGGAGATAAGCGCACGACGTCATGACTCCCAAGAGAACCTTGATGTATCATTCTTGGGGTCCGAAAATGAAGTGAGTCCACTCAATTTCAAATCCTATGGACCTGAGGATGTTCTCAAAACTAAGAGCCGACTAAGTGACAAAGTTGCTCGTCAAAAATTTAATTTCGATGATGAGCCAAGCCCATAGGTCTCATCATCATCCGATGACGCTGATGATACAGCAGAGGAACTGGTAATTCATTTAGAAAAATCCACTAAGATCGAAGAAGCTGTTAAGACAGTGAGGCTCGGTCGATTGGGCAAAGCAATCCCAAAGCCCAGTGAAACCAAGTCAATCGAAAGAGGCTTCCACATTGCAAAGCGATAATGACTCCACCATCTCCATCATCGCAGGCACAAACCTCACAAACCATCCCATACGTGCGTGATGATGCCTTCGAGAGATGTTTCCTTTCACGCCGATCCTACCAGGGTTAGAAGAACAAACCTCTCGCTTTCGGCAGGTGAAGATTCACTGTAAGAGAAGATCCAAATCGTCCCCACTTACACCATTGTTCCGATTTCAACTTTGATGAAGAGTGGCTGTAGTCGAATCAAGTGAGACAACCGAGATTCGTGAGGTCTTCAAGAAAATCTGTGAAGAGATTGAGAAGATTGAAAGACATCAGCCTCACTCGACTTAAGACTGCTCAATAGGGATGCTACCCTCACTGGGCAGAGACTTGAGAGGGATAGTAGTACGGATCGGGGAATGGTCTCAACAAAGCAATCGCCATGCGACTCGAACAAGTTCGTTATTTCAAAGCACTATATGGAAGAATGCTCGCCGGATGGTGACAACACCGATCTCAAGCAAAGGATGCGGCGTATATCGAAAGGCTACACGAGTCTCACAAGATCGAAACGGAGCGCTTCAAGAATTCTAGAGAAACGAAATTATGCACCTTGAGGAAACAATGAATGCAAAATTCGGCCTACTCATGGCTGAAATGATGTTGGTGGTAGCCGAGTCAAGGCAACTCACTTAGAATTTCGAATCGCTTATGCGTGCAGACCAAACAGATTCACTCTAAGCGGACTCGACTTCATGCTCGCAGGCATGTTCCCCGGGGTCCCTCTCTCATTTGATGATGCCAAAAGGAGGAAGATGAGTCCTAAGGAACTTAAAAGAAGAAAAGTTGAAATAATCTGCAGCTGAGAAGAATGGAAAAACAGTTGAGGGGAACGTTCGAAAGATCTTACGTTAATGATAGCTGAAACCCCTCAGCAGGGTCAAATTACGGCCTCCATCTTGAGCAAACTCCCCGTAACCCTACCCATTGAGCACTCGATGTGCCTATGTTGGAGAAGAGACGAATTATTGAAGAAGGGTTTGAGAAGTTCTCCAAAAAGTAGGATGCCAGCGTTGAGGAAGGGCTAAAATAATATGGTGGCATTCCGGCAAGGAAGGATCAAGATGCTATACCCGACAATGGATCCGAGCCAAGACCAGTTGAAGAATTCAAGACGCTCGAATTCGAAGGCTATTTCCAAGGGATGTCACTAGCCCAAGCCTGGGATCTATACAGGGAGAAAGGTCTTACATTGTGTGAAGAAGCTGAAAAGCAGCAGACTACACTGATCACTTAGTCTGGTAAGCAGAAGACTCCCGTGCAGTACACACCTAAAGGAGGAGGAAGAAGTGGTGGTGGAAGAGGTTCTCGACCTCGTCCAAAACCCAAGAATATTGAATATGTAGATACCGGAAAGAAGGGGAGGATCTACTGGGCTGGGTATGACGAAGTGGCAAATCTTGAAGTGGCAAGGAAAAATGCAGAAGCAGTAAGAAGACATGAAGAAGAGAACGAAAGGCAAACTCAGCTATGGCTCGAGAGCAAGCGGAGGGATGATGCCTCTAAAAGAGCTTATGAAAAGAAGCAGAGAGCTGCAGAAGAAGAAAGAAAAAGAAAGAGAGCTGATTACTTCGATAGAGCTGAAGAAGAAAGAAGGAGGCAACGAAGGCGTTGAAGTGTTGTTGCGACCCCCTTCATGTATATTACTTATGTAAATACATTTTTGTAAGTCATCTGTAATACTCAGTGATTTTCCCTGTAATTTTTCACTTTGTATTTACTCTTGTATCTTAGCATATATATGTGTTTTGCTTTGATAAAGAATGCTCGATACCATTTGTAAACTATGTAAAGGAAAAGAATGCTATGATCAATAAAATGATCTATTCAAGCATACATTCTTTGTTCTTGCATTGTCTGTATGTATCTTTGTTGTTTACATTTTATTGGATGTTTTAAGTTTTGGCATCATCAAAAAGGGGGAAAATTGTTAGAAAAATTATTTTGTAGATTTTGATGATACCATGTAAAACTTAAACTAGAAAGTTGGCACCCCATTTTCCTTGTAATTTACATTGTAATAGATAAATGGAAAAGCCGAGTCAAGTCGCCTACGCCCGGAAATACAATAAGTCAATCAAGATTGAAGTGAAGACTCCGTTAAGAGACATTTGAGTATGGCTAAGAAGGATAGTCAAGAACTCGATCAAGATGTATCGGTTGTGAATCAGCTATGTGATGAGTCATCAAGTCAACTTAAAAACCAAGCCTCAAGGTGAGTCATCCAACGATTGGAAGCTAACTCAAGTCACCTGGGGAATAAAAGTCAAGTCTAGTCAAGACAATCGAGCGAGATCTATTGATGAAAGTCAAGAATGTTACTCGAGAATGGTAACATATTAAAGTTGTCGAGATAAAGTGTTCATTCGATTATGTGCAAAAGGAACAAACCAATGGGAAGCATCGCACCACGTGTCGAAACGCCGCATGCGGCAAGACATTAAATACGAGGCAATGTCAACATCAATGATCGCAAAAAGACAAGCCAACGAACACAAGTGACTTTTGAAATTTGCCTATCTCTTCAACGGGCAAAATTTCAAAAGTTCACTATAAAAGGCCGAGGAAATTGATTGAGAAAAGGTTACCTTGCACACCGAGAAATCAAGCAATATTCAAGCTATTAACCCGAAATATTCTCAAATATATTCAAGAAAATCCTCAAGCTTGAAACTTGAAGGAAATCTATCCAATACAAGTTGTGAAGGAAAGATAACTTCAAATTTGTTGCGAGAAAACTTTTGAAGAATCAAAAGTGGTCTACTTTCCAAGGAGGATTGTAAGAAGGTTAAAGGTCAAACCAAGATCAAGTTATTTGAACCAACTTAGTCGTCCCTCAAGGACGAATGTTTGAGTTAACTCCGTAATAGTTTTAAAAGGACTAAAATCGAAAAGTTGGTAAGGTTTATTCAACCCCCTTCTAAACCTTACTCACACCCCTTGGGACCTACACGAGTTACTTTCATGTGTCGCGGGCCCCAATCAAGCATTTCAGACCGTACTCGCCTCACATGTTATTTACAACTTTTCACTTGGTGAGTCACCTTAATTCCTCGTGGGCCATGACCGATGTTTCGGTCCGTTCTTGCACCTCATATGCCATTGACTCTATTTCATTATAAGGACTAATTCATGTCTCGTGGGCCACAACCCATGCCTCGGTCCGTGCTTGCACCTCACATGATATTAGTCCTAGGCCTCATGACCCAAAGGTCCTTAATCATCATATACCAGAGCATAAAAAGAGTTTGCAATATCAACATTATAGTATAACAGTACAACATGTTTACTAAATCAGAAGTTTGCCGACCTTTGATGTTTAACAAAAGTTAATGATGAAATTAATTGAATAAGACCGTATCCGATTGCGCCGCACCTAACACAATTAAATTCTTCAACTTAATAACATAGGACAATGTAGAAAATAAATAAGTAACTTAGTCTCTCGGGAAAAGTAAAGTCTAATATGTTCCTTAAAGTCAAGTATTCTATAATCGAGTGATTGATACCCCTTTTAAAGAACTTTAAAATAATAGTTGACCAAAGTCAAAGTAAAGTTCAATGGTCAAAGTCAAAAGTCACCATAAAAGTCAAAGTCAACATAAAGTCAAAGTATTCAATTAATCCTTATTAATCACCTAAAAATAATTCATCGACTAACGACCCGCTTTAGATAAAATTCATAATTAATCGAACCCTAATTTATAAAATTATAGCTTGACTTTAAAATCTCGATTTATTTAAAAATAACACATCATCTCGAAAATATCTTAGTCTCGTCATTCTTAAAGAAAATATTTCCAAATCTCACATTTCGAGAAAAATCACTTTACGTCGATTCGCTATCTTTTAGCATCGTAACCCGAGACTACTAACCTAACACTTAACATCAACTTTTCAAATAGTAACATTGATTTGCGTGCCAAAAGCACATCACGTCACATCATTATGTCAAATTGGTCATTTTTTCTTATGTACCTAAACCTACACCTACACTACCAACCTATCATCCTATCACCTATTTCAGCCACTATTCATCACCACCACAGCCACCTCCGGCCACCCTCAGCCGGGCGGTCGCCGCCACCTCCCGGTTTGGGCGGTGGTCGGCCCCGATGGGCGTAGTTTGCCGTTTTTCGAGCTTTATTTGATTTTTCTGATTCTAACTCTAATTACTAAATTTTAATCAGTTTTATCATCAAAATCACTTTTAAAACTGAAAGTTTTCATCAAAACTTATCCTCAAGGCATTAAGCTTCTATTTTGAAAAATGGTAGGTGATGAGACCAAAAAACACTAATTGTTCAAGTTCATCTACTAACTTAAATTTTAACCAACATTCACTTATACAACTTCTAAACATCATCTTAAACCATTAATATCATGCTTAAATCACCATAAATTAAATACAACTCGAAAATCAAAAACTAAGTCTAGAATCATCACATTAAACTATCAAACTACCATTAATCATACTTAGAACAAATAAAACATCATCCTAAAATTTTCACCCTTTGGCCATCCCCTATGGTTTAATTAAGAGGAATATTTTTCATTTTCAAAACAAGATTAAAACACATAATCATGCTCCCTACTAGTTAGATATAACACAATCTTTAAACAAAAAGTGAAACAAAATTTTTTGTTCAAACAAATCATGATGGCGAAAATGATACTTCAAAAATGGGGTTCTAATCTTCATATTTTCATCATTAAAGTTCATTTCTATGGTTACTAAATGCATAGGATCATCCTCCTAAAAATATTTAAAGAAAAGACAAGAATTAAAGAAAAGATAAAGAAAATGTTACCTTTGAAGCTTTCTTCAACAATGGAGGTTTTTAGACTAAGTATGGGAGTGTGAGGGAGAAGTTAGGGTGTTGGGGGATTTTATAAAAAAAAATAAGAGAGTTGGGGTGGAAAAATCCTCTTTTAAAAATTATTAATGAAAGTTAGTATTTTTAAAATCCTTAAGTAAGCTATTATTATTTTTAAAAATCCAGAGAGTTAATCAAAACTTGTTTTTCATAAATTATATGGACACTAAATCATAATAAAATGTGAGGTAGAAATTTAGTCTCGAATTCTCAAAATACAAATAAGCACTTTAGTGAAAATCTCGAAATTCACTTAATTCGGTATAAAAATCTCGATCCTAAATTTTAAGTCCGAAACTCCAAATAATATCCAATATGTATCATCGTGATGTCCATTCATATCCCTTACCGTAGTTAGGGGAGCAATCAATTCTCGGATGCTCAAAATATATAAAATGCATTAAACAAGTAAATCGTACATTTAAATGTAAACTAGATATTTGACGCAATATTATTCATGAATATTAATTGTAAAATCTCGAGTAACTAAAAAGGGTTGGGTCATCACAGGATTGAAGCACTATAAATTCTTGAGCGTTGATTTACTTTTTTTCGCACATTCTTATTCTTCATCATATTTTTCAAAAAAAGAGCGCACAAAATGGAAAATCGGGAAAATCTATTTAGCCATTCTCTAGATTTTCGTAGCCACTTGGACTAACAGTGGTATCAAAGCCAAACTCTTAGGAAAGCTCATTTTTCTTTGTGAGTAAAGAGAAAACATCCATGGCTACGAATGAAATATACCTTCCAATCGGCGCCATCCAACAATCCACCACTATTCGATGCTAATAACTATGCTTTTCGGATAGATAGAAAGGAATGTTTTATACAAGGTTGCGGGTTCAATATTTGGAATGCGATCATTGAAGAAGTAGCTCAACCACCCAAGTAATTGGAGGATGGAACTATGGCTCTCAAAAGTTTTAAAGAGTTTGATGATGAAGACAAGAAGTCGTTTTCTCTAAACCGTAAGGCCTTACTTGTTAGAAAATTTATTTGTATGGAATTTGATGATGCATAGAAAACTTAGATTAGAAAGTTAGCACCCCATTTTTGTTGTATTTCAACTATGCAATAGATATGATATAATTTGAGTTAAGTAGCAACAAAGTTCAAGATCGAGAAGTTGATCAAGGAATGCGGTGAAGATTGTTTGAGTTAAACTCAACCCAACCGATATCGAAGAAGAACTTGATCAAGTGAAGAAATTGTGTCTATCAAGAGACTAACAACCGAGTCATCCTAGATTTATGGAGAAGAATCAATAAAGGGGTAAAGCGACTTAAGGACTCGGAGAAAGCTAAAGAATTCCGTTGCAAAGAAAAGTCAAAGACTTACCCAAAATGGTAAGTATGGACACAGGACCGCAACCTTAAAGTTGTCTTGTTGAAAGTGTGCAAGTAGTGGGAACCAATGTGATGTTCGCAGAAGAAGACCTCTGTGTTTGGACAACATGTAGAACATTAATTTAATGAATGGTCAACATCAATAGCTGCACAACAAGATAAGCCAACAATCAAGAAGTGAAGTTTAAAAATATCTATCTCTTCAACATACACTTTTTCAAACTATCACTATAAAAGCGAGAGGAAAATATGAGAGAAATACTAATGGCACAAGAGAACATCCGAGCAAAGCAAGCAACCGCAAAATACTCTCAAATTATTCATTCCAATCCTCAAGCCTACTTTTGAAGTGATTCTATCCAACACATTCAATAAGGAAGGAAACTTCAACTCGTTAAAGAGGAAAATTGTTTTCAAGAACAAGGGGTCCGCACTTTCACGTGGTGAAGGACGTGCAACAATGTTCAAGTTAAGAACCCGCTTTGAATCGACGGAGGGCTAAGTGATCAAGTCCGAAGGGTTTGAAGGAGCTGAACTAGTGAGGCAGCTGCCTTGTGAAGAAGCTAAGTCCCAGGAGTAGAGCTGGATGTATGATCAAAGCCTACATGGACTGTTGTATCCATTTTGTAATAGCCGTTGTTGCATTAGTGGATTACCTCTAGGAGTTGGAGAAGACGGAGTAAAGGAATTACCCCATCCTCGAGCAACTATAAAATTGATTTGTGTCATTTACTTTCATCATTTAATTTTCGTGTATCTTTATTATTGCTACTATATATTTGCTTACTCAACTAATAATAACTTAACCTAAATGAAGTGTTATAAAACTTTTCTAAAAAGGGTGTAAGACCTCGTTGTAAAATCAAGTAAACTGAATTTTTAAAAGAACTCTCTTCGCAGAAGACCTACTGTGTTTCGGGCAACCTGCAGAGCATTAATTTAAGAAATAATCAACATAAATAGCTGCACAACAAGATAAGCCAATGATCAAGAAGTTAAGTTTGAAAAATGTCTATCTCTTCAACGGACTCCTTTTCAAACTATCACTATAAAAGGCAGAGGAAAAATATGAGAAAAATACGAATGACACAATAGAAAATATGAGCAAAGCAAGCAACCGCAAAATACTCTCAAGTTATTCATTCAAATCCTCAAGCCTACTTTCAAGTGATTCTATCCAACACACTTAATAAGGCAGAAACTTCAACTTTGTTAAAGAGAAAAATATTTTCAAGAACAATTGGTCTTCACTTTAACGTGGTGAAGGACGTGCAACAAGGTTCCAGTTAAGAACCTTCTTTGAATCTGACGGAGGGCTAAGTGATCAAATTAGAAGGGTTTGAAGGAGCTAAAGTAGTGAGGCAGTTGCCTTACGAAGAAGCTGAGTCCCAGGAGTAAAGTTGGATGTATGATCAAAGCCTACTTGGTATTGTATACATTTTGTAATAGTTGTTGCATTAGTGGATTACCTCTAGTAGTTGGAGAAGACTGGAGTAAAGGAATTACCCCATCCTCGAGCAACTATAAAATTGATTTATGTCATTTACTTTCATCATTTAATTTTCGCATATCTTTATTATTACTACTATATATTTGCTCACTCAACTGATAATAACTTAACCTAAATGATGTTTTGTAAAACCATTCTAAAAAGGGTGTAAGACTTCATTGTAAAAACCGAGTAAACTAGATTTTTAAAAGAACTCTCTTCACTCAAATTTGAGTTACTCTATAAACAGCTCGAGACAAGTTTGTTGAGTGGCTAGTTCTCTTGTTGAGGTTGAACCTAGTTGTCTTTCAAAGGACTAAGTTGTTAACTTGTATAAAACTCGATTTAAGTTAAAATCAAAAAATTGGTTAAGTATTTTCAATCCCTCCCCTTCTAAACTTAATCGAACACCCCTTAGGACCTACATTAAATATTTTGCATTGTTCACTTATCGCTACCGAGTATAATCACATTACGGGAATAAGGTCGCACATGAAGTATAGTAAAAGTTGGAAACCATCTATGATGGAACTAAGAAGGTTAAACAAGCTCGAAAAACTATGCTTGTTAAAGACTTCAAAAATTTCATCATGTTTGAAGGAGAACGAATTTTAAAGATGGTGGGAAGGTTCGACAACATCATCATCCCTCTATAGGCGCTCGGAAAAAGTCATCTCCGAAGAAGACAAGGTAACCAAAGTATGGAATGCTCTTCCCGGTTCTTGGTCCGAAAAGGTGATGGCTATTTCATAAGCTCAAAATCTTGAAACTCTCAAATTTAATGAGCTTATTGGAAATCTTCTCATTTATATAATCTATCTCAAAGAAAGAAAGAATTCCAAACGATCCACATCTCATTCGGGTATGCAATCTACTCCTAAAGGTCTCGCCTCAAGTTTAAATAATTCCTATTATGCTAGTGATGAGGATGATGTGGAAATGGCCGCCGTTGTTCAAAAATTTGCCAAATTTATTAATAAAAATAAGGCAAGAAAGGCAAGAGACAATTTGTGCTTCAAATACGGAAAACCCGGACACTTTATAGCCGATTTTCCAAAAATATCGGACGAAGAACAAAATAAGAAAAAGTTCTTTCCAAAAAAGAAAGCCTTAAATGCGATGCTAAAACGGGATGAACTTCTTGCAACATCCGATAATAAAGATGAAACCGAACAAGGTCTCATGGCCATAGATGATGAAAACAATGAGGTTTATGGGGCAATACCAATCAAAGAGAATTTCAAATGGCTCGTGGAAAGCGGATGTTCGCAAGATATGACCATAAAGAAACATGTTTTTACCAACATCAAACTACAAGAGGAAGGAATGGTTATGTTCGGAAATGGCAAAGGCAAAATACTTGGCAATGGAGACATTGTTAATTCTTCTTTCTCTCTCAATGATTTTATTAGTCGATGGGGTTGAGTTCAATTTGATAAGTGTAAGCCAACTGTGTGCTTTAAATTATGATGTTCTTTTCAAAAAAAAAAAGTCTTATTCTCAAAAATGGTAAAACTATTTGTGAAGCAAGTAGAAAAGATAATTTTTACAAAATTAGTTCAAATGATTTGGTCAGTCAAAATATTTCTTGTTTTGTCACTAGCAATGATCTAACTAGTTTATGGCATATGCGACTTGTACTTGTTGGATACAAAAAATTACATAATATTTGCAAAAATCAACATGTCAAAGGACTACCCAAATTAAAATTTGAAAATTTTGACTTATGTGACGCTTGTCAAAAGAACAAATTAGTTAAAAGTAGTTTTAAGCCCAAAGATGAAATTTTCACAACCAAACCTCTACAACTTCTTCATCTAGATTTGTACGGGGATATTGGCACGACTAGTCTAAGTGAAAAATATTACACTTTTGTTATAGTTGATGATTTTCTGGATATTCTTGGGTTATTTTTCTTGCTAATAAAAATGATGCCACTTATGAGTTTGCTAAGATGTGTAGACTTATATAAAATGAAAAAGATGATTCTATCAAAACTATAAGAAATGATCGAGGCGCCCGAATTTGACGGTGAATTTAGAGTATTATGTGAAATCGTGGATATGACATAATTTTTCGTCTCTGGGAACTCCTCAACAAAATGGTGTAGTTAAAAGGAAAATTGTACTCTACAAGAAACGTGTCGATCTATGCTCAATGAATTTTTACTTCCAAAATATTTTTGGGCCGAGGCCGTGAACACCGCTTGCTATGTTATAAATCGAGTATATATTCGTCCAAAGTTGAACAAAACTCCATATGAGCTTTAGGAAGGAAGAACACCAAATATTAGCTATATCAAGATATTTGGTTGCAAGTATTCTGTCTTGAATACCAAGGATCATTTGGACAAATTTGACCCCAAAACCGATGATGGAATATTTATGGGGTACTTGACTAAGAGCGGGGCATAGGGTATATAACAAGACCACTTGGTGGTTGAGGAATATATTCACGTAAAATTTAATGAATGAAGCTTCGGTGTTGAAATAATTCCAAATCCGTCATCTTGATGAAGAAGATGAAGATGGACCAATTGTTCCAAACTATACTCAAAATGATCAACCTTCTACTTCAAATATTCAATAAGAGGATAAAGGTGATACATCCGATCTTCTCATGGCTCTAAAATGCAAAGAAGAATATCCAAAAGATCTTATGTTCGGGGATACACTTGACAAGGTCATGACAAAAGAAAATTTGCTAAAAAGCCCTAATATCTTAAAAAGAGCCAAAGAATGCTAAGGAAGCCATTGAAGATGAAGATTGATTTCTAGAGATGCAAGAAGAGCTAAATCAATTTGAAACAAATGATGTTGGAGAACCCGAGCCTTATCCTTCTTCACAATCTATCATCGGAACAAAATGGGTATTCCTAGGAACAAACTAGACGATCAACGCAACATCATTTGAAATAAAACAAGATTAATAGCCCAAGGTTATTGTCAAAAAAGGTACTTATTATGATGGAACTTTTGCGCCCGTAGCACAATTAGAGGCTATTCGTATCTTTCTTGCTTAATCTTGTTTCAAAAATTTCAAACTTTACCAAATGGATGTTAAATCTGCTTTCTTAAATAGTTTTATTCAAGAAGTCTATGTTAAACAAACTCCTGGGTTTGAAAATTTTTCAAAATCAAATGATGTTTATAAACTCAAAAGGTTTTATATGGTTCAAACAAGCACCCTCGAGCATGGTATGATAAACTAAGTTCTTTTGTTTAGAAAGTGATTTTACAAGAGTTAAAGTTGATACTACTCTCTTTGTTTTTAAAAAATGTTAAGATAGCATCCTAGTTCAAATTTATGTTGATGATATTATTTTTGTTGCTACTAATGAATTTTTGTGCAAGAAATTTTCTAAGTTAATGCAATGTGAATTTGAGATGAGCATGATGAGAGTACTCAACTTCTTCCTTGGACTCTAAGTCAAACAATGCCAAGAAGGTATTTACATATTACAATCAAAGTATAATAAAGAACTTATAAAGAAGTTTGAGATTAAAGAATGAAGAACCGTTGCTACTCCAATGGCAACAAAGTTCAAGCTCGATTAGGATGAAAAAGGTAAATCGGTTGATGAATCCAAGTATCAAGGTATGGTTGGAAGTTTATTTTACTTAACCGCTAGTAGACACGATGTTCTTTATATCGTATGCCTATGTGCTCAATTTTAAATCAATCCCATAAAATCTCATTTAAGTGCCCTCAAACAAATTTTTCGATATTTAAAGGACACTATTTCTTATGGCTTATTTTATCCAAAGAATGAAATTTTTTCTCTAAAAGGATATAGTGAATCGGATTATGCCGGTAACATTGATAATCGTAAACGTACATTTGGCTCATGTCAATTTTTAGGCGATTGCATAGTTTCATGGTTTTCAAAAAGAAACAAAATTGTGTATCCTTATCAACTACGGGCCGAATATATTTTTTAAACTTTTTGTTGTGCACAATTACTTTGGATGAAACAAACATTAGCGGATTACAAATTTTGTTTCGCAAAAGCTCCTATTTTTTGTTAAAATACTTCCGCTATCAATATTTCTCAAAATCTGGTTCATCATAATCGAACCAAACATATCGAGGTTCGATATTATTTTTTAAGGGATTATGTTTCAAAATGAAAAATTGTGATATGCTTTGTTTGGTCTCAAGATCAACTTGCAAATACTTTTACAAAACCGTTAACCACCGAGTCTTTGAACTCAATTCGAGCTCATTTAGGCAAAATGCATATTTAATAAGGTATATATTTGCATTTTGAGCATTTTTTATAAACGTTTTGGGGTTAATAATCTATTTCAAAATCGACAGACTTATACACCGAAAATAGGCACAAATCGCCATGCACAAATGATCGTCGCTATCTTGTGCATCGGTCGCCCTTTTGACCGATCGCTATACTTTTGAAAATATTTTTAAAATCGTATGCCATCTTTCACTCACTCTACCCACTTTATACACCCTTCACACGTAACATTCCACACACATGTCATGTAACGCCTCAATTTTTTAAAGTTTAAGAAAAATATATTATAGGACCATGATCCATGAAAATTGACTTAATAAAATGAAATATTTATAAAATTCTCATAATTGCATAAATAATTGTTAGAAATCTAAATATCAAAGTACGACGAAAATAAAAATTCTAAATAAACTAGTTTGACTCCTCAAATAAAATATTGGACTCTAAAAATATGAAGAAAAAAAACAACAAAATAACTTCTACCATCCACATCCACCGCATCATGCCTTCGCCAAGCTCCTTAACCCGAAAAATATTAAAAACCGTGGGATGAGCTTTCAACTCGTTCAGTGGGAAAACAATTCATCTAAAATAAATACGCATGTAAATTATCAATGCATCAATTACACACATGTAATATTTTTTTCTAGAGTACCATAAGGCACGTAGTGGCAAAGCTATTCTATTTCGATTTCTAAAATCCCCTAGGCCATTCTCGATTCTCGTAGTCCGAAGGCCATTCTCGTAGTCGCATGCCATTCTATTTTCGGGACATGCATCATGTTTCACTTACAATTTAACATACATATATAAAAGCCAAATAAAGATCCTTATCTCAATATACAACATGAAGAAAAACGTGGAATGCAACTATCTCAATCCCAGGCCTCGCGTTCTTCATTTCCGAAAAATAATAAAACCAAAAACAAAATTGCCACCCTCAATTCGTTGATTAAAAATTGCGATCCCTCAATCAATTCAATCCTAAAACGAAAAATCAAATCTCCAAATAAAGTTTCAAAACCCAACTGCAAGCCAAAGCCCAAATCCACAAGTTTAATTTGACAAATAGCCCATTGTCTCTCGACTCTTGTCCTTTTTCTTCTCTCTCATCTCGCCGATCTATATTTTCTTTTCTTTTTTGGCTGTGGTTTATCTCTCGGCTATGGAAAACGGTCAAACGAAAAGAACTAAAAAAAGAACGTGTTTTACCATGCTTTTTGGAAATCGATATTTGGTGTAAAAATTAGAAAAAGTCTTTGGTCTATTTATACTATGTATTATGACTCCCAAAGTACTCCAAATTCTAATCTAATCTAATTCTAAATATGGATTATACTTGTATAAGAAAAGCCGTGAGGCCAAGAATTGTAATGTACCTAAAATTATGAATGCTAAATTACATTGAAAAATCATAATAAATAATACTTATAATTTCAATATTAATAATGGAAATATTATTATTGATACTAATATATCATAAACAAATATAGGATATTATATTCTACCCCTCTTACTAAAATGGAAAATGGTCAAACGAAGAACTAAGAAAAAGAATGTGTTTTACCGTGCTCTTTAGAAATCGATATTTGGTGTAAGAATTGGGAAAAGTGTGGGTCTATTTATACTGTGTATTTTGACTCACAAAGTACTCGATTCTAATCTAATCGTGTATCTAATCTAATTCTAAATATGAATTTTACTTGTATAAGGAAACTCGTGAGACCAAGAATCCTAATGCACCTAAATATTTGAATGCTAAATTACACTTCGAAAAATCACAATAAATAATACTTATTATTTGAATATTAATAATAAAAATATTATTATTGATACTAATGTCTCATAAACAAATACGGGATATTGCATGTCACACCATATGATCATTATTTTTGCATGTGTTACGATATTATGGCCTTCCAAATGCATCACCCATCTCTCTCATTCCTCTTCCACAATCATTGGTAAGTTTTGTTCCGCTTTTATCATCCGCCATGTGTTGAACCTTGGTTATCTTTGGAACTTTGGTATTTTATAAATGTTGAAGTTATTTGATGCGTATTGTTTACGTTGTTGAATTATTGCAATAGTATTATGATCGGTATTGATATTGTAGGCATAATTCGATATATAAATTGCATCGTATCATTGTCCTCTATCTATGCATGCAATGTGTTTGCTAAAATGCCTCAAGAAATTTCATTCTCTTGCATGCCCTCATTGGTTAAATTGATTGGAGTTCACATATTGATCATAATTGTATAACATGATGCCTCCGTAATGGTCTTCACATTATCTTGTGGTACTTTATTGCTCATTTTCACATATTGTAATTCTAGACCTTTAAACTTTTAAAATGTTGTTTTCATGGATATTGCATGTTTTATGTGCAACTTTGATATCTACATATGATGCTTTCTTATACTTAAGGCCTTTTTGATGATTCCAAAGGGGAGAAAAATACAATAACCTCAAAAGCTAAATGGTAAGATCAATTAAGCTTGAAAAAGCTCATAGAAAAAGCTCATTGGTAAAATACTTATTTCATTAAGCTAGAGCTTTTAAATTATGCTATATTGCTTTTTACTCTTATATATTTTGAGCTTTGTGATTAATAAGTTACTTTGAACGGGGAGCTTTTAAGCTCTTAAGTATTTTAAGTGTTAGAAAAAGCTAAGCTTCTAGCTTATAAGTTGTTAGCCTCATGTTATTTATTGCTTAACATGTTAATAGGGGACCTTTTAAAACTTGTTTTGAAAAACTTTTGCTATTTACATTACTTTTATCTTATGAATTTTGCCTTGATAAGTGTTGCTTAAAATGGATAGTTTATTTTGATTGAATATTTTTTTTTTAAATTCGGTCTCTAAAAATTGTTTTAGGTTGTAATCATCAAAAAGGGGGTTTGTTAGAATAATGTTTTAATTTTTATTTTGGTGATTTCATATAAACAAGTTTTATACAAAAACAATGTTTCTAAAAGTTGTCCAAATACATCAATACATTTTGTTCGATTTCTACTAAGTATTTGAAGTACTTCTTCAACTTTATTTTTGACAAAGATCGGACAACTTCTCTCAGAAACGAGCAATCGGTCGCCCTAGTATGAGTTTGAAACTTAAAACAGAAACAAATAATTTTTTTGAGGTATAGCGGATGGTCGCCCTAGATGGCGATGCCTGAATGTGTTAAGTTTTTTCGTATTTCTTCTCAATTTCGAGGTTGAACGATCACTATACATAGCAACCGGTCGCAATAGAAAGTGATCGGTCGCTACGACAATGTTGATCGCCGCCTTGATGCTATATTGTGTCAAAACTTTATTGAACGGTTTAAAATTTTAAATTTTTAACATAGCGACCGGTGGCTATAGTCTTTTGACAATGCAGATTCTATTCGTTGCATAAACGCTTCTCATCAAATTCAAGCTTTACATTTATTAACGATTTTTTGGAGATATTTTGATCCTTCTTTTGCAGACAAAATTCAATTAGGGGGAACTTATGTTGAAGATTACATCTTGGAGCTCTTCTATAAATAGATGAAACATTGGAGGATCAAATATAACATAATATTCAACATTACAACAAGAGTTTCTCAACAAAATATCAAAAGTTTCATTTTTCATATCTTGTTGGAATAGCATAAGCACTACACTTTCACATCTTGCATATTAGTTTTTCTTTCTTGATTACACTTGCACTTTCAAAGTTGTATATTTTCTTTTGAGTTGTAATTTGGATTGATAAAATCATCCAAAACAAGACATACTTGTTGAGTGTTCCTTTGGCAAAAATACATTTGGGTGATTCATTAGGTGTTGAAGAGTTTTGTGCTCTTCTTGGCTATGGAAAATGGTCAAACGAAGAACTAAGAAAAAGAATGTGTTTTACCGTGCTCTTTAGATATCCGATATTTGATGTAAGAATTGGGAAAAGTGTGGGTCTATTTATACTATGTATTTTGACTCACAAAGTACTCGATTCTAATCTAATCGTGTATCTAATCTAATTCTAAATATGAATTTTACTTGTATAAGGAAACTCGTGAGACCAAGAATCCTAATGCACCTAAATTTTTGAATGCTAAATTACTTTGAAAAATCACAATAAATAATACTTATTATTTGAATATTATTAATGAAAATATTATTATTGATACTAATGTCTCATAAACAAATACGGATATTACATGTCACACCATATGATCATTATTTTTGCATGTGTTACGATATTATGGCCTTCCAAATGCATCACCCATCTCTCTCATTCCTCTTCCACAATCATTGGTAAGTTTTGTTCCGCTTTTATCATCGCCATGTGTTGAACCTTGGTTATCTTTGGAACTTTGGTATTTTATAAATGTTGAAGTTATTTGATGCGTATTGTTTACGTTGTTGAATTATTGCAATAGTATTATGATCGGTATTGATATTGTAGGCATAATTCGATATATAAATTGCATCCTGTATCATTGTCCTCTATCTATGCATGCAATGTGTTTGCTAAAATGCCTCAAGAAATTTCATTCTCTTGCATGCCCTCATTGGTTAAATTGATTGGAGTTCACATATTGATCATAATTGTATAACATGATGCCTCTGTAATGGTCTTCACATGATCTTGTGGTACTTTATTGCTCATTTTCACATATTGTAATTCTAGACCTTTAAACTTTTAAAATGTTGTTTTCATGGATATTGCATGTTTTATGTGCAACTTTGATATCTACATATGATGCTTTCTTATACTTAAGGCCTTTTGATGATTCCAAAGGGGAGAAAAATACAATAACCTCAAAAGCTAAATGGTAAGATCAATTAAGCTTGAAAAAGCTCATAGAAAAAGCTCATTGGTAAAATACTTATTTCATTAAGCTAGAGCTTTTAAATTATGCTATATTGCTTTTAACTCTTATATATTTTGAGCTTTGTGATTAATAAGTTACTTTGAACGGGGAGCTTTTAAGCTCTTAAGTATTTTAAGCTATTGTGAAAAAGCTAAGCTTCTAGCTTATAAGTTGTTAGCCTCTTGTTATTTATTGCTTAACATGTTAATAGGGAGCCTTTTAAAACTTGTTTTGAAAAACTTTTGCTCTTTACATTACTTTTATCTTATGAATTTTGCCTTGATAAATGTTGCTTAAAATGGATAGTTTATATTGACTGATTTTTTTTTTTTTTTAAATTCGGTCTCTAAAAATTGTTTTAGGTTGTAATCATCAAAAAGGGTGGTTTGTTAGAATAATGTTTTCATTTTTATTTTGGTGATTTCATATAAACAAGTTTTATACAAAAACAATGTTTCTAAAAGTTGTCCAAATACATCAATACATTTTGTTCGATTTCTACTAAGTATTTGAAGTACTTCTTCAACTTTATTTTTGACAAAGATCGGACAACTTCTCTGTAAACAGAGCATCGGTCGCCCTAGTATGAGTTTGAAACTTAAAACAGAAACAAATAATTTTTTTGAGGTATAGCGGTCGGTCGCCCTAGATGGCGATGCCTGAATGTGTTAAGTTTTTCTGTATTTCTTCTCAATTTTGAGGTCGAACGATCACTATACATAGCAACCGGTCGCAATAGAAAGTGACTGGTCGCTACAGACAGTGCCCAGTCGCCCTTGATGCCATATTGAGTCAAAACTTTATTGAACGGTTTAAAATTTTGATTTTTTAATATAGCAACCGGTGGCTATAGTCTTTTGACAACAAATTCTATTCGTTGCAGAAACGCTTCTCATCAAATTCAAGCTTTACATTTATTAACGATTTTTTGGAGATATTTTGATCCTTCTTTTGCAGACAAAATTCAATTAGGGGAACTTTCGTTGAAGATTACATCTTGGAGCTCTTCTATAAATAGATGAAACATTGGAGGATCAAATATAACATAATATTCAACATTACAACAAGAGTTTCTCAACAAAATATCAAAAGTTTCATTTTTCATATCTTGTTGGAATAGCATAAGCACTACACTTTCACATCTTGCATATTAGTTTTTCTTTCTTGATTACACTTGCACTTTCAAAGTTGTATATTTTCTTTTGAGTTGTAATTTGGATTGATAAAATCATCCAAAACAAGACATACTTGTTGAGTGTTCCTTTGGCAAAAATACATTTGGGTGATTCATTAGGTGTTGAAGAGTTTTGTGCTCTTCAAAGGTGTAAGAAGAGTTTCGTACTCTTCTAGGTTGTTGTTATAAGAAGAGTTTGGTTCTCTTCAAGGTGATGTTATAATCATTTCGTATCAATTAATAAAATTTATTTTTCAAAAATTCACTCGGATATACCGGTGGTAGTGGACGTATGCCCTAGTGTTAGATAAATGTTTTTATCAAGATTTTGATGATTATGTTTAAATGAGTTTTTATACCAAAACAATGTTAATAAATGTTGTCCAAATACTCCTAAATGATTTAAAATATTTTTGCTAATTTTTGGAGTATTTCTTAGAATTTATTTTCCGATAAAAATGGACAACACTTTTGATGGTTTTGTTTAAATTGGTGTTTGCACCAAAACAATCTTTATAAATGTTGTCAAAATACTCCCAAGTGATTTAAAATGTTTTTACTAATTTTTTGGAGTATTTCTTGAAGTTTATTTTTGATAAAAATCGGACAACATTTAAAATTGGAGGTCGACCGGTCGCCCATAACGTCGACCGGTACCTGAAGAACTCAAAATTGAAACAGAACTCACTGGGTCAAGAAAATTGAAGAGGGGACCGGTCCAAAGAGAGGCCGAGGCCGACCCGACCTAGGCGACGGTCGCACCCCTTTGTCGGCTGGTCGACTCCCCCTTCGACCCGCACTGGATCGCACTATTTTTTCAAAACGTTCCAAATCTTATTTACAGGCAACCGGTCGCCCTATGTTATTTTTGACAGCAAAAATTCCAACCGTTGCAATCCTTATCAGCAAGATTTACTTTTCATTTTTGTACAATATTTCTACATCTTGTGATCCTCTTTTTGTAGACAAAAGTGAAGAAGAAGGAGCCTATGTTGGTGAAGACTCTCCTATAAATAGAGGATGAATTGAAACACAAGAACATACAAGCAAAATACACAACAAGAAATCTACAAATTGTTCACGCTTTCATTTTTACATTCTTGTTGTAATAGCCTAAGTACTTTCACTTGCACATCTTTGAGGTCTAGGCTTTTTGATTCTTGATTACACTTGCACTCAATCTTTGTATTGGTTTCATAGAGTTGTAATCCTTGTGAGTATTCTTGTGGTAAGAATACACTTGGGTGATCTAGGTGATAGGTGTTTGGAGAGTGACCACTCTTTAAAGGTGGTTAAGTAAGATTGTGGTAATATTCTTGAAGGTGTTGTAAGAGGATTGTGGTAATCCTCAAGGTGTTGTATTAATTTTGGAAATCCATCCCAGGAGATACCGATGGAGTGCTTTCTACAAGGGTGCCGATTTGATATTTGGAATGTGGTCATTGAAGAAGTTGCTCAACCAACAACGAAATTGGAGGATGGTACCACGGCTCCCAAGCCGTTCAAGGAGTACGATGAAAATGACAAGAAGGCTTTCTCTCTAAACGGTAAGGCCTTAAACATTTTACATTGCTCTCATACCGCCACCGAATATAATCGCATAAGAGGCATACGGTCGGCATATGAAGTTTGGGAAAAATTAGAAACCATCTATGAGGGCACAAAGAAAGTGAAGCAAGCAAGAAAAACAATGCTTGTGAAAGACTTTGAAAATTTCAATATGCATGATGGTGAATGCATATCAAAAATGGTGGAAATGCTTGACAACATTGTCAATCCTCTTGTGGATCTTGGAAAGGTCATCTCCGAAGAAGACAAGGTGACCAAGGTATTGAACGCCCTTCCCGTCTCATGGTCCGAAAAGGTGACGACAATCACGGAAGCTCAAAATCTTGAGACACTCAAGTTTGATGAGCTCATTGGGAACCTCCTCATTTATGAAGTATATCTCAAGGAGAGAAAAATTCTCAACCATCCACCTCTAAACCGGTACATAAAATATTATTAAAGGCTTAGAATCTTCTTCTAATAATGGTTATTATGCTAGTGATGAGGATGATGAAGAAACGGCGGCTCTTGTTAGAAAATTTGCAAAATTTGTAAACAAAAATAAAGCAAGAAAGCCTAGAGACAATTCTTGTTTCAAATGCGGAAAATCAGGCACTACATAGCCGATTGCCCAAAATTAGCGGAAGAGGAACAAAAGAAGAAAAAGCCTTTTCCGAAAAAAAGGCGTTAAATGTGGACGTCAAAACTTGGGATGAATTACTTGAAACAACCGACGAGGAAGGAGAATCCGAACATGGTCTTATGGCCATAGACGATGAAAATACTAAGTAACGCTCTAATGCTTCATCTTCTTCCCTAATTGATGAAATACAATGTGATTTTGATGAATTGCAAAATGAGTTTCAAAATTTGATTTTTAAATACAAGAATTTGAAAAAGAAGCATAAAGAGCTTAAACTAGAAAAAGATAAATTATTTACTTCCTATGATTCTCTTGATAAGGCTCATGCTATTACTCTTACTATGGTCCGTACTCTTGAAACCGAAAAACAAACGCTCACAAATGATATTGAAAATTTGAAAAAGGATGTGCATCGATTCAATTTAAGTACGGATAAAGTCACAAAAATTTTAGATGCACAAAGAGGTAAGCATTCTAAATTAGGACTTGGTTACAAACCTTTTCAAAATACTTTTAAGAAAAAAGACCAAGGTCCAACCTTTGTACGTGCTAGTAGTCCTCGTATTATTACTTGTTTTTATTGTGGTAAGAATGGACACTATGCTAGTAATTGTAAATTGAAGAATAATTTTAGCTATTATTGGAGACCTAAAGGTCTCAAGGCTAACCCCCATGGACCCCAAAATTATAGGGTACCTAAAAATAATTCCTTTGTAGGGTATAGAGGCTATAACAACAATGGAAGATTTAAAATGGCTCATGGACATCGGATGTTCACGCCATATGACCGAAAGAGAGAACTTTTACCAACATCAAACTCCAAGAAGAGGGTATGGTCATGTTCGCAATGGCAAAGGAAGAATTCTTGGAAATGGAGAAATTGGTAACTCTTCTTTCTCTCTTAGTAATGTTCTTTTAGTAGAAGGGCTTAAGTTCAATTTGATAAGTGTTAACCAACTTTGTGATTCAAATTATAATGTTGTTTTTAATAAAGAAAAATGCCTTATTTCCAAAGATGATAAAATTATTTGTGAAGCAATTAGAAAAGGCAATCTTTACAAAATTTGTACAAGTGATTTGGTTAGTCAAAATGTTTCTTGTCTTGTCGCCAATAATGATTTAACTAGTTTATGGCATAGGCGACTTGGACATGTTGGATACAAAATTTGCATACTATTTACAAAAACCAACATGTAAAAGGACTACCCAAATTGAATTTTGAAAATCTTGGCTTATGTGACACTTGTCAAAAGAACAAATTAGTTAAGAGTAGTTTTAAGCCCAAAAATGAAATTTCCACTACCAAACCCCTACAAATGCTTCATCTTGATTTGTATGGGGATATTGGTACGACAAGTCTAAGTGGAAAACATTACACTTTTGTTATAGTCGATGATTTTTCTAGATATACTTGGGCTCTATTTCTTACAAATAAAAGCAATTCCGTTAATGAGTTTGTTAAGTTGTGTAGACTTATTGAAAATGAAAAGGAAGATACTATTAAGTCTATTCAAGTGATCGAGGTGGAGAATTTTGGCGAATTTAGAGTCTTTTGTGAAACCAAGGATATAATCATAATTTTCGGCTCCAAGGACACCTCAACAAAATGGAGTAGCCGAAAGGAAGAATCGGACACTTCAAGAAATGAGTCGGTCCATGCTCAATGAATTTTCACTTCCAAAATATTTTTGGGCCGAAGCGTAAGTACCGCTTGCTATGTCATTAATCGAGTTTATATTCGTCTAAAATGAATAAAACTCCATATGAGCTTTGGAAAGGAAGAACTCCAAATATTAGTAATTTCAAAATATTTGGATGTAAATGTTTTATTTTGAATACTAAGGATCAATTAGACAAACTTGATCCTAAGGCCGATGAAGGAATATTTATGGGGTATTCAACCAAGAGCAAAGCATATCGGGTTTACAATAAGACTAGTGGGGTTGTTGAAGAATCCATCCATGTCAAATTCAATGAAGCTTGGGTGTTGAAAGGATACCCAATGATGAAAGTGATGAAGAGGATATTGTTTAACCCATTGTTCCGGATGATAATCAAAATGATCAACCTTCAAGCTCAAATGTTTCTCAAGAAGATAAAGGTGATACTTGAATCTTCCCGTAGCATTGAAATTTAAGGAGATCACCCAAAAGATCTTATTATTGGTGATCCCCTTGATAAAGTAATGACTCGAGGAAAATTTGCCGAGAAAGCTCTTATATCTCAAAAAGAGCCTAAAAATGCTAAGGAAGCCATTGAAGATGAGGATTGGTTTTTAGAAATGCAAGAGGAGTTGAATCAATTTGAAAGGAATGATGCATGGGGATTAGTACATTGTTCTCCATCTCAAACCATTATTGGTACAAAATGGGTATTTGAACAAGCTCGATGACCAAGGCAATATTGTTCGAAACAAAGCAAGGTTAGTAGCTCAAGGTTATTGTCAAGAAGAAGGTATTGATTATGATGAAACATTTGCACCGTAGCACGTTTAGAAGTTATTCATATTTTACTTGCCTATTCTTGTTTTAAAAATTTCAAGCTTTACCAAATGGATGTAAAATCCGCATTTTTAAATGGTATTATTCAAGAAGAAGTCTATGTAAAACAACCTCCGGGGTTTGAACATTTTCTAGGCCTAATGATGTTTATAGACTTAAAAGGCCTTGTATGGTTTGAAACAAGCACCGTGCATGGTATGATAGACTTAGCTCTTTTCTTTTGCAAAATGGTTTTACAAGAGGTAAAGTTGATACTACTCTCTTTGTTTTTGAAAAAGGGCAAGATTGCTTATTAGTGCAAATTTATGTTGATGATATTATTTTTGGTGCTACTAATGAATCCTTGTGCAAGAAATTTTCTAAATTTACTGCAATGTGAATTTGAAATGAGTATGATGGGGAGCTCAACTTCTTCCTTGGACTTCAAATTAAGCAATGCCAAGAAGGAATTTATATTTCTCAATCAAATTATACAAAGGAGCTTTTGAAGAAATTTGGCATTGAAGAAGGAAGAACCGTCTCTACCCAATGGCAACAAACGCCAAGATTGACAAGATGAAAAAGGCAAGTCGGTTGATGAATCCAAATATCGAGTTATGATTGGTAGTTTACTTTATTTAATCTGCTAGTAGACCGGACATTCTTCATGCCGTATGCCTATGTGCTCGTTTTCAAAACAATCCCAAAGAATCTCATATGAGTGTCGTTAAAAGAATTTTTAGATATTTGAAAGACACTATTCAATATGGTTTATTCTATCCAAAGAATGAAAATGTTTCTCTTAAAGGTTATAGTGATTTGGATTATGCGGAAAATATTGATGATCGGAAAAGTACTTCCGGATCATGTCAATTTTTAGGCGATTGCCTAGTTTTCTTGGTTTTCAAAGAAGCAAAATTGTGTTTCTGCGGCATTTTGTTGTACTCAACTTCTTTGGATGAAACAAACTTTAGCGGATTATAAATGTTCTTTTGAAAATGTTCCCATCTTTTGTGATAATATATTCGCTATAAATATTGCTCAAAACCAGGTGACATCATAACCGTACTAAACATATTGAGATTCGACATCATTTTCTAAAGGATTGTGTTTCAAAACGAAAAATTGAGATATCTTTTGTACCATCTCAAGATCAATTAGAGGACATTTTTACAAAACCACTAGCTTCCGAGACTTTTGCATCGATACGAGCTCGGTTAGGCATAATGCATATTGAATGAGGTTTACGTTTGTATTTTGCACGATTTTGAAACTTAGGGGCGAAAAATCGGATTTTTGGTTGAAAATTCGGATTTTGGAAAACAGAAAGAACCACTGGGCTGTTTGGGGGAAGGCCGACCGGTCGCCCATGATGTCGACCGGTCGCCCACCCCCCAACCGGTCGCCCTTAACCAAAAATTGAATAAAATCGTTTCTGTTCTCAGTTTCATCATTTTTGGTCTTTTGTGTTCATTTTTCGTCCCCTACGCATTTTTCACACAAATTTCACTTCAAATTTGTTTTATTGCATACATTTTATATTTTGGACTTCATGAGGCTCGATTATCATCATCATTGTTCATCTTTACCGATTAAATGGTAAGAATTTCTCCTTTTAATCTCAATTGGGTTGAACCCTTGAGAATGTGCTTGTATCTTGATATCTTGTTGAAATTCTTGTATTAATATGTTGTTTATGATGATTGATGATGAATGAATATTGTTGTATTGAAATCGGAGATGAAAATTGTTGGCTTAAATGAATCAAAAAGGCGTTATATTTCTCTTGTTTTATTCAATGCACGCCAAGTGTTCGACAAAATGTTTAAATGAAAAACTCATCACCTACATGATTCTCTTGATTTGAAAAATCTTATAAGTTTATAGAGATCATGTTTTATCAATCAAATGAGTTTTTACAAATAAAATGAGCAATTCTTTCCTTTTATTCGGAATTTAAGCTTAAATGCTCAATATGCTCGATAAATCTATAAAATTGCGCACTTTGATATAATTGTATGGTGTTTTTTATCGTGCTAACATTATTTTTGATGATTCCAAAGGGGAGAAACAAGAGAAGCTCTCATAAGCTCGGAAGAAGCGTAAATAAGATTGCAAGAAAAGCTATAAGCTAAAGCTCTTAAAAGCCAAAAGCTATGGATAATACTTAGTCCATGTGATGTATTATGGACTTTTATACTTGACTAATGATGCTTTTGTGATAGGGGAGCTTGTGCAAAAAAAATGATTTTGAAAAATCCTTGCTCCTATCCTTTTGAGTTTGTACTTATGATGAATCTTGCTTAAAATGGATTGATGTTTTAGACCGGAAAATTTGTTTCGTTTTAAAATCAACTTCCTAAAATTGTTTTGGTTTGTAATCATCAAAAAGGGGAGTTTGTTAGATAAATGTTTTTATCAAGATTTTGATGATTATGTTTAAATGAGTTTTAATAACAAAACAATGTTAATAAATATTGTCCAAATACTCCTAAATGATTTAAAATGTTTTTGCTAATTTTTGGAGTATTTCTTAGAATTTATTTTTTGATAAAAATGGACAACACTTTTGATGGTTTTGTTTAAATTGGTTTTGCACCAAAACAATGTTTATAAATGTTGTCAAAATACTCCCAAGTGATTTTAAATGTTTTTACTAATTTTTGGAGTATTTCTTGAAGTTTATTTTTGATAAAATTGGACAACATTTAAAATTGGAGGTCGGACTGGCCGCCCATAACGTCGATCGGTACATGAAGAACTCAAAATTGAAACAACTCATCGGGTCAAGAAATTGAAGAGGGGGACCGGTCCAAGAGGCGGCGACGACCATCGCACCCTACAGCGACTGGGTCGCACCCTTGTCGATCGGTCGACCCCCATTCGACCCGCACTGGATCACACTATTTTTTCAAAACATTCAAATCTTATTACAGGGAAACCGGTCGCCCTATGTTATTTTTGACAAGAAAAATTCCAACCGTTGCAATCCTTATTAGCAAGATTTACTTTTTATTTTTGTACAATATTTCTACATCTTGTGATCCTCTTTTTGTAGACAAAAGTGAAGAAGAAGGAGCCTATGTTGGGTAAAGTCATAGACTAGGAAGTTGACACCCCATCTTCCTTGTAATTCTCGCATTGTAATATGATGCGGAAGAGCCGAGTAAAGTCACTAAGTCAAGATTATAAGAAGTCAACCGTGGACTAAAATGAAGACTCGCGTGTGTCACCGAGTATGGCCTAGAAAGGAAGTCAAGAACTCGACTAAAGAAGAGTCACTAAGGAACAATCGTGAGAAGTGTCGAAAGTCAACTTAGATTGCTAAGTCTATCGGTTGAAATGATAGTTGAGTCAATCCTATGATTGGAGAGACTCAAGTCACCAGGGTAAAGACATCGGTCAAGTGAAGACAATCGACTTAGATCCGTTGAATAAAGTCAAGAATATTACTCGATATAGTAATATGCCAAAGTCATCGATGCAGTCTAAAGTGTTTGGCCTTGAATTGTGTAAAAGGAATAAGCCAATGGGAAACACTTGCACCTCGTGTCGAAGTTGCTAAGTTTGAAATTCCAATTAATCTATCCTTGTTTCTTGAAATCTATCCTTTTTTCTTTTATTTTTTTTTCCAGATATTCTTTTTATATATAAACCCTAGTTCTTCCAGGATTAAAAGAAAAATTCGAAATAAAAGAAATTCAAAATTTGCACGTAAAAATCAAGTGGGTAAAGAATCATAATCCGTGTGCAAAAAAAAAAAAAACCAGGAGTTGATTTTGTGATTGGTTGGGAGCGTGAGATTGGTTTTTTTGGGATTGTTGTTGGTATTGTTGCACTTGTTTATACATCATGTCCGAGGAAAACCGACAACCATTGGATTTAGGTAATAAGTTAGATATGGAGGCACGACAAGCCTCATAAAGAAAATGATGATCGAGATGTTAGGGGATCCTGGGAGATGCAAAAATAGAGGAACATGTGACTAGGCACGGAGGCTAGGAGGTTCGAATCGGAGGATTGGGCGGATGATATGGGTGATTTTGATTCCGAAAGGAGAAAATTACAATCCCAGAGGTGGCATGGAAATAGGGGTGATAGGGGAGGGGAGGATAGCAATTTGAATAACATCAAAATACAAATCCCATCGTTCCAGGGAAAGAGTGATTCAGCGTCTATCTAGATTGGGAGAGAAAAATCAAAAATGTATTTGATTGCCAAAATTATTCTCGATTTAAAAAAGGTGAAATGTGCATCAACCGAGCTCTCGGATTATGCAAGTATTTGGTTGGATCAATTAATGGTTTCAAAAGGAGAAGCGGCGAGCGACCCGTTTCCACATCGGAGGAGATGAGAAGTTTGATGCGACGTCATTTCATACCAAATGATTATTATAGAGGCGTCTATCAAAGGTTGCGGAGATTGACACGGGGTCAAAGAGCGTAGAGGATTATCATAAAGAGATGGAGATGTTGATGGCGAGGCCAATATCGAAGAGGATCGGAGGTTACTATTGAAAGGTTTATCGTGGGATTGAATACTCCTATAGCATATGTCATCGACTTACATCATTGTGTTAATCTTGAGAGCTGGTGCACATGGCGGTCAAAATTGAGCAGCAGCTCAAGAGGAGGGGTTTTACACGGTAAAATTCCAACACTAGCACCAAGATTTTGGGGTTCGAGATACTCCTGCGATGGATGATGCGTGTTTTCACAACAACCCAAAGTTGTGGAGAACAAGACGGGACTCGGACAAGGTAAAACCATCAGGTAAATTTGATCATACTACTTCACACTCTAGAGACATCGATTGTTTTAAATGTCATGGGAGGGGTCATAGAGCTAGCGAATGTCCGAATTGAAGAGTGATGATAATTCGGGCTAATGGTGATGTAGAGTCCGGCGGTAAGGATGAGCCAGATTATAGTGATATGTCGGAGTTGGAGGAGGTTCCGTAGGTAGTTAAGTCGGTGAAGGGTAACATGTTATCACTAGTGTCACGTAGAATTTTGAAAATTGAACCAAAGTTAGTTGATCATGAGCGGCGAGAAAATATTTTTCACATTAAATGCTTAGTTAAGGATAAAGTGTGTAGTATGATCATTGATGGAGGTAGTTGTACAAACGTGACTTGTGCAAAATTGGTGGAGAAGTTAGAGATTCCTACACTTGAACATCCAAATTTGTATACACTACAATAGTTCAATGATTGTGGCGAGGCGCGTGTTAATAAAAGAGTGTTGGTGTCTTTTCATATGCGGTCTTGTCATATTTTACCGGGATAGACCATGGCGTTTTATACGCGAGTTGTGCATGATGGATACACTAATTGCTATATTGTTGAGCATGAGCAGAGAAAGTTCATACTTTCATCTCTTACACCTGAGAAATCTATAATGATCATGTGAGGATGCGAGTTTGTGAGTTAAAAAGAAAAAGAATGTTCGGCAAATGAGCAAAAGAATGAAATAAAGGCCTCAGAGCTTGAGAATTTGTCCAAGGGTAGTTGTGAGATTCGAGAGATGGCAAAGAAAAAGGAGAGTCTGATTTCGAAAGTGGGCCAAAAATATGGGGAGAAAGGCCAATGAGGTAAAACAAGAGAGAAAATTTGTGCTTATGATTAAAATGAGAGACATTAAGCATAAGTGTTTGAATGTTAACATATCTAATTGTATTTTGTCTAGTTCTATTTGTTCTCATGTGCGGGGATTTAGGCAAACCGAATGAGTGTGCGGGTCATTTAACATTTAATCGGGGTGGATTGATATAATTGTTCAACCTTTGGGATCAAACATTTGGATTCAAGGACGAATCCCTTTCAAGAGGAGGGAAATGATGAGAATCCAGTGATGAAGGATTGTTAGAAAATTTATTGAGTAGATTTTGATGATACCATGTAAAACTTAAACAAGGAAGTTGGCACCCCATTTTCCTTGTAATTTGTATTGTAATAGATAGGGCTGAGAAAGCTGAGTCAAGTCAGCTATGCCAAGAAGTACAAGAATTCAACTACGAAGTGGATTGAAGACTCTGTTGTGTGTCAGCTGAGTATGGCCAAGAAGGAAGTCAAGGACTCGACTGAAGGAGGGTCAGCTGAACAACAGTGTGAGAAGTGTTAGTCAAGTCAACTCAAGAAGCCAAGTCTCAAAGTTGAAGTGACAGTTAAGTTATCCAATGATTGGAGCTGACTCAAGTCACCTGGGGTAAAGAAAGCAGTCTAGTCAAGACAACTGACTTAGATCCGTTGACTAAAGTCAAAAATATTACTCAATATAGTAATATGTCAAAGTTTTCAGGTCTAAAGTGTTAGTCCCAGAATTGTGCAAAAGATATAAACCAATGGGAAACACTGCACCTTGTGTCAGGCACCTGCAATGCTGCGAAGACATTTAATACGAGGAAATGTCAACATCAAGGACTGCAACAAGACAAGCCAACAAACAAAAGTGACATTTGAAATTAGCCTATCTCTTCAACGGGCAAAATTTCAAATGTGCACTATAAAAGGCCGAGGAAGTTCCGAGAAGAGGTTACATAAACCATGAACAAGCAAGAAATATTCAAGCATTTAACCTATAATATTCTAATTAACAATCAAGCAATTCCCAAGCACGAAACTCGAAGGAAATCGATCTAACACAAGTTGTGAAGGAAAGACAACTTCAAATCATTGAAGAGAAAACTTTTGAAGAAATCAAAGGGGTCTACTATCTAAGGTAGGATTGTAGAAAGGTTCTAGGTCGAACCATTATCAAGGTTGTTGGGGGCTTCGTGATCAAATCCAAGAACTTGAGAAGTGAGTTGAAGTAGCAAGACAAGCGCCTGTGAAGAAGCCGAGTCACAAGAGAAGCCATTTGTGTGATCAAGGCTATCTCAGACTATTTCACCACTTTGTAAATGGATCATTACATAGTGGATTCCTCCGGGGAGTTGGAGAAGAGAGGATTAGAAGAATTACCCCATCTTGAACCTCTATAAAATATATATGTCATTTACTTTCAACAAATTTACTTTCGTGCATATTTACATTATATCGCTACTAGAATCATATTTGCTATCCAATTGATTAATAACCAAGTGTTAAGAATCAAGTGTTAAAAACAAACTTAAAATAAATCTAAGGGTGTTAAGTCTTCCATTGTTAAAAACCAATAAGTCAAGGTAACTATTTGGCTTGAGGTAGTTATACTATCAACAACTCTATCGAAAGTCTGTTGAGTGGGTAACTTAATTTGAAAAGCCAACTTAGCTGTCCATCAAGGACACAATCGGTTTGAGTCAACTCCGTTGAATTAATATAAAAGGACTAAATCAAAAATTTGGTAAGGTTTATTGAACCCCCTTCTAAACCTTACTTCACACCCTTAGGACCTACAAGTGGTATCATAGCGGTTGGTTCATTGAGCCATCCGCAATGGTTCCGTCTAGATCTCTATCTTTTCAAAAACATTTTAAACACTTGTATTTTCAAAATCTTTCATTTTAAGCAAAGTTATTATCATGAAAGCAAATCTAACACGCATTCCTATGTTCACTTTGTTGAAGAATTTAATGATTGGAAAATTCGTATGCGAGGCTCATCCATCCGGATTACATGATGAAATGTGGCTTGTGATAGAGGATGGGCCACTACAAATACTCAAAGTGAACACAAAGAAGAAAGCGGCTCAATTTGAAGGAGAAAAGTTGTTCTTTGAAGCAAGACCGGCCCATGGTTGAAAAACCAAGGACTGGGTGGACAAATGAAGATATGAAGAGATACAACTTGGACAATGTGGCCAAGGACATACTCTACAAGACATTGGACAAAGTAATATTCAATAAAATCAAAATTTTGCAAATGCAAAAGAAATCGGAATAAACTGACTTTAATTTGTGAAGGATCAGAATAAAATAAAGAAAATAAATAAACTGTTGTTGTTCAAAAGTTTGAAATTTTCAAAATGCTTGCAGTGAAACCATGGATCGATTGGATGCAGATTCATGAAATCACAAATGAGCTTTGACTCTTGGGAAAGAATATACACAAAAGGAAATGTGTATGAAGATCTTAAGAAGCCTCGGTGAATGGGAAATAAAGACTATGGCCCCGAGTCATTCTATGGACCTCTCAAGAACATCTAATCATGAGCTATTCTCGGACCTCAAAGTCTATGAGTTTGAGTGAGAAGAAAAGAGAAAAAGGAGACAACTATACCTATGACAACCTGACTGATAGCTAATGATGGAAAGAGAGTGAACCAAGGAAGTCATAGATCGGGAGGAAATTGCCACGATGGTCAAAAGATTCAACAAGTTCTTCAATAAGAACTATAAAAGAAATAAGGGTGAGACTGCGAGAAGACATTCAACTCTTCTAAGTCAAGGGAAGACAAAGCCCACGCAAGAGAGTGAACATAAAAGGGTTGAATATCGAGAGCCGATAATCCAAGAACAGAAAGAGCTTATCAAAGAGCCGAGAACTTGTGTTGATCTCGGCAACAACAGGACATTTTGCGATTGATTGTTCCTATCCACCGATCAACAAATATAGGAATGAGGAAGATAGAAAAGTCTTCTGAGAAAAAAGATCGAAAAGAAGAATGCCATGTTAGGCTGCTTTGAGACGATCAAATCTAAAAAAGCGGACGAGAGAGTAGTGAAGCGACTACTCAAGTGACACGGAGAAAGAGGCTATGATTTTCCTCATGGCTAAGGAACAAGATCAACCGGATCAAGAAGATGAGGTACACTCTAACTCATCTCATTCAAATTCAAGTGATAGTGATTTTGATACACACACTTCATCACCCACTGATCTTTGTGATTCACTAGGCAAAAATGAAGAAAGATTTTGAAAACATAAATCCTCACACATAATTCTAAATGAGGAAAACAGCCAAATTTAAAAGCCAAAACTCACGGTGACTAAAGAGTCGAGTACTACGAGTCACATAGCTAATGAGAACACTAAGCTAAAAGTCGAAAATGCCAAGATCATAGCGAGTTAACAGACTACAAAAAAGAGGGAAAAAGATCTCAAAATGTGATTGCCTCATTTACAAAGGCATCCAAATCATTGAATGATATTATCATGAGTCAAAAAGAATGTGGAGATAAGATAGACATATGATTCAATTCCTTTTTTGTGCACAAATCAAACTCAAGAATGATTTTGGAAAAAGGATCTTCAAGTAATGAAGCATCTCAAAAATCCAAAACTAAATGATGCACCCACATTCACTCCAAAGCACAATCACAAACAAACGGCCTTGGATACAAAGGGAAAGCAAAACAACTTGATTGAGTATGTTGAGAGGACGGTGAGAAGAAATCCAACCGAGTTTCTCAAAGCAAACTCCAAACGAAAAATACTCTGTGAAAAGCAAACATAGCTACCAAAAACCCCGGAAGTTTCATCGAGAGAAACACACATGATGGGAATGGTAGAAACTACCCAAATCAAGTTGATTGGTACAATGTGAAATATCGCAAAGACCAATGGAATACAAGCACAGATGGCAAAGACCTAAAACTCAAAGCAAAGGTCATTCCAAAGGCAAAAGAGCTATAATCAAGCACACATATGCACCCAAGCACTATACTCAGAAATTTCACAACTATCCCATGAAAGTAATTGCTAAAACACAAACACGGGCATACGGACAAAAGATATAGATGTATGAACCTAAAACCCCCAAGAAATTTGCTAATGTGCACTATGATTATGGCACTAGTTGATGGCAACCTCTTAGTCAAGTATTTTGGCTATAGGTTGGTTGGATCATCTTATAGAACTAACCCTCGGGAACCTGGTACATGGATAGTGGTTGTTCCGGACATATGAAAGGAAACAAGAAAACTCCGTCAAGTTTCAAGGAAATTAGAGGTGCAAAAGTCATATTTGGAGGAAATGAAGCTCCAGGGGAAATCCACGCACAAGATATATCAAGAAGAATGGATTGAAGATCACGGATGTTGCTTATGTTGAAGGACTCAACTTCAACTTGTTAAGCATCAACCAACTCCGTGATAAAGGCTACAATGTTGGATTCAACATGGGAGTGTGTCGATCAAAGATGTTGAATCAAATGAAATAGTCTTTGCAAGGATCAAGACGAGAAGAATATGTATGTGGTAGATTGATCTCTTTTGCTACACCAAGCACTTGTCGGCTAGCAAAAAAGCACACGGCCGAATCAAGTTGGCTGTGGCACAAGAAGTTGAGTCATCCGAATTTCAAGACAATCAACAAGCTTGCAAGGAGTCATCTTGTAGAAGGATTGCCGGACTAAGGTACAAGTACAAGAAAGAAAGTGTATGTGATGCATGCCGGATGGGAAAGAAAATAAAATCTTCATTCAAGGACAAGCCAAGTCCTTCTTCAACAAGGATATTACATCCGTTGCATATGGATTTATTAGGTCCATTGAACCGGCCAAAGCATAAGTGGAAAGAAATACAACTTGGTAGTTGTAGATGACTACTCAAGATATACGTGGACAATCTTCATGTGTAAAAATAAGGAAACTTTGCGAGAAGTTTCCTCGGTGATGAAAATAGTTCAAAATGAAAAGGGCCAAACCATTATAAAAATAAGATCTAACGAGTTGGAACCGAGTTTGTTAATGGGATAATAACTCGATTGCGTTGAAAATGGAATTGCTCATGAGTTATCACCGCGAGAACTCCACGAGAAGAATGGAGTAGGAAAGAAGGAATATAACTCTCAAGGAAGCTCGCAAGGACCATGTTAGTGAAAATTTGGATTGCCTAAGAGATTTTGGGTCAAGCCATTAACACAACATGCTATACTCAAAATAGATGCATGATCGAAAAAACCGACCAAGACTCCTATGAGATTTGGCCAGAGAGAAAGCCAAATGTTGCATATTTCGAGGATATTTGGATGTAAACGTTTCATCCATAACAATGGCAAAAATAATTTAAAGGCTTTTGATGCTAAAGTGATGGAGGTATCTTTTTGGAATACTCGGTGAGAGTAAAGCCTATAGAGTGTTGAACAAAAGGACTATGGTTACGAAGAGTCTATCCATGTGGTTTTTCATGAACCTAATGTAAATGGAGAAGACATTGAAGAGTTAGCTAATAAGTTTGAATCAACCAACAATACAAAAGTGTCCTTATGTTGAAGTCAAGTAAGACCAATCAACCCCGGATGAAGATGAGATAGCTGAATCTCAAAGACAAGCTGGAAAGTCTACAAGCTGAATGAAGATGAAAGAGTCATTCAAGACAACCTAGCTGAGGCAGGTGAATCCAAGCAGACTTACTCCAACCGATGTGAGATGGCCGAGAGACCATCCACCCGAGTTAGTTATTGGAGATGTTAGAGATGGCATAAGAACCGGATCGAGTTAATCGCATGAAGCTAAAGTTCACTTGTTTTATTTCCCGGATAGAGCCTAAAGATGTGTCTCAAGCATTGGATGACAAACATTGGATTCAAGCCATGCAAGAAAAGTTGAATCCGTTTTGAAAGAAACAAAGTATGGGAATTAGTGCAGAGGCCAACCATCAAAATGTTATTGGCACCAAATGTGTTTTCGGAAAAAATATGAATGAGGAAGGATCTGTTGTAAGAAACAAAGTAAGATTGGTAGCCAAAGGTATTGCCAAAAAGAGGGTATAGATTTTGATGAAACATTTGCTCTGTTGCAAAATTGGAAGCAATAAGGATGTTTCTTGCTTATCTTTGCACATAAGAACTTCACTTTGTGTATCCATTGGATGTGAACAAAGATTGCATTTCTAAATGGACTATTAGAGGAAGAAGTCTATGTTGAGAAATCTCTAGGTTTTGTCCGAGGAAAACTATTGGAGATAAGGTATATAAGCTCAAGAAAGCATTATATGGATGAAACAAGCACCAAGAGCATGGTATGATACATTGTCTTGATTTCTAAGCGACAATAGATTCACCAAAGGCAAAGTTGATAGAACACTCTTGAGAATTCAAGATGGAGAGAGTATCTTGCTTGTTCAAATATATGTGGATGACATTATTTTTGGTTCCAAAAATAAAGAGTCATGTGACAAGTTCTCAAACCTCATGCAAGGTAAAATTGAGATGAGCATAATGGGATAGTGACTTTCTTCCTAAGACTTCAATTCAAGCAAAAGAAGGATGGAACCTTCATAAGTCAAACAAAATATACTAGAGATTTAATGAAGAAAATTTGTATGGAAGAGAAGTCTTCAGTGAAAATTCCAATGAATACTTCAATCAAGATGGACATGGATGCGAGATGGCAAAGTTGTAGATCAAACCGGATATAGAGCACTCATTGGATCATTGCTCTATCTAACAACAAGCGAGCCGGACATCGCTTTGGAGTAGGGGCATGTGCAAGATTTCAATTTGCATCAAATGAGAGCCACATGATGCTAAAGCTAAAGAGAATACTAAGATATTTGAAGGGATGCCAGGAAGTTAGCTTATGGTATCCAAAGGAAGGTGGATTCAAGCTAATTGGTTACTCGGACTCGAGAATATCTTTGGATGTAGAGTTGACGGGAAAGAGTACCTCGGTACATGTCAAATGCTTGGAAATAGATTAGTTTCTTGGTTTAGTAAGAAACAAAATTCAATTTCCACATCCCACGATTGAAGCGAGCCACATAGTTGCGGGCGGTTGTTGTGCCCAAGTCTTATGGATGATACAACAACTAAGAGACTATGATATTGAAGAAAAAGAGATTCCAATTATGTGTGATAACACTAGTGCTATTGCAATCACTCACAATCATGTGATGCATTCAAGAACAAAGCACATTGATGTTAGATATCATTTCATAAGAGATCATGTGGAAAAGAAATACATCACCTTGAATACATCTCAGGCGATAAACAAGTTTTTGATATATTCACTAAGCCTCTATGTGAATCAAGATTGGAAGAGCTTAAGAATGAGTTAGGGTTAATTGGGTTGAGTTGAATCTGAAATGACTCAATCAAGACACATAAAGAAGATGAGAAAATCAAAGCGAGCAAGTTTCACACTTGACCAAGTGGAACGACCTTATTGGGAAGTCAACTATATTGAGTTAGAGAGAAGTGAGTTACTTCACAAGAAGAAGCGAGTTAAGTCACCTTTGATAAAAGCTGAATCATTTATAAGCTAAGTGTCAAGAACACAATTGTTTTAATTAAGAGGGAATGTTTTTAAGGATGACGTTAGCATAATAATGATGGTCGATAATAATGACACTCCAAATAAAAGATGCATAGTAAGCCATATGATTGGATATAAATGCTTACGCATTTAATGCGGAGAATTAAATGCGATTTTGATGTTTTAATCTTAGCCGTTGATTTTGATCAAATATTTCAAAATCGAAATATGTCCTTTCATAACCTTTATATACGGACTTTTTCATTTCTCTCACCCTACGCGAATCTGTTCATCTTCAAGCAAAGAAGCATCTTTCTCTCTGAAACCCTAAGTTCTCTGAAAGCAAGTTTCTCTTTTTTTGTTCGGTAAAAATCTCCGAAAATGGCCCCAAAGTATGATTTTGTGAAGCATTCAAAGCAAATCCACATCGGTTCTTGATGGATTTCGATGGGATGATCAAATAGGGTGTTGATGAAACCCTGGTTTTGAAGATGCCTAAAATGTTGGAGAAGTCCGGTCTAAAGGCTTTTTGACGATGGAATACTCTCATACCTACCTTGAAGAGGTAGCGATGTTCTATGTGAATGTAGAAGTGTAGGACAATGAAATCAAATCTTCCGTCCACAACAAGGTCATCAAACTCGAGTGGAAAAGACCTTGTCGAGCACTATTTGTTGCTAGCGGATGGCTTCAAGGACATCTCGGAGGCAGATATCGACTTAGTTGCGGCTTGGAAAGAAGTGGACAAGCCCGAGCATCTTTGCGAAAGTGGTCTATACAACCGAGAATGAGTGTTGAAGGAAGACTATCACAAGTTGATGGACGTCGTCTCAAAATGTGTTGACATCAAATTTGGAAGCTTCGATCAGTTTGTCGCCCAAGGTTAAGTTGATCGTAATGGCTATAAGAAGAGCGATTCTGGTGAAGGAGAAGAAGTTATTCTTTGAAGCAAGACCGACCCATGGTTGAAAAACCAAGGACTGGGTGGACAAATGAAGATATGAAGAGATACAACTTGGACAAGGCCAAGGACATACTCTACAAGACATTGGACAAAGTAATATTCAATAAAATCAAATTTTGCAAATCAAAAGATATCCGGAATAAACTGACTTTAATTTGTGAAGGATCGAGAATAAAATAAAGAAAATAAACTGCTCTGTTGTTGCTCAAAAGTTTGAAATTTTCAAAATGCTTGCAGGTGAAACCATGGATCACTTGGATGCCGATTCACTTAAATCACAAATGAGCTTTCGGCTCTTGGGAAAGAATATACACAAAAGGACATGTGTATGAAGATCTTAAGAAGCCTCCCATTTGAATGAGAAATAAAGACTATGGCCCCGAGTCATTCTACGGACCTCTCAAGAACATCTAATCATGAGCTATTCTCGGACCTCAAAGTCTATGAGTTTGAGCCGAGAAGAAAAGAGAAAGAGGAGACAAGCGTACCTATGACAACCGCACCGATAGCTAATGATGGAAAGAGAGTGAACCAAGGAAGTCATAGATCGGAGGAAATTGCCCGATGGTCAAAAGATTCAACAAGTTCTTCAATAAGAACTATAGAAGAAATAAGGGTGAGACTGCAGAAGACATTCAACTCCTTCTAAGTCAAGGGAAGACAAGGCCACGCAAGAGAGCCGAACATAAAAGGGTTGAATATCGAGAGATATTGATAATCCAAGAACATAAAGAGCTTATCAAAGAGCTAAGAACTTGTGTTGGATCCGGACAACCAGGACATTTTGCGATTGATTGTTGCTATCCGCTAGTCAACAAATATAGGAATGAGGAAGATAGAAAAGTCTTCGAGAAAAAAGATCGAAAAGAAGAATGCCATGTGGGCCGAGATGATCAAATCTAATGAAGTAAAGAGACTCGAGAGAGTAGTGGTGACTACTCAAGTGACACGGAGGAAGAGGCTATGATTTGCCTCATGGCTAAGGAACAAGATCAACCAGATCAAGAAGATGAGGTACACTCTAACTCATCTCATTCAAATTCAAGTGATAGTGATTTTGATACACACACTTCATCACCCACTGATCTTTGTGATTCACTAGGCAAAATGATGAAAGATTTTGAACACATAAATCCTCACACACAATTCTAAATGAGGAAAACAACCAACTTAAAAGCCAAAACTCAAAATACGGTGACTAAAGAGCTGAGTACTCTGAGTCACATAGCTGATGAGAACACTAAGCTAAAAGCTGAAAATGCCAAGATCATAGCAGAGTTAACTACTACAGAAAAGAGGGAAAAATATCTCAAAAATGTGATTGCCTCATTTACAAAGGCATCCAAATCATTGGATGATATTATCATGAGTCAAAAATAATGTGGAGATAAGATAGACATATGATTCAATTCCTTTGTGCACAAGTCAAACTCCAAGAGTGATTTTGGAAAAAGGATCTTCAAGTAATGAAGCATCTCAAAAATCCAAAAACTAAATGATGCACCCACATTCACTCCAAAGCACAATCACAAACAAACTGGCCTTGGATACAAAGGAAAGGAAAACAACTGATTGAGTATCCGAGAAGACAAAGTGAGAAGAAATCCGGCCGAGTTCCTCAAGCAAACTCCAAACAGAAAATACTCTGTGAAAAGCAAACATAGCTACCAAAAACCCGGAAGTTTCATCGAGAGAAACACACATGATGGGAATGGTAGAAACTACCCAAATCAAGTTGATTGGTACAATGTGAAATATCAAAGCAAAGACCAATGGAATACAAGCACAGATGGCAAAGACCTAAAACTCAAAGCCAAAGGTCATTCCAAAGGCAAAAGAGCTATCATCAAAGCACACACATATGCACCCAAGCACTATACTCGGAAATTTCACAACTATCCCATGAAAGTAATTGCTAAAACACAAACACGGGGCATCACGGACAAAAGAGATAGATGTATGAACCTAAAACCCCCAAGAAATTTGCTAATGTGCACTATGATTATGGCACTAGTTGATGGCAACCTCTTAGAGTCAAGTATTTTGGCTATAGGTTGGTTGGATCATCTTATAGAACTAACCCCTCGGGAACCTGGTACATGGATAGTGGTTGTTCCGGACATATGAAAGGAAACAAGAAAAACCTGTCAAGTTTCAAGGAGATTAGAGGTGCAAAAGTCATATTTGGAGGAAATGAAGCTCTGGGGAAATCAACGGCACAAGATCCATCAAGAAGAATGGATTGGAGATCACAGATGTTACTTATGTTGAAGGCCTCAACTTCAACTTGTTAAGCATCAACCAACTTCGTGATAAAGGCTACAATGTTGGATTCAACATGGAAGTGTGTCGATCAAAGATGTTGAATCAAATGAAATAGTCTTTGCAAGGATCAAGACGAGGAAGAATATGTATGTGGTAGATTGATCTCTTTGCTACACCAAGCACTTGTCGCTAGAAAAGAGCACATCCGAATCAAGTTGGTTTGTGGCACAAGAAGCGAGTCATCCGAATTTCAAGACAATCAACAAGCTTGCAAGGAGTCATCTTGTAGAAGGATTGCGGACTCGAGTGTACAAGAAAGAAAGTGTATGTGATGCATGCCGATGGGAAAGAAAATAAAATCTTCATTCAAGGACAAGCCAAGTCCTTCTTCAACAAGGATATTACATCCGTTGCATATGGATTTATTTGGTCCGATTGAACCGGCCAAAGATAAGTGGAAAGAAATACAACTTGGTAGTTGTAGATGACTACTCAAGATATACGTGGACAATCTTCATGTGTAAAAATAAGGAAACTTTGCGAAGTTTCCTCGGTGATGAAAATAGTTCAAAATGAAAAGAGCCAAACCATTATAAAAATAAGATCGGCATTGGTGGAACCGAGTTTGTTAATGGGATAATAACTCAGATGTGCGTTGAAAATGGAATTGCTCATGAGTTATCATTGCGAGAACTCCACGAAGAATGGAGTAGCTCAAAGAAGGAATATAACTCTCAAGGAAGCTGCAAAGACCATGTTAGTCAAGTGGATTGCCTAAGAGATTTTGGGTCAAGCCATCAACACAACATGCTATACTCAAAATAGATGCATGATCAATGCAAAACTGACCAAGACTCCCTATGAGATTTGGACGAGAGAAAGCCAAATGTTGCATATTTCAGGATATTTGGTTGTAAACGTTTCATCCATAACAATGGCAAAAATAATTTAAAGGCTTTTGATGCTAAAGTCGATGGAGGTATCTTTTGGAATACTCGGTGAGAGTAAAGCCTATAGAGTGTTGAACAAAAGGACTATGGTTACGAAGAGTCTATCCATGTGGTTTTTCATGAACCTAATGTAAATGGAGAAGACATTGAAGAGTTAGCTAATAAGTTGAATCAACCAACAATACAAAAGTGTCCTTATGTTGAAGTCAAGTAAGAGTAATCAACCCGGATGAAGATGAGATAGTTTTGAATCTCAAAGACAGTGGAAAGTCTACAATTTGAATGAAGATGAAAGGACAACCTAGCTACGAGACACTGAATCCAGCAGACTTACTCCAACGATGTGAGATGGGAGAGACCATCCACCCGAGTTAGTTATTGGAGATGTTAGAGATGTCATAAGAACCAGATCGAGCTAATCGCATGAAGCTAAAGTTCACTTGTTTTATTTCCCAGATAGAGCCTAAAGATGTGTCTCAAGCATTGGATGACAAACATTGGATTCAAGCCATGCAAGAAAAGTGAATCCGTTTGAAAGAAACAAAGTATGGGAATTAGCGCATAGGCCAACCATCAAAATGTTATTGGCACCAAATGTGTTTTCGGAAAAAATATGAATGAGGAAGGATCATTGTAAGAAACAAAGTAAGATTGGTAGCCAAAGGGTATTGCCAAAAAGAGGGTATAGATTTTGATGAAACATTTGCTCATGTTGCAAGATTGGAAGCAATAAGGATGTTTCTTGCTTTATCTTGCACATAAGAACTTCACTTGTGTATCAATTGGATGTGAACAGTGCATTTCTAAATGGACTATTAGAGGAAGAAGTCTATGTTGAGAAATCTCTAGGTTTTGTCCAGAAAACTATTGGAGATAAGGTATATAAGCTCAAGAAAGCATTATATGGGTGAAACAAGCACCAAGAGCATGGTATGATACATTGTCTCGATTTCTAAGCGACAATAGATTCACCAAAGGCAAACTTGATAGAACACTCTTCTTAATTCAAGATGGAGAGAGTATCTTTGCTTGTTCAAATATATGTGGATGACATTATTTTTGGTTCCAAAAATAAAGAGTTGTGTGACAAGTTCTCAAACCTCATGCAAGGTAAAATTGAGATGAGCATGATGGGATAGCGACTTTTTCCTAAGACTTCAATTCAAGCAAAAGAAGGATGGAACCTTCATAAGTCAAACAAAATATACTAGAGATTTAATGAAGAAAATTTGTATGGAAGAGAAGTCTTCCGTGAAAATTCCAATGAATACTTGATCAAGATGGACATGGATGCGGATGGCAAAGTTGTAGATCAAACCAGATATAGAGCACTCATTGGATCATTGCTCTATCTAACAACAAGCGAGCGGACATCGCCTTTGGAGTAGGTGTATGTGCAAGATTTCAATTTGCACCAAATGAGAGCCACATGACGGCGGCTAAGAGAATACTAAGATACTTGAAGGATGCCAGGAAGTTGGCTTATGGTATCCAAAGGAAGGTGGATTCAAGCTAATTGGTTACTCGGACTCGAATATCTTTGGATGTAGAGTTCGGGGGAAGAGTACCTCGGGTACATGTCAAATGCTTGAAATAGATTAGTTTCTTGGTTTAGTAAGAAACAAAATTCAATTTCCACATCCACAGTGAAAGCGGCTACATAGTTGCGGACGGTTATTTGTGCCCAAGTCTTATGGATGATACAACAACTAAGAGACTATGATATTGAAGAAAAAGAGATTCCAATTATGTGTGATAACACTAGTGCTATTGGAATCACTTAATCATGTGATGTATTCAAGAACAAAGCACATTGATGTTAGATATCATTTCATAAGAGATCATGTGGAAAAGAAATACATCACATTGAATACATCTCAACCGATAAACGGTTCTTTGATATATTCACTAAGCCTCTATGTGAATCAAGATTGGAAGAGCTTAAGAATGAGTTAGGGTAAATTGGGTTGAGTTGAATCTCAAATGACTCAATCAAAGATAGAAAGAAGATGAGAAAATCAAAGCGAGCAAGTTTCACACTTGACCCAAGTGGAACCTTATTGGGAAGTCAACTATATTGAGTTAGGCGAGAGCCGAGTTTCTTCACAAGAAGAGAAAGCGAGAGTTAAGTCACGCGTTTGATATAAGTTTGAATCTTTTATAAGCTAAGTGTCAAGAACACAATTGTTTTAATTAAGAGGAATGTTTTTAAGGATGACGTCGGCGTAATATTGATGGTCGACATAATAATGACACTCACGTAAAAGATGCATAGTAAGCCATAAGATTGGATATAAATGCTTGACATTTAATGCGGAGAATTAAATGCGGTTTTGATGTTTTAATCTTAGCCGTTGATTTTGATCAAATATTTTAAAATCCGAAATATGTCCTTTCATAACCTTTATATACGGACTTTTTCATTTCTCTCACCCTACGCGAACTGTTCATCTTCAAGCAAAGAAGCATCTTTCTCTCTGAAACCCTAAGTTCTCTCAAAGCAAGTTTCTCTTTTTTGTTCGGTAAAAATCTCTGAAAATGGCCCCAAAGTATGATTTTGTGAAGCATTCAAAGCAAGTCCACATCGGTTCTTGGTGGATTTCGATGGGATGATCAAATAGGGTGTTGATGAAACCCTGGTTTTGAAGATACGAAATGTTGGAGAAGTCCGGTCTAAAGGCTTTTTTGACGATGGAATACTCTCATACCTACCTTGAAGAGGTAGCGATGTTCTATGTGAATGTAGAAGTGCAGGACAATGAAATCAAATCTTCCGTCCACAACAAGGTCATCAAACTCAGTGGAAAAGACCTTGTTGAGCACTATTTGTTGCCAGCGGAGGGCTTGAAGGACATCTCGGAGGCAGATATCGACTTAGCTGCGGCTTGGAAAGAAGTGGCCAAGCTCGAGCATCTTGCGAAAGTGGTCTATACTGCCAAGATGGAGTCATTGAAGGAAGAATATCACAAGTTGATGGACGTCGTCTCAAAATGTGTTGACATCAAATTTAGAAACTTCGATCGGTGCCCAAGGTTAAGTTGATCGTAATGGCTATGATCATACAAGGAAAGAAAGTCAACTGGCTGAGTTTATTTATAGTAGACCTGCCGCGAATGTGTTGAACAAGACCTTCAAGAAGGATGAGTCCTTTGGATGCTCTTTTGGGCTATGGCCTTGTGATTGGGCATCTCATGGAGGTGAAGGGCATTGCTCTTCGACATGGCAAGCCCTTCCAAGTAAAAACAAGAAGATGTTGGCCAATATCTCTCGGTGCCAAGAAGAGAGCTCATGCTAAGAGAGCTAATACAAGTGAGGGGGAATCACGAGACCCCTCCCTGAAGAAGAAAGTCGCCCCGCAGCCCAAGCCAAAGAAAGCTCATGCCCCGCAGCCGAGTCACCTACCCTGCGGTGAATCTCCCGCCCGCAGAGAGAGACTAAGAAGGAACCCCAACTTCCTTCTACACTCAAAAAGAAGAAGAGGATCGCAAGTCGAGGAAGGCGACCACCTCTAAGAAGACTGTCTAAGTCCCCACTTCTCGTGAATCTGTTGAAATAGAACGGAAGTTCCTCGGTTCGCCCAAGAAGAGGAGACTTTTCAAGCTATCTCGAGCTTGAAAAAGGCAGTGAATCGCTACTCACTGAGAGAGAAGCCGAGGCCGCGGTGATCAAGAAGCATTCTCTGGAGGTTATTGATGCATCTCGCGAAGTCTCGCTAATGATGATCGCCAGAATCTGTCAAAGACTCGGTTGTGAGCAAGACAATCGAGGAAAGCAAAGAGGCCGAGAGAATCTGAACCTCATGTTGAAAGAGTTGTCTCCTCCTAAACCGATGATGCTACATTAGAGGAAGAGTAAGGTCTCTTACCTCCCATTCTCGGGAAACTAGAGGTGAAGGTGAAGATGATGATGATGATGTGATCATGTATTCTCCGTCTATCCGGATATTCAACGACGCTTGAGGGAGTGGAGAGCATGGAAGCTAAATCACTCAAGCAGTTCTCTCGCCCGAGTTTATTGAAGAAAAAGAAGAGCTTCTCCGATTCCTCGGCGTAATTGATGTTTGATCTCGCTCTTGATGAAGACAAGCGCATGGATATCCTCGCATTTTGAAAGAGGAAGAAAATGAGAGAGCTACCGAGTAAGCCCGAGCCTTGGAGAATTCCAACATGTGCCAATTTGTAGGCTCTCACGAGCATACTCACACGCATCTTGATATGTTCTCGATAGTGATGAGGACATGGATCCTGCCATCAGAAAGGCGAAGTTGGAGATGCAAACAAGCCTTGCAGATTCCAAAACCATGCACGAGCAATGTTTGTTAGAAGTTCCAGGAGAGTCATCTCAAACACTTATGTAGATCGACCCTCTGGGAGTAGCACAAAGAAATTGCGACGGACATTGCCGCACCCACGTCCCCGTGCAATCGAGGATGGCTCAAGGAAGTTGGGAAGTTGGGCACCAAGCCGAGCCAACCCCGAAGAAGGTGTTTTCACACCCGCCCAAATAGCGAAAGCACTCAACGGATAAAGCTGCGTCTCAAGCAGTGACCCCCACTCGGTCACTCGGTGCGTGCGCTGACCATGGGGGAAACTCTCTCCACCAAAGCCGTGTTTGAGGTTTTGTGAGAGACCGATCTATGAAGAAAGGAGGTGAAGTTGAGAAAGAGAGTGAACATCAAGAGTGTGACATTGACGAAGCTCGGACGATTAAGTCTATCGTGAAGTGTCAAGCGCTTTAAAGGCCAATGACACCTGTTATCACAGTTGAGCCAAAGGATGGTGAAGCCCAGGAGTTAACACACGGGCTTAGATAGTGCAATCCAAGGGGTTGAGACTCATCCGGATGCCATCGTCCAAGACCCCAAGACGGCTGATTCTCGCCGATAGGAATGTAGAAGGCCCTGTTGCGATTGAGACGCTAAGGGAACTAAAGGCCTTGGGGGAAGTTGAGACCTCCTAGGTAAGGAAAAGGATGTAGTTATCGAGAACATACCTGGTTGAAGGAGTTACCACAGAGGAAGTCATTGGTGCCCTTCGGGACTCCTAAGAAAATATTGATACATCATTCCTGGGATCGAAGATGAAGCGAGAGTCCACCCCAATCACAGAGGATGTTCACAAATCTCGTGAGCCACATCGGTGAAAAGACGACTCCCATGAGATTCAACTTTGATGATGAGCCAACTCCACGAGTCTCATCATCATCGATGAAGCTAATGATACAACCGAGATACGACAACTTAATTGGAAAAACCCACTAAGACCGGGAAGCTATTGAGACAATCGAGGCTTAGTCATTTGGCAAAACATTTCAATCGCCCGGGCCGCAACCGAGTCATCTGCTCGGGCTCCCACAGTGCAAAGAATAACGACTCTTTAGCTCCATCACGAGCTCCCACGATTGTGACAAGCGCCGATGAAGTTGCCACGTTGAGGCCCCGAGAGTCGAATCTAGTCATTGAGAACAAGGGAACGTGCCGCCAAAGAAGAGACCCAGATCCCCTTTGTTTGCAATGACATTTTTGAGGAAGAATTTCCTTTCATCGTTGATATGCGGACATCAGAAGCTGAATCTGTAAGAGATTTAAGGAAATATATAGTGCGTGGCGACCAGGATATGATTGTTCGGTGAATTTTGATTTTAATGCGAGAATGGCCTGATTAAATCCGCCTCCACTTGGTGAGTTCAAAAGCTTTCAAGACTATCTCGTGAAGAAATTGAGAAAATAGAACTCCATCAAGCATCCTTGGATCTTCTCCGGACCATCGTGTTGCCACCCTCATAGCCGATTTATGAGGGATTATTGTACGCATCAAGGAATGGGACAAGAAATAGACAACAATGCGATCCGAGAAAGTTCGCTACTTTAAAGAATTATTTTGTTGTGGAGTGCGAGATAATTCGGCATATCGCCAGAGAATGAAAGAGTATATTGAGAGGATAAATTAGTCTCATAAGTCGGAGATGGAGTTGCCGCAACATTTTCACAAGAATGAAATTGTCGAGAATCGAGAATGCCATGAATGACAAATTGAGTCTCCTCATGGCTAAAATGAAGTTAGTCTCGTCGGGTCTAAGGTAACACGCTCGAATTTAGAACAACATATCTTGCAGCCGACTCCAAGCATAATTCCATAACTATCCGATTTGGACTTTATCCTTAGGGGAATGTTCCTGGGGTTCCTCTTTCCTCCGATGATGCCAAAAAGGGGAAAATGAGCTCCTCAAGGGCTTAAAAGAAGAAAAGTTGAAGAATGATGCTGGTGAGAAGAAAAGTGCAGTTGAGGGGGAAGGAAGTTCAATTCAATTAATGTACGATGAAACCCATCAAGAAGACGACATGTTATCGCTCTATCCTCAAAGCAAACTTCATGTGACCCTACCAATCGAGAATGTTGTTGTGTCAATGGCGGATAAAAGGAAGATCATTAAAACAGGGTTTGAAAAGTTCATTTAAAAACATGAAGCTTGCGTTCAAGAGATTATGAAATAATATGGTGGTCTACCAAGTAGGAAAGGACCAAGATGTGATACCCGATGATGGATCTCGAGCCAAGATCAATTGAAGAGTTTAAGACTCTTGAATTAGAAAGCTACTTCAAGGAATGGCTATGTCTCAAGCTTGGTATTTGTCTTGGGAGAAAGGATTTGCATTGTGCAAAGAAGGCGATGAGCAAACAGACTTCCAGCTGATCACTCGACCGAAAGCAAACGACCGCAGATATAGTACACGCTTAGAGGAGGAACAACTGAGTTAGGAAGAGGAAGAAGTGGTGGAGGAAGAGGCTCTAGTCTCGACCAAAACCAAAGGATGTATCGTATGTGGATCCCGAGAAGAAAGATATTATCTACTAGGCTAGATATGATCACCTTGACAACCGGGAGAGGTTGAAAGAAAGAACGCTGAAGCGCAAGGAGACAAGAAGAAGAAAACCGAAGGCACAAAGAGAATGACTTGAAGAAGCAAAGGGATGACCTTGTTGCTAAACGGGCCTAGGAAAAGAAAAAGAGAGATGAAGAGGAAAGGAAGCGACAAAGAGCGAAGATGACAGAGAAGATCGATGAAGAAAGAGGAAGGAAGCTGACAAAGGCGTTGAAGTGTTGCTTTGCGAACCCGTTGTGGATTTTTTTTGTAAATACATTCATGTAAGTCTTCCGTAATAAGCTTATTGAATTTCCCGTAATTTTCACTCTGTATGTATCTTTGTATCTTAGCTTAGATATACTATGTATTGACATGTACATTTTTAATATTGCTCGATACCAAATGTAAATAGTTGTGTAAAGGACAAGAATGCTATGATCAATAAAATGATCTATTTTTAAGCATACATTCTTTGTTATTCGCATTTTATGTATGTATCTTTTCTTTTTTACTTTCTTTGTATGTTTTTAAGTTTTGGCATCGTCAAAAAGGGGGAATTGTTAGGAAAATTATTGAGTAGATTTTGATGGTACCATGTAAAACTTAAACTAGGAAGTTGGCACCCCATTTTCCTTATAATTTGTATTGTAATATATAGGGTGAGAAAAGATGAGTCAAGTCACTATGCCAAAAGTACAAGAAGTCAACGTGGACTAGATTTATGATCTTTGTGTGTGTCACGGTGAGTATGGCCAAGAAGGAAGTCAAGGACTCGATCAAGGGTGTCGGTGAGGAACATCTCGTGAGAAGTGTTAGTCAAGTCAACTCAAGAAGCCAAGTCTCAAAGTTGAAGTGACAGTTGAGTTATCCAATGACCGGAGCGACTCAAGTCACACGGGGTAAAGACAAGATCTAGTCTTTTTTTAATGCCCCGCGGGTTATAGGCTCACGCTGTGAGCCTGGCAAGACAAAGCGAGTCTAGTCAAGACAACCGACTTAGATCCATTGATTAAAGTCAAGAATATTACTCAATATAGTAATATGTCAAAGCCATCAGTCTAAAGTGTTAGTCCCAGAATTGTGCAAAAGGTATAAACCAATGGGAAACAATGCACCTTGTGTCGCACTGCAATCTTTGCGAAGACATTTAATACGAGGAAATGTCAACATCAAGGACTACAACAAGATAATCCAACAAACAAAAGTGATATTTGAAATTAGCCTATCTCTTCAACGGGCAACATTTCAAATGTGCACTATAAAAGGCGAGGAGGTTATTGAGAATAGGTTGCACGAAACACGAACAAGCAAGAAATATTCAAGCATTTAACCTACAATATTCTCATTAACATTCAAGCAATTCCTCAAGCCTGAAACTCGAAGGAAATCGATCCAACACAAGTTGTGATCTGTTCAAAATGAAACTTTTGAAGAAATCAAAGGGGTCTACTATCCAAGCTATGATTGTAGAGAGGTTCGTGTCTAACCATTATCAAGGTTGTTGGAGAGCTTCAAATCAAATCCAAGAACTTGAGAAGTGAGTTGAAGTAGCAAGCGCAGCCTTCCTGTGAAGAAGTCGAGTCGCAAGAGAAGCCATTTGTGTGATCAAAGTCGTCTCAGATATTCACGCTTTGTAAACCGATCGATTACATGGTGGATTCCTCCAGGAGTTGGAGAAGAGATGATTAGAAGAATAACCCCATCTTCGACCTCTATAAAATATTTACTATCCAACTGATTAATAACCAAGTGTTAAGAATCAAGTGATAAAAACAAACTTAAAATAAATCTAAGGGTGTTAAGTCTTCCGCGTTAAAAACCAATCATCAAGTTAAGTATTTGGCTTGAGCAAGCCGAGTTATACTATCAACAGCTCTATCGGTCTGTTGAGTGGGTAACTTTAATTTAAAAGCCAACTTAGATGTCCATCAATGACACAACTATTTGAGTCAACTCTGTTGAATTAATTTAAAAGGACTAAATCGAAAATTTGGTAAGGTTTATTTGACCCCCTCTAAACCTTACTTCACACCCCTTGGGACCTACAAGGATCCAAGGGCAACACCAAATGCAAGCTATCTCGAGTTCTTGAAGACTATGTAATTCAGATCTTGAGTTCTTGTATTTCTTTATCATAGATTAGTTGTTTATTTTCGTTGTTTTGAGTCAATTGAGTGGCCAAGTTGAACTTATAGGACAAGTATATTGAGTTTGGAGTCATATTAGTTAATCATGGGTTGAAAGGAAGCATTGGCGATTGAACAACAAGAGGTTGCCTTCAAAAACGTCCAAGCGCGTCAACAATTTTCAAAGACTAGCAGGGTTTAGTATTTTGGCTATAACTGTCTCTACAAAATTGATATTGCTGATTCAAGATGTTATGGAAAGCTAAGAGAAGGGATACAACTTTCAAGAACACGCCAGAGCTAATTCGGACTCAAACAAACGAAATAGAGGCCAACACGGCCTGGTCGTGTTCAACCATAAGTCGTGTTCACAGACACGCCTGGCCGTGTCTAAAAGCACGGTCGTGCTCGACTACACACTTTTAAGCTCAAAAACAAGAGGGAACAAGGCCTGGCCGTGCTCAACGACACGATGCCGTGTCGCGTGCGTGTTTTAGGGTTTTAAGCTATTTTTGTTTCCTTTTACAATTTTTAAGTGGTTTCTAGTTGTTTTAGGGTTTGTTTTGAGTCGCCTATATAAGTCAAACACTTTACTTTACACAAAAACTTTGATATTTAATATTGATTAGAGATTTTTCTCTTCAACCCTTTGGGTTTCTTCAAGAGCTTCAAGATTGTTCATCTTGTTGCGATTAGTGACTTATCAAGCGAACTTACACATTCATTTGTGGTGTCTACGCATACCAAAGTTCTTGCTTTTCTAAGCAACGGGTTGAGGTTTCCACCATCTTCAACCAAACTAGTGAAGATGTTGGGTTAACAACATATTGTTGTTGGGTCATATGCACAAATGTTGTTGCGGTTCATATCACCACCAGGTATCTCGGATCAACGCCTGGACAATCAGGATGCAACCTCACCTGCAGATTTGAGAGGGATCATCATTCGAATAAGGGAATGGGATGCACAAATGGATTGCCATGTGTTCGGAGCAGTCCGCTACTTCAAGGCCCTATTTGCCAATATGCTAGTATGGAGTGTGGATACTTCTATGTTTCAAACAGAGAATGAAGGAATACATGGTCAGGATGGAAACCGCTCACAAGTCGGATATGCACACTTCTAATGACCGAGATGAAATTTGTGATAGCCGAGTCGAAGGCTACTCGGTCGAGTTTTGAAAAGCCCACTCCACAATGATTCAAAGCAAGATTCAACCATCACCGATGGATTTTCTCCCGAGTGGTTTATTCCCTGGGCTAACCTTTTCTTTTTGGTGATGATGCAAAAAGGGGGAAGATGAGGTCCTAAAGGGATTGAAGGAGGAGGCAAAGAAAAAAAAAGGTGACAAAGCTGAGGGGAAGGATGTTCGAAAAATCTTCCTTTGAAACTGATATATGTTGAAACCCCGCAGCCTAGGTGAAGTCATAGCTTCCATTCTCAACAAGCTACTCAGAACCGCATGTTGAGAAAGCTGAGTTGGCCATGAAAGATAAAAGGAAAGCGTCGAAGTTGCATTCAATGAGGTATGTGAGAAGCAATCGGCTCGCGTTCAGAGACTATAAAATAATATGGTGGTCCTCGGTCGAAAAGGACTATGTTTGCGATCAAACCCCGAGAGACATTACCATGCCTAATGTTAGATCGAGCCCGCATCTCTAGAGGAGTTTCAAACTATAGAAGCATAAGGTTATTTTCAAGGGATGACTCGCCTCAAGCCGGGATTTGTATTGGGAGAAGGGACTGGATGTGTGTAATTCAAAGATAAGCAGCAGACTTCAAGAGTAATTGTTTGGAAAGTGAAAGGCTCCAATATAGTATACTCCCCAGGAGGAAGGGGAGCCGAGTCGGAAGGGGAATACATGGTGGTGGTGGAAGAGATTCTCAACCTCGGCCAAGACCAAAGGATGCTACGTATATTGATCCACAAAAGAAAGGGATCACATACTCCTCTCTGGATATGACTATCTTGCTAACCTGGAGGTGGCACGCAAGAACGCGTTGAAGTGTTAGAAGGCAAGAAGTCGAGAATGAGAAAGAGAATAGATAATGGCTTGAGAGGCGTGAAGGGATGACCCCTGCTGCTTTTTAACCTATGAAAAGAACAAGAGAGAAGAAGAAAAAAAGAAACAGAAGAAGACCAGAGGATGACGGGAAGAGGGTTGAAGATGAAGAGAGAAGAAGGAAACAAGCAAAGGCATTGAAGTGTGTCATAAACCCCTTCATGTAATTTACATTATTGTAAATACATTGATGTAAGTCTTCTCGTAATAGCTCTATGAATTTCCTGTAATGTTCATTCTCTATGTATCTTAGCTTTAGATATACCTTGTATTGTCATACTTGTATAAAGCTCGATACTCATTGTAAATTGATTTTGTAAAGGACAAAATTGCTATGATCAATAAAATATTTATTCATAAGCATACATTCTTTATTCCGCACCGCTTGTAAATTTGTTGTTTACTTATCTTGTATGTTTTAAGTTTTGGCATCATCAAAAAGGAAAAATTGTTAGAAATTTATTTATAAGATTTTGATGATACCATGTAAAACTTAGACTAGGAAGTTGGCACCCCATTTTCCTTGTAATTCGCATTGTTATAGATATGATTGGAAGAGTGAGTGAACTCGGCTATAAGTCAAGATTACAAGAAGTCAACTACGGACTGAAATGAAGACTACTGTGTGTCGGTGAGTATGGCCTAGAAGGAATCAAGAACTCGATTGAAGAAAGTCACCGGTGAGGAACAATTGTGAGAAGTTTTAGTCAAGTCAACTCGGGAAGACAAGTCTATCGATTGAAGTGATAGTTGAGTCAATCCTATGATTGGAGCAGACTCAAGTCACGGGCTAAAGCGGCATCAAGTGAAGACAATCGACTTAGATCCGTTGGAATAAATTCAAGAATATTACTTGATATAGTAATATGTCAAGTCATCAGTCTTAAAGTGTTTGGCCCAGAAATATGCAAAAGGAATGAACAAATGGGAAACACCGCACCTTGTGTCAAAACTGCCGCAAAGCCGAAATTCCATTTAATACGAGGAAATGTCAACATCACAAGGGCTTGGATCAAGACAAGACAAGCCAACGAACACAAAGTGATATTTTAAACTAGTTTATCTCTTCAACGGGCAAATTTCAAATGTGCACTATAAAAGGCTGATTAAGCATTTGAGAAATGGTTACGATTGACACGATCTTTCAAGCAATATTCAAGTAATTGACCTACAAATTCTCAAAGCTTATCAAGATATTCCTCAAGCCTAAAACTCGAAGAAACTCGATCCAACACAAGTGTGAAGGAGAGATAACTTCAATCATTGAAGAGGAAAACATTTGAAGATGAAAAATGGGTCTACATTCCGCACATTTACTTTATATTTGTTGTTAGTTAATATTTGCTATCCAACTAATAATTAACTAAATGCTAAGACAAGTGTTTAAAACAAGCTTTAAATCAATCAAAGGGTGTTAAGTCTTCCGTTGTTATAAAACCAAAGCAACTAAGTATAGTATTAGCTTAAGTAGTCAAGTTATCTTGTCAACAACTATATCGAGTCTATTGAGTGGGTAACTTAGATGACTAGCCAACTTAGCTGTCCCCAAGGACACAACCGATTTGAGTCAACTCTATTGAACTATTTTAAAAGGACTAAGTCGAAAATTTGGTAAGGTTTATTCAACCCCCTTCTAAACCTTACACCACACCCCTTGGGACCTACAAGACACGAAAACCTGTGTTGAACCGAAAACAACCAGGACTTTTTTTGTTGACTGTTCTTATCTACCCGATCAACAAATATAGAATTGAAGTGGATAGAAGGGTTTTCAAAGAGAAAAGACAAGAAAAGAAGAAAGCCATGTTGGCTCTTGAGACCACGAACCACAAGTTCAAAGAACCGGCAGAATTGGACTCGGATAATAGTGAAGCGGACTACTCAAGTGACACTCAAGAAGAGGTCCCGACCGCCTCGTAGCCAAAGAACAAAATCATTAAGATGAGGTACACTCTAACTCATCTCATTCTAGTGATAGTGATAGTGACACAAACACTTCCTCACCCAAAGATCTTTATGATTCAATTGGCAAAATGATGAAATACTTTGAGCACATCAAAACCTCACACACAAGATGAAATAAGAAAAACAACCAGCTTAAATGTCAAAACTAGCGGTGGCTAAAGAGCCGAGTACTTTTAGTAAGGCCGAGGTGAAAATGCCAAGATCCAAATGTTAGCTTCTAACCCTGAAAAGAGAGAGAAAGATCTCAAAAATGTGATTTCTTCATTTACAAAGGTATCCAAATCATTGGATGAGCTTATAATGACTCAAAAAGAGAGTGGAGACAAATCGAGGCATATGATTCAATTCCTTTGTGCATGCTCAAGCTCCTAAAGTGATTTTAGAAAAAGGATTCTCAAGTAATGAGGGGGTCCAAAATCCAAAACACCATATGTTGCACAAACACCCACACCAAAACACAATTACAATCATACTAGCCTTGGATATAAGGGTAAAGGAAAAAAGCTTGATGAGATTATCTTTGAGCAGACAGTTGAAATGAAATTTAGAAAATTCCATCAACAAACTCCAAACAGATACTCTGTGAAAGCTAAGAAGAGCTACCAAAAGCCCGAAATTCCAGGAAAAAATTCACATGATGGGAATGGTAGAAACTATCCAAACCAAGTTGATTGGAATAACTAAGTGAGATATCAAGAAAGACCTATGTGATACAAGCCAAAATGGCAAAGACCTTAACCTCAACAAAGGTCATTCCCAAGGCAAAAGAGTCACATTATCAAGACACATATGCACCCAGGCACAAAACCCATCAAGCACAAAAATTTCACTATTACCCTAAGAAAGCAAATGATCAAACAAACACACAGACATACATACAAAAGAGACAGGTTGTATGATCTTAAAACCCCAAGCAATTTGCTAATGTGCACTATGATTATGGAACGATAGATGACAACCTTTTAGAGTCGATCATCCGGTTATAGGTTGGTCGAACATCTTATAGCACTAACCCCCAGGACTGGGAAGTATGGGCACCCAAAAACTAATTTCTTTGATTGCAAGTTCAAGGAACATCGAGTTCATAATTAACACTACAACATAAATGACATTAGGTAACACAAATTTTGTAGCACTTTTTACATAAGGTACATATGTAACACATGTTTGTAACACTTTTTACATTACAATATTTATGTAACACTTTTGTAGCACTTTATTAATTTGTAACACTTATATGTAATACTTTTATATAAGTAACACTTTTAAGTATCACTTTTTTTTGTTATTTCTTTTGTAACGCAAATAGGTAACACTTTTATCAATATGCAATGCTTATATGTAACACTTTTATATAAGTAACACTTTTTAAGTATCACTTTTTTTGTTATTTCTTTTGTAACGCAAATAGGTAACACTTTTATCAATATGCAATGCTTATATGTAACACTTTTATATAAGTAACACTTTTTAAGTATCACTTTTTTTGTTATTTCTTTTGTAACGCAAATAGGTATCACTTTATTTAAAAAGCACTCTTGACAACACTATATTTTATTGATTATAACACTTTTTAAGCTATATTTTAGTAAAACAAAATTATATAACTATCATTAAATCATGTCAAAGATTTATTTAATTAATTGATGTCACCAAACTTAAAAATTGTAGACATCATGTACTGCTTTTTTTAACTGAATTTTTATTTTCTTTTTACAAAGTATTTTAGTTTTGCTTTTATTTTTTTATTTTTACGAAGGTAATTAATTACGTCTTAATACCGACGGAAAATGCGCATGTATATATTTTATTATTATTATTATTTATTTATTTTTTTAATTTTTACTAACGGAGACCAATTTCATCGTTAACCTTTTTTACTTTTTTAAAAAAATTACCAATGAAAATTGATGTTGTCGGTAATTATTTAGGAATTTTTCCGTCGGTAAATTATTTTTTGTTATTTTCTTTATTATTTAATTCTTTAATGTTAGGACTTTTTTATCTCGGTAAATTAATTTTATATTTTTATATATTTTTTATTTTTACCGATTGAATATTTATCGATCGATAAATTTATTTTAGATATTTTTGATATTTTTAATTTGTTGTGTCGTTTAATATATAATATAATATGATTTTCAAACTATATACTATATAATATAAAATTTGATATATACAAGTGTATAATATAATTTAATACATATGTTATAAAATATAATCTTTATTATATAAAATATATTATATATACATATAATATATATATATATATGTGTGTGTGTGTGTGTGTGTGTTTATATATAAAACAAAGCTAAAGTTGTAATAAGAATCACTTAGCTTTGTGGCAAATTGCCACTTCCATACATAACAGTCGTGGTTTGAATCTACTTGGTGGCAAAAATTAGTATTTCTACGAAGTGCTATAAAAAAGTGTTACATAAGATTCATATGTAACACTTTAGAAGTAATTTTTTAAAGTGTTAGAAAAAAGTGTTACATAAGATTCATATGTAACACTTTAGAAATATTGTTTCAAAGTATTACCAATAGAAAACTTAATGTAACACTTAGAAAAAGTGTTACTAAAAGCTAATAAAAGTGATACTTTAGACTATAGGTAGACGGGCAAGTACGAGTGCCATAAAAGTGCTACCTATTGTCTATAGTAACATTTTATGGCCATTATGTAACATTTTTTTAGTGTTACCTAATATCATTTATGTTGTAGTGTATATAGAACTGGTACATGGATAGCGGATGTTCCACACATATGATAAATAAGAGAAATATGTCAAAGTTCAAGGAATTTAAAGGTGCAAAAGTTTTATTTGGAGGAAATGAAGCTCGAGGAGGAGATCAAAGGCACATGATCTACAAAGAAAAATGGATGAGATCACATATGTTGCATATGTTGAAGGTTTCAACTTCAATCTACTAAGCATCGCAACCTCTCGTGACAAAGGCTACTATGTGGGATTCAATATGGGAGTTTGCCAAATCAAAGATGTTGAATTGAATGAAGTTGTGCTACAAGGAACAAGGCATAAGAACATGTATGTAATATTTGTCATCGCTACACCAAGCACATGTCTCGCTAGCAAAGAGTACAATTTGAATCAATTTGGTTGTGCCATATGAAGATGAGTCACCCGAACTTCAAGAGAATCAACACGTTTGAAAGTAGTCATCTTGTGGAAGGATTGTATCGACTCAAGATACAAGAAAGAAAGCATTTGGTCCTATTGAATCACATATGATGCATACTAGATAGGAAAGCAAATCAAATCATTCTTCAAGGACAAGAAAAGTCCTTCTTCAACAAGGATATTACATCTGTTGCATATGGACTTATTTGGTCCTATTGAATCAGCCCGCATTAGTGGAAAGAAAAACTCCTTAGTGGTAGTGGATGATTCATCGAAGATATACATAGACTATCTTCATGTGTAAAAAAAAGGAAACAACGCAAAAATTACTTGATCGATGAGAAGAGTTCAAAATGAGATGAGTGAAACCATTATAAAGATAAGATCGACAGAGGAACTAAGTTTGTCAATGGGATTATAACTCAGTATTGTGTTGAAAATGGTATTGCTCATGAACTATCAGTTGCAAGAACACCACAAGCAGAATGGAGTAGCTGAAAGAAGGAACATAACTCTCAAGGAGGCTACTAGGACAATGTTAGTGAAGTTGGATTGCCTAAAAGATTTTGGGCTTAAGCCATCAATCCTTCTTGCTATACTCATAATAGATGCATGATCAACAGGCAATTGGCCAAAACTCCATATGAAATTTGGACAGAGAGAAAGCCAAATGTTGGATATTTCAAAATCTTTGGATGCAAGTGCTTCATCCACAACAATGGCAAGGACAACTTAAAAGCTTTTGATGCTAAAGTTGATGAAGGTATTTTTTTGGGATACTCAACTGAGAGTAAAGCTTAGAGAGTGCTAAACAAGAGGACTATGGTCACGAGAAGAGTCTATCCATGTGGTGTTTGATGAACCAAATGTAAGTGGAGAAAACAAAGATGAATTAGCCGAGAAGAAAAATCAGCCAACTTTTCGAAGAGTCCCTATGTTGATGCGGATGTGAGGACATCGAACCCTCGAGGAAGATGAGATAGCTGAATCTCAAAAGAGTTGGAAGGTCTCAGAATCGAATGATGATGAAAAAGTTGTTCAAGACAACTTAGCCGCAAGACGGCTAAATCCAAATGACTTACTCCAACGGATATGAGATGGTTGAGAGACCATCCACCGAATTAATTATGGAGATGTTAGAGATGGAATAAGAACCAGATCCATAGCTCAACATGAAGCTATGTTCACTTGTTTCATTTCCCAAATAGAGCCTAAAGATATGTCTAAAGCATTGGATGATACACATTGGATTCAAAGCTATGCAATAAGAGATGAATCAATTTAAAAGGAATAAAGTATGGGAATTAGTTCAAAGGCCTACCCACCAAACTTTTATTGGTACTAAGTGGGTATTCATGAACAAGATGAATGGGGAAGGATCTGTAGTAAGAAACAAAGCAAGATTGGTAGCCAAAGGGTATTACCAAGAGGAATGTATAGATTTTGATGAAACATTTGCTCCTTTGCTAGATTGGAAGCAATAAGGATGTTTCTTGCTTATCCGCACACAAGAACTTCAATGTATATCGAATGGATGTGAAGAGTGCATTCCTTAATGGACTTTTAGAAGAAGAAGTCTAAGTTGAAAAACCTCCAGGTTTTGAGCAGTAAAACTATTGGAGACAAAGTCTACAAGCTCAGAAAGCCCAACATGGATTGAAACAAGCGCCAAGAGCATGGTATGACACATTGTCACAATTTCTAAATGACAATGTATTCACCAAAGGAAAAATTGATAGAACACTCTTGAGAATCTAAGATGGAGAGAGTATATCGCTTGTTAAAATTTATGTGGATGATATCATCTTTAGATCCACAAACAAAGAGTTGTGTGATAAGTTCTCAAACCTCATGCAAGGAAATTTGAAATGAGCGTGATGGGAGAGCTTTCTTTTTTAGGACTTCAAGTCAAGCAAATAAATGATGGAACCTTCATAAGTCAAACCAAATATACCGGAGATTTTATGAAGAAAATTGGTATAGAAGAGACATCATCGATGAAAATTCCAATGAACACTTCAATTAAGATGGATATGGATGCAGATGGTAAAGTTGTTGATCGACTAGATATAGAGCTCTCATTAGATCTTTGCTCTATTTAACAAAGACATACGCCGGACATCACCTTTGTTGTAGGTGTATGTACTAGATTTTAATTTGCACCAAAAAAGAGTCACATGACCGCAACAAAAAGTTGGTTTATGGTATCCAAAGGATGGAGGATTCAAGGCTGGTAGGCTACTCGGACTCGAGACTATGGTGGATGTAGAGTGGGGGGGAGAAGTACTTTAGGTACTGTTAAATTCTTGAAATGGATTGGTTTCTTGGTTTAGTAAGAAACAAAATTCAATAGCTACATCTACAGTGAAAGTATAGTAGAGTCATGGGCAACATTCTATGGGTGAGACAACGGTGAGAGATTATGATATACATGAAAAAGAAATTTCAATTATGTGTTACAATACAAGTCTATTGCAATTACTCGAGAATCCGAGATTGCATTCAAGAACTAAACACATTGATGTCAGATATCATTTTATATAAGAGATCATGTTGAAAAGAAAGACATCACTTTGGAATACATCACAACTGATAAGCAGTTAGCTGACATATTCACAAAACCTTTATGTGAATCAAGATTTGAAGAACTTAAGAATGAGCTAATTTTGATTGAGCTGAGTTAGGAGACTCGAAGACTCAATCAGAGACAAAGAAGAGAGAAATGAAAAATAAGCAAAGTTTCATTTTTCAGCCAAGTGAAACAGCCATGTCGGGAAATCAATTGTATCAAGTTATCTAACAGCTGAGTGATCCTTATGTTAAGAGAGAAGCAGAGTTAAGTCACTTTTGAAAGACAGCTGAGTTGTTTATTAGCTATGTGACAAAACGCGATCGTTGTATGCATAAGCGGGAATGTTTTTGGGCATTACATCGGCGTAATTATTATGGCGAGAAAAAAAAAAAACTACACGCGTTTAGCCTATGATTTGATATAAATCTTTATTTGCATTTAATGCGGGAAAATTAATGCGATTTCAAAGGTTTAATCCTCGACCGTTGAATTTGATCAAGCTTTTCAAATTCTAAAAACCGTCCTCTCATGTCCCATAAAAACAAAAACCCATTTTCTCTCTCCTCACAACACTCTCTTCTCCGAAAGAAAAGTTCAAGTTTTTCTCTCGCAAAGCAACAAAACCCTAAGATCATTCAAGCCTCGTTCGTGAATTTTTCCACCGATTATATTTTTCAAGATAATGGTTGCTACACATGGGATTTTGAAGGGATCTTTGAAACAAGGAGTGAAAAGGCCCTGGTTCAAAAGATTGTTGCGAAGTTGGAGAAACCGCCTGAAGGGATTTCTCACGACGGACTTCTCGCACACTTACTTTGAAGAGGTCGCCATGTTCTACGTGAACGTTGAGGTTCACGATTGGGAGATTAGATCACCGGTGCACAACAAGGACATCAAAATAATTGTTACGGGCTTAGCTGGGCATTGTCATCTGCCTTCTAAAGGGATAAAGGAAATGGCCGAGAAAGATGTAAACCTGGCTACGGATGGAAGGAGATTGCCATGCCGTGAGTCACCGCTAAGGATGTTTAACAGACCCAAGAAATCATTAATAAAAGAATATTATCATAAGTTGATGGACATTGTGTCCAAATGCATAGACATGAAATTCGGCAGCTTCAATCAGCTATCTCGGACAAAGCTGATTGTGATGCCTGCAATCATGGAGGAAAAGAAGGTCAACTGGGCTGAGTTCGTTTTCAGCCGAATCTGCCAGAATGTCTTTAACAAGACAATTACTGAAGATGGTCTATTTGAGTCATTTGGGATATGGCCTGGTCATTGGCCATCTCATGGAGGTGAATGGGATTGCTCTTAGGCATGGAAAGCCTTTCCATGTCAACAAAAAAAATGTTCAAAGCGAATCTATCTGGTGCTCAGAGGCAAGAACATGCATGAAAAGCTGACACCAGCGAAGGTGAATCAGCTGATCAGGTACCCGAGGACACAGCTGCAACCGTTCCAGCTCCTTCTCCAAAGCCGACTTAGAAGATTAGAGATGCTGCAGCTAAGAAAGCACCTCCCCCTGCAGTCAGTCCTAAGCATGCACCTGCCCAAGCAGCCAAGTCCACCCAAGCACCTACCACTGCAGCGGTGCCAGATGTTGCACCTTCCCCAAAGAATCGAGACCGAGAAAGTTACAACCGCACCTTCTCCAGTTGTGAAGAAGAAGTGCTAAGTCGTGCCTCACAAGCCGATTGTAGCCAAGAAGACAAAGATGGTGGAGCCGTGGTTATCGAGGAAGTAGAAGAGGAAGAAATTCCTCGAGGTTCCAACTAAAAGACGAAGGCTATTCAAGAAGTCCGAGTTGGAGAAACCAACCGAGTCCGACACTCGGCCACCATAGAAAGAGAGCCTGAAGCTCGGGAAGAGCGATCAAAGGAAGTTGCTTGGTGATGAAGTGATCACCATAGAAGTCGAGAAGATCGTTGATGTGGATTAGCAAACTGTTCAAGACCCAATTGTTCAAGAGACAGTGAGGAACATGGAGCCGAGATAGTGAACAAATGAAAGAGATAGTTGTTCAATCCCCTCGCATCGATGCACGAGCACACTGAGGAGGAACATGCTCCTCTTGCACCTATTCGGAAGAGGATGATGATGATAGTAATGTTGTCACTGTTTATCCTAATATTCGGGAAAGACCGAGGACATGGAGAAATTGGAAGTCGAGTTACTCAAGACATCAATTCCGAGCCACGAGTTTATCAAAGAAGAAGAGGATTTCTTAAGCTTCGTGTAACATAGTTGTTAGCTCGCCCCTAATCCGATTTTTGCATGCAATCCTTTCGAAAGGAAAGATGAAGAGACGCAAAAGCCATTGAAAAGGCAAAGGCTATTGAAGAATCAAAGAATCCCCATTCTTGCCCTTTCGAGATGTACCTAAGTTTACCATGGACTCAACGACAAAGATCGACAATGACACCGAGGAGATTGACCCTACTATTGCAAAATGAGAAAGCCGAGTTCGGCTAGTCATCAAAGATTCAAAAGAGATGCACGAGCAAATGCAAGAGGGTCCAGAAAGTCTTCAAATCTCTTATCACCCCGATGTCATGGATGTGGTGCGAACCATTGCTGCCACCACACCTACCGGACGGCTAGACACTCAATCGGAATAACGGCCAGGTCTCAAGTTTTGAGTAACCCAACTACTCAAGACTCAAATTTGGTCCACCACCGGTGAAGGGAATACTCAAGCCACCAGTTAGGATGGAAGATACTATGGGAGACCAACCACCAATGGTGTTAGGAGGCGAAGGAGAGAACCTTAACTTTCAAAGCAGATTGAAGTTGATAAAGCTCGGCGGTTTAGATGACATTAGCTAAAACTTCACCGCAATGCGAAGCGATGACGCCTCTTTGCAACTAAGGCAAAGGATGGAAGTGAGGCCGTGGGAGTTGAGGCTCCTGGTCCTGAAAGTGAAATCGAAGGAGTTGAGAATCCAACCGATGCCATTGAAAACCCCAAAGCAGCTCCGTCTGCTGAAGGGACAAGTGTAGAAGACCCTGTTGCGGTTGAGACTGCACACAAGGATGTACAAGGCCCATCGCCATTGAGACCGCTAGCCGAGGGTAGTGAAGGCCTAGAGAAGGTTAAGACTTCCCTAGGTAAGAAATTTGTTGAGGATGAGCCAGCTCCTCATGTGGAGGTTGCTGAGGAAGAAGAAGAGATCAGCGCCCTTCACGATTCTTAGGAGAATATAGATACTGGATTCCTGGAATCTGATAATGAAGTTGAGTCCCATTGATACATCTTACAAGGACAGAGTTGATGAGGATGCACAGGCAACACCGAGCCAAGCCAGTGATAAAGATGTTCCGATGAAGTTTATCTTGGTTGATGGGCCACTCCAATGGCGCCATCACACTCCGATGAAACCGATAAGTCACCGCCGGACAAGAAACTTAACAGGAAGAAACAATCGATGATGAGGAAGTTGTTAAGATAATGAGGATCGATCCGCTTTGCAAAGCTAAACATTTTGCTCAAGATGCCGATGACGTTGAAACAAATTGAGGCACGTAGAGCCGAGAACATACTTGAAAGAAAAGGAAAAGGATCCACAAGCTCAAGATGTCTAAGTCCTCCGGAGGAACTCGTAGCTCCAACCGAAACCGCCATGGTGCCTATTGGTTTTGACTTCGATGTTGTATGGCGCAGGATCGTCTGCACGAGATAGCCGACTTACGAAAAGCATTTAAAGCTATATGTCTTTGAAATTGAGAAGATGGAGCATGGCTTTGCAAAGATTGGACCAAAAGTTAGACAAATGGGATGCTACCATCACCGGAGACATCAAGGAATCGTATTGAGAATTCATGAATGGGTTGGGCATGTCAAGGCATTAAGGTGTGAGCAGGTCACCTACTTTAAATCATTATTCGAAAATGGTGATCCGGAGCTCGATAACCTCAAGTTCCAAAGAAAGGCAAAGGAACACATATTCAAGATGGATGAATTACATAGGTCGATATGGAGTTGCTCAAACTTTAGCACAAACCGAAATTACAAGAATGTAGGCCAATGTTGAATAGTAGATTAAGGTGCTCCAGATAGAGATGAAGTCGATGGTGAATCCAAGGCTCTAAGATCATAATTCGAGAAGTGTACTCCAAAACCCATGACAAGCATGATTCCACGAACAACAAAATTGATCTCCTCCGAATGGTATTTTGCGAAACTTGGCTCTCCCCTTGGTAATGATGCCAAATAGGGGGAAGAGAAAGAAATGAAGGAATTAAAGGAATGGAAGAGGAGTGATAAGGAAGGAAGCAAAGGGGAAGCAAGGGGGAAGGTAGTTCTGTAAAGAAACCTCCATTTGAAAATAATTCTTGCTAAGATCCCACAAAGAAGGTAAAGTGACACCTCGATTCTCGTGAGACTACCAAAGGAGCAGATCGTAGAGGAGAAAGCTGAAATGGCAGTCAAGTAGTCGAGAAAGGCCATGGAAGCTGAATTCAATAAGGTAGCGGAAAAATGCTCCGAGCGCATCAAAGACATCAAAGCAAGGTTAGAAGGTCCCCCAGCTGGATTACTAAAAGATTCCTCAAATTAAAACCCTCTAGAGAAATCACGATGCCCGATGTTGGATCTAAACCAAGATCACTAGAGGAGTTTCAAACTCTAAAAGCTGAAGGTTTTTTCAAGAACATGACTCTACCGCATGCGTGGGACTTGTACTGGAAAGAAGCACTTAAATTGTGCAGATCAGTTGAGAAGCAGAAAAGTTCCAAGCATCTCGACCAGAAAGACACATGTACAGTACACTCCTAGAGGATGAGCTAAAGTCTGAGAGGGAGGGTAAGGTTTGGAAGTGGTGGAAGAGGCGGAGGAACTCCACCACAACAATACCTAAAGATACAAGATTCATTGATCCGCATAAGAAAGGGATTATTTATTGGGTTGGTTTTGATGCACTTGCTAACCTTGAAGTGGAGGGCAAGAATGAGGAGGCAAGAAGAAGACAAGAGGCTGAGAATGAAAGAGTGAATAAAGAATGGGAGGAAAGGCAGGAAAGGGAAGACCATGTTGCAAAAAGAGCTTTTGAGAAGTAGAAGAGGGAAAGAGTCAAGAAGACAAAAAGAAGAAGGAAGAACTTGAGGCGTTGAAGATGGTGAAACCCCTTCAATGTATTTTACTTAATTGTAAATACTAGTTTTGTAAGTTTTTCTTGTAATATCATATTTCTTATTTCACTGATACTTATTGTGCTTTAGTACAATAAGGAGCTATGATACAATGTAATAGATAGTATATCTCGGATACAATGTATAGAGTATACTATAAAACGACTTTATAAAGTGCATGTGTAAAGTACAAGAATGATATGATCAATAAAATTGACATATTCAACACGGACATTCTTTGTTACTACGCTACTTATTTTGTTGTAATTATTTAAGTTTTGGCATCATCAACAAGAGGAAATTGTTAGGAAAATTTATGATTTGATTTTGATGATACCACGCAAAACTTAGAATAGGAAGTCGCCACCCCATTTTTCTTGTATTTCTAATTGTAATAGATAGGACTGCACGAGCTGAGTGGAGTCACCTATGTTGGAATGTACAAGAGTCAACTGAAGATCGATGTGAAGACCCAGTTGTGTGTTAGCTGTGTGAAGTCAAGATGGAAGTCATAGACTCGACTGAAGAAGAGACCCAGTTTTGAGACAGTTGAGTAAAAGATGAAGAAGTGACAGTCAAGTTAATCGAGATCCAAGTCACGACTCAATTCTATTTGCCCTAGTTGTTGCCCAAAGTACATTTTTGATTGATTAACCGGTGAACCCATCCCTTTTCATATTGTGCAAGTGTCTCACACAAAATCTATTTTTCGCATCATTGAATAAGTACTCAAATGTTGGAATGATACCCTTTTGTTTGTCACTCATGAATGTTCATGCATATTGGTTATCAATCTCTAAATCATTCTCTAACAAGCTTAAAAACCACTCCTAGTTGTCCCTATTTTCATTCTCAACCACATCAAAAGCGATTGAAACATGCAATTGTTGGGATCAACCCCAACTGCAGTTAACAATTACCCTCATTGTAGACCTGTAGATCCCAAGGAGTGTTTGTGTTAAGTCTAGAAGGGGTTGAATAGACTTAACAAATTTTCAATTCTTGATCTTTAAATCGAGTTTTTACACAAGTAGCGACTTAGTCCTTTTGAGACAACTTAGTTAAACCTCAACAGGAGAGTTAACCACTCAACGGACTCGACTAAGTCAGTGTTGATAGACTAACTCATTTGAGTGAAATGAGCTCTTCAAAAATCCATTAGCTTGGTTTTTTTAACAACGGAAGTCTTACACTTTTTTGTTAAATGGTTTAGCAACACTAGTTTTAATTAAGTTATTATCATTGAGTTTGGAAAATATATCTATCGGTAAAATAAAATGTGCGATAAGTAAAGTGTTGAAAATAAAAAGACACAAGGTAATTTATAGTAGTTGGAGGATAGGGTAATTTATAGTAGTTGGAGGATAGGGTAATTTATGGTAGTTGGAGGATAGGGTAATTTCTCTACTCCACTCTTCTCCAACTCCGGAGGTAATCTACTAATGCAACAATTTGTTACAAGATGTATACAACAGATCCGAGTAGGCCTTGATCACACAGTTGGCTCTACTCCCGAGACTCGACTTATGCGCAAGACAGTTGTCTCACTCTTTCACCGCCTTCAAACCCTTGGAATTGATCACGAAGCCCTCCAATGGATTCAAAGTTGGTTCTAACTTGAACCTCACCGCACTTCATTCAATCCTTAGATGTGCGACCCCTTTGTTCTTTAAAACAAATTTTTCTTCAATCGGTTGAAGCTTTTCTTCCATAATCGAGTGTGTTGGATAGAATTACATTGAATGTAGGCTTGAGGATTATAATGTATTGCTTGAGAGTTTTTGCTTGCTTGCTTTGTTCGATTTTTACTTGTGTCATTCGTTCGTACTCTCTCTCATATGTTCCTTAGCTTTTATTGTGAGTTTGAAAAAGTGTCCGTAGAAGAGATAGACATTTTTCAAACTTAACTTCTTGATCGTTGGCTTGTCTTCTTCGTTGCTCAAAGAAATGATGTTGACCCAACCTTAATTTAATGTCCTCCAGGTTGCCGAAATGCGGCAAAGATTCTCGCGAACTTCTCATTGGTTCCCGACCTCTCGCACTCTTTTAGCAAGACAACTTAGAGTTTGCGTCTTTCCTCTTTCTACTTTGGGTAATTTCTTGAATTTTAATTCCAACGGACTTTCTCATATTTATTCAAGTTCTTTTGCTACTATACCCCATTATAAGTCTTCTCCAATCATCTGGGAATAATCAAATATCATCCGGGACAGACATAACTTTTTGATATTTGATCAAACTTTTTTCTTCGATACTCACCGCGACTCACCGATTCTTCATCTGCGTCCTTGATCAACTTATGCGATCTTCAACTAGATCGCTTCGATGATCATCTTATAGATCTTATCTATTACAGCTTGAATTACAAAAGAAAATGGGGTGTCAACTTTCTAATCTAAGTTTTACATGCATCATCAAAATATATACAAATAAATTTCCCAATAGGACCCTTCAAGAAGCATCCATCCACACAATGTTTCTACAATGCTTTCTAAAGCATCCATCACATTCACAATTAGAAAGTTTTAAGACAATTGTGGAACCTGGATTACTCTTAAGCACAATAGTCTTTAATCTTGCTAAACCGCTTCTCTTTTAAAGTTCCTCAAGAATTGATTGCATTTTTTTTTCCTTATATACTTGTTGCCTGGATAAATTGGCATTAAGGGTTGTACAAAGTTTATTTCTAAACTCGTTGACTCCTAGTATACAATTGTTTTTGGATGTTTTTACAAATATTTTTCTAATCCAAGCTAGATTTGAGACTAGGTTTATTTTAGTTCCATGAGCACTTATTGTGAATTGAATTAAACCCTTCACCGCCATGATTTGTCGCTCGCATAGGTGATACATAAATATACAAATCATAATCCTCTTTTTTGCCCACGGACTTATAATATTCTTTTATCATTCAATACAAATTTGATTATCATTCTCCTTCTAAGATTATATGTCTCAATTACTTCCTTATCTTCATTTTTGAACCAAAAACAATACCATATCTTAGGATTTTTACTATCTATCTTAAGATTGTCTTTAGTCAACTTTGTGACACTACTCTCATCATCTATTTCTTTTTCACTCTCAAACTCATTTTTGTCAAAGAACCCTTCTTCAACTATCTCATCCATTATATTTTCAGTTTGAACATTTTTTCCTTTCCCTATGACACCATCCCCCTCATCATTGGGATCCACATATTATGCAAACTCTCTACTATCTTCCTCCATATCATATTCAAAGTATCACTAAGTAATAATAATTCAAGACTCACTAGGAGATGAAGCATTAAGATTTTTAGGTGATTCAGAATCTTTGTCAAGGAAAGAGAAGTCAATAATGCTTTCATAGTCATTGTTTAGGTTTAAGTACTCTATGTTGGAGGGTTGAATATCATGTTCATACTCATCTTCACTTAATAGGTTCACAATATGTTCTAAGTAAATTTTTTACTCCCTCTTCCACTTTGTTTGCTCCACAATCCCATATACATCGAATCAATTCTAGCACCACTACAAGAAATTGGAGTTTTACCCACACATAAATGCCCACACATTTTTATGCGTGGGTATTCAACCACACATGATTTGGATATGTGTGGGTAGTAATTTATTTGCCGATATTTATTATGTGTCACCAAAAACTATTAGTAACATTAAAATATATAGGGAAAAATTCCTCCTTAATTAGAGTTTGGCGGGATATATTATTTTTTGGATCTTGATGTGTATTTTATTATTTAATATTGCCCACACATAAGTAAAAATGTTAGGAAAGTGTAGATTTTCATACCCCATTTACTTAAACATATTTACAAATAAAAAGATGTGTGACTAAATATTATTATCATATTTTTTATTTATTTGAAAATATGATGTGGAAAAAGATAAAACATCAAATTATTAATTAAACGTTTACAAATTACAAGCACGTGAAAGAATGATCTTTTTTGAGGAAGGGAAAGAAAATTCTCTCTCTAAGAAATTCTATTTCTAAACACGACGCACGGCTGCAGCCTCTTGGCACTCTCCGGTCGTATTCTCCGTCTCCCATGGTGGAGCCTCCGTGGTATGGGCTTACTTACAACTTTGCACCACCCTCTCATCCCCGGCAATGAGAAATATCAACTTCATCAAATGCGACACACATGCACGACGTCGCCCGCACCACGGCACCTCTCCATCTATAGTAGCAGGCTCGCAACCCGGCAGCGCAACCTTTGGTTTCTAAAACTCCATCTCAATCACACGTAAACGCCTCCAGGGCTTCGATCATGAAACTCTACTGTAAGCGTCCTCCAAATCCTTCAAACACACGATGCCTTTTGTTGTGGACAGTCCGATCATGGCTGCTGCTTCGACGGATCTTTGGCGATGACGTCTTCATGGTACTCTTTCTTCGAATACCATCCTCTTTCGTCCCTAAGTGATCGTCTATCCCCGCCCCAGCCCCTATGCAACTAGGGTTAGTGCCGCCGGATATTTACCTTTCTCGCGCTGCATCTCCATCGACCATGGACGCCATGATGGGGGGCGCGCCCGCGCTAAGATTGCAGTCGCTGCTGCTACTTACTTTACCCCCATGGCCGCCCATTTCCATGGGGCCGGCCCCCTCCAAGGGGCCTCATGAGGGGGCGGCTGTCATGTCCTATCTTCTAGACAGCCCTCTCCCGGGGGTGATGTCCCCTGGGCCGCCTCTCGGCCTTCCTCAACGACAATCAACAGATCGCCCTCCCACAGATTCTTCTCAACATTTGGATGCTCGCCACCTCGGGGCCCTCACCAAGTCGAAACCTATACATTCATACCCTCCCATGGATTTTTCTCAACATGTTGGATGCTCTGCCACCATGGGCCCTCACCTAGAGGAAAGAATTGGATGGTTATACAAAAAGTAAATCATTGCAATATTTATGATATAGTTGAGGTCGATGAAGATGAGAGTGGGAGTGATGATGTATTTCAAGAAGAAGATTCTAGTGAGCTACCATCTTTTCATCCGGTGGAAGAGGTTGCATAAGTATCTTCTTTTGGTTAGGAAAGATGTGTCTCCAATAACTTTATCTCATGATATGGTGCTTAAAAACGACTAAGTTGTTTACTTGTGTAAAAACTCGTATTTAAGATCAAAATCAAAAAATTGGTTAAGTCTATTCAACCCCCACCTCCTTTCTAAACTTAACACTCACACCCATTGGAACCTACAAGGTAATGGCCTCCCGCCTTCTTGATGGTCTTTCTTCTTGCCTGGTCTCTCGGTCCTGGCTTGCGACTTGGGATCCGGCTCCATCCGATTAAGGTGGGATCTGCGTCTTCATGCGCTTTTGTTGTTCCCACGACGGGCGCCAAAATTATCTTGTTTTTTCGGCAAAGCACTCCAAGATAAAGGTACTGATAAAATCCTTTTCCCAAAGGAGAAGTCTTCAAGTCTTCTTCTTCGAAAGTTGAAAATCTTTGATTGGGAACTTGCCCGCACATGTACGCAAACGTTAGGGGTCCTTCGGGGTTGCCTAGGGATGTCCCTCTCCCGACGTTCAAGTCAGCTTGGTGAACGAGAGAACAATTAAGACAATAATTTAATACTGAATTAAATGCGTAGGAGAATTATCAAAATGTGAGAATGTACTTACAAATGAATAAGAGAGATCTTTTTATACCTGGGAAATGGGCCCTGTGGACCGTGTAAAGAGAATTCACCTATGGGCCACTCCGTATAGGAGAAATTGATCTATGGCCAAAAACAACAAAAAAACAGAACCTATAATTTAAACACACCTTTCCCGGTGCAGCTTGACTTGCGCAGTGTTTAATATGTCATCAATTTGAGAAAGGTTGAGATTGTCATGTTTCCGAGAACTAAGGAATTTATGCTCCTCCCCACCGCCCTTGATCGTCTCATCGCAACCTTCTCAACCTCACCACGGTCCTTGATTGATTCATCAAACACATTCTCCCTCTCGCTACCATTCTTCCTTGATTCATCAACCACGTTATCCATGCCCTGTTCCCACTAACCAACCCACTAACTACAACACCCTCTGCAAAGACTCAAATCACCTTCCCGGTGTCATCTTTTTCCGGTTTCCCCAATGGGAACATCCACATTCCCGTCATCAACCTCATCCTCTCCATGTTTTTCCTCATCCGCATCTTCCTCGAACCTCGAACCTAATGACATGCCATTAGATTCGTTTCACTCGTGAGACTCCAATTCATCAACCTTTTCATCTTCATCAACACCACCACGAACCTACAAAAAACAAAATCCATGTGATGAACAGAAACAATAAATAAACAATATTAAACAACAACAAAAATCTAGAAAGATAACGAAAAAATACTTATAATTAAAAACAACAAAATAAAGTATGAGAACCTCTAGTTTCCTCTTAATATCGGCAAGTTCGAGAGAAAACAATAGCAAATTGTTCTTCCAAGAAAACAATCGATGGTTCCTAGCAACGTCGCCAACGGTATGATTCAAGCTACTACCACCCCTGACCTCCTTCCGCTTCAACCTTCCAACAACAAAATCATCGTCAATCGGGCTGAATATGTACATTATTTATCATAAAATGTCCAATGCCCAGCTTGCACAAGCTCATCATCGAAGGACACAAGTTCTTCAAACCCAACTGAAATAAAAAAATAAAAATCAAAATTGAGAAACATAAAAGAAACAATTTCAAAAACATAAATGAAACAAAACAACAAGAAAAAAATAGTAAAAGTTAACTTTGTTGTCTTTCCGGACTTTGAACAAGTCCAGTTCAAAATCCTCAGGATCTCACAGATTAACCCGAGCACAAAACTTGCCGTTCACCTCGGGCAAAGACTCATAGAACCATATCCTGAAAGCCAACGGAAATCCTTGAATTCTATAGAATTTCGTACGCTTCCCACCAGGATTCTCCTCGCCTTGAAGTTTGTTTCTGTACAAGATTTGATGCCTCAACTCACGCATCGTCACATCGAACAACTCACTCCCCCAAGGATACGTGTCAAAAACATCCATATCCTTGTCAACCAACTCAAAAATGACATCTCAAGCACAACTACCGGTAGAAGTAAAAAGAAAAAAATGGAAAAAAAAAGTAAAGCCAATTTCAGTGCGTCTAAATCCTCATCACCCCAAAAACGGGGAGTAAAAAACATTCCTCGATCGAGCGCCTATTAAACTTGTTCCTACTAGCAAAATACTTCAAATATAATCGAGCTCCGAACATCCCCAGACAACGAAGGCCTAACACCAACACAATTCAAACCAGTCACAATAGCAAACTCACCCAACCCAAACCGCAACAACTTCCCACCCACAGAAACAACAATTTCGTCCTTCTTCGAGTGGACGACTTGACGTTTCAACAGAGAATGAACAAGCTGATTCTGGAAATCAACTTCTTTCATTTCCAGGAAATATCCAAAACAGGTATTCTTAAATGCCTCCAGTTGGGTGTCAGTTAAGGTGGTCTTTATATTCTTAATAACATCAAACGAGAAGGCAGTATTTACTCGAGCACTGAACCAGTCAGCAGGGTCAAGAACATACTTGAAACCCTAGAAACAACAATGAAACAAAACAGAAACATAAAAGAATCACAAAATCAACAACCACTTCAACTTCAAATACATAAAAGAACAAATGAAACATAACGAAAAACAAATAATAAACAAATTAGAAACAACATCGAAAAACAAACAAAAAGAGTACAAATCAAAATACACAAAACTCATACCTCAAAGAACATCGGTTTCTTCAAACCTTCTTCTTCCCAAAGCCCAAACTTTCACACCGACATTCGATTTCACAACTTTGGAAGGCGATTTAACATCCGTAACCGCTTCTTCCTCAAAAACTTTTTCTACTTTCCTCTTCTTAGAATCCATAGAACCAAAGAAAGAACCTTCGAACTTTCCTCTTTTTCGAGGAATCTATCGCTATCTTCAAGAACTTCTCAAAATTCTCTTATGAGGAGAGTTTTTAGGAGCGTTTTTAGGAGCCATTAAAATAATACGAATACCAAGGGTTTGAAAAACAAATTAACCCTAGGAATAAAGTGATGAAGCTCAAACGAATGAAACCGATAGCAATAATGGAGAACGTGGCCACGAACGCCCTGAAGAATCGCAAAAAAAACGGGCGCGAAATCAAGTATGGAATGAAGATGACATAATGAGTTAAGAATTTGCTTTACCTAGGTTAAGAAACGGAGGGTAAAAAATCGAATAGAAACGTAAAGTGGACGGGTATATTTGGAAATAAAAGGAGCAAGTCGGGTACACTAAAAGAAAAATTCAAAAAGACAACAGTTTTTCACTATTGTCTATTAATAAAAAACATTGTTGTAGAAGGTGGTGTTGTAGTAGGGGGTACTAAATGACAACAAAAAAACACTGTTGTACTATGGAACAAAGAAAACACTTTCATAACAATTTACAACAGTTATACACTGTTGTCTTTGTTCTCAACCACAACAGTTTTCCAATTTTGAAAAACTGTTGTGTTTGAATGCTAATTTCGCAATTATATTCCACAATATTTTTTATTTTTGCTACTGTAAATTACAAATTAAACCTGTGAAACAAGAATAAAACATGAAATTAAACTACTTCAAATTGTATTTCATATCTCAATGTCACAAAATGCCCAAAACAATAATAATTTAGTATCGCTTATATATAAAGTCCTCTACCCAAAATAAAATGCCCAAAACAACTACAATTATATAATAATATGACAGTGCCATTGGAAGTAAGAGTTGTAAGTATATTCATTCTTAAAGTCGTTACGAAATTGTATTGAATCTATGCAGGCTGTGGAGGAACTAATTTTCCATGATTTTCTAACAAGTACTGAGATTTATGAATTTGGACGCATCAACTTTTGGATCATTTTCATCTTACACAGATCAGAAAAAAGATGCTTAGTACAATTTTAAATTCCATTTCCTTAAAAGAAATCAAGAGATGATAATTCTCATCCTTCATAGGCTTACCAAAAGTAGCACTGATCTAATTTGATCATTGACCAGTCCTTTTAAAAATATGTTCAATTTGCAAGGATCCTTTAGGCTGCAACTTATTTGGTTTGGTGCTATGCTTGCACCTTTTTGCCCAAGATGAAGTATCCTTAGAATCCTGCACAACAAATACAGGATATTACTTTACATGCTGCACTAATAGATATTCCATCTTTTTTTGAGCAAATAGATATTCCATCTTACTAAATGCATAATGTGAAAAATCTCTATATCGGGAAAAATAATGTATAATCATAAACAGTAAATTTGAAAGCTCTGTATCCAACAAAAATGCATTTAAATTTGAGTCAATAAAGAATGGTTACTTATGCAATGGGCAGTTGAACCATCTTGCAGCACACACAAAAAAAAAACATGTGAAATTGCACTTCAATGTTGCACAAAGAAATTGGTACAAAGCATATTCTGCACTTCAAGGTATAAAACATTAAATTACAAGCACGAATCTGTGGTAGACCTACCGTTCTTCCCCTCGGTTGCTTTAAGGTTGAATCACAAGTTCTCCACCAAATAGACAACCCCACAGCTTTCAAATCAGGATAAAACTAACTCTCATCTGCAAATGTGAAAATCACCCTCAAAATAATGTTCTCAAGATCAAATAAATAAGAAGCATTTCTTTTTCTTACTTTGGTCAAGAAACTCAATACAATAAAACTAATGGCTGCAACTAACTCCATGACAATAAATGAAATGAACCAGTGCAACCAACTCCATGACAATAATGAAATGAACCAGTGCAACCAACTCCATGACAACAACTACAGCTGTTTCATGCAGAAGAGTTCAAATTTGTAAAAACTACCCCATGTATAACACAAACAGAGTAAGAACCTAAGAAACATATTCAAATAAAACTGAAGTGTTCTCTTTCCTTTATGTGCAATACTCATGCACAAACTATATTTGCACTGTTACTTCCTCTAAGGAGGAAAATTTCTATTTCAACTTAATTCGATAATACCTAATTAGTTTCCTGATTAATGTAATAATACTGAATTAAAATAAAATTCCTTCATGATTATACTAAAAGTGAGAATCAAGTTGAAAAAGATAGCCTGATACAGAGGTTAATTTTCTTTTATTATTTTAAAATAACTGAGTTACAGTGTTAATTAACAATCCCAGCTCTGTTTATACAGTATGATATGACGAGACATTTAATTAAGATTAGCCCAATGGCCACTATATAATCCCCTAATCCAAGTCCTTAAAATCACAAAACCGACACCAGATATATATGTTTTCACTTTCGAAAATAATTTCAAAAAAGTTTATTCTGATTGTTCTTCTATGTGCTCTTGTTGGACCAGAACTGCAAGAAATATTGCTGGCTCAGAAGGCTCTTTGCACGACCGTAGTCTGAATGACTGCTGATTCCATTTCTAAATACAGTCGAAGGATATCTCACAACCTCAAGTTACTTTTGATTCGTACAGAACTTAAGTAAAAGAGCAGAAACATGATGAATATACAATACAACAAAAAAAGAAGAAGAAACAGAAAGAAAAAGCTCTACAGACCCCCACATAATCCAAAACAGGAGTTGCACATAGAAAGTCACATAATAAAAATCCATGACGAAACAGAGGACTATATATCCCCAACATAAAACAAAAACATGTGGTTACTCTATAAACTAATTCTACTGAACTGTGCCCTGCATTAATAATCAGTTGCATATAGTTCAAATCTAGGACGAAATTCCCATAAAACAAGGCATGTAGTTCAAATCTTGTTTCTAAAGGCATCAAACGAGGGTTAAGAAACAGAACCATATCTAGCAGCAACAGAGAAAGAGCGATGACGACGGCGCGGGCGGAGGGGGCAATGATGGCGGTGGCGGTCCCACTCATATACATGTAAACCGCCAGAAGCGTATCGTTTGCAGCCATGCCACCGGATAAGAGGTTGTTCACGTCGGAGACTCCGTCACCGGCCGTGACGCGGCGAGGCGAAGTCGTGGTCGACCATTCTCCCGCGCTGCTGCCGAAGTAGTTGCAGCTTGGCGTCGGCGGCGCACTTTTTCTTCCCCCACCGCATAACGAACACACATTGTTTCCCTATAATCGCAGCGCAGTGAGCATATTTTTTAAAAACAAATTGAAGACAAAACGAAACCCTAGCGAATTGCAAGTACATTAGAAATGGTGGGGGGTCGGTAGGTGGTGTTGTCAGGCTCAACGATCCAGTCGGCTTCTAGGGCGAGGTGGTGGAGGATTTCGTTGATGTCAGCGCGAGGAGAGGCGGTAACCGCCGTGCTTGCGGAGGTCGTGGAAGATGTTGGTGGTGATAGATTAATAAAGTGATAGATGTAAATTATTATTGTTCAAAATTAAAATTATATATGTAAATCCTTACAAAGTGATTATTAATTATTTTAAATTTAATTTATTATAATTAACTTTCTAATACAATAGTTATTAAATTTTATTAAACCTGTTTTAAAATGTTATATCCGAACTGTTGTGTTTGGCGTGAATAAGCTGTTGTAGTAGACATCCATAACAACATCTGCAAAAATGAGTTGTCTTTTGACAAATAAATTTGTTAACAGACAACAGATTTCTTAAAAGTTGTTGTTAATGCTTCAAATAACAACTAATTATTAAAAACCTGTTGTCCTTTTAGTGTTGTCATTCTGAATTTTTGTTGTAGTGGTAGATTTGGAATAGGGTGGTAATTTTGTCTTTTTTGAAAAATGAGGGTATTTTGTGTAATTTTATCTTAAAAAACGTATATGTAATAATGGGCTAATGGGTCTGTATCAAGTTGGCCGATTTTGATAAACAATTTCAGGAAATATATTTGTGATTTTATTGACTTCACTTCAACTTGTGCTATTAACTGAAAGATAGCACAGTGGGATAAACACCAAAATTACATGGAAGGGTATTAAAGACATTTTATATTATTATCACACTAAATCACTTTTGCCAAACAAAATCTATGATTCCATATTAAAAATTTTACATTTCAATCACACGTTCCAAACACAATACTAAATGATATTATATAATCCATGAATAGTATAATCTTATTCAATCCCATCAAAAATACCAAAAGAGTCCTAAGACTACTGATCATAGCTATAGGCCCACAAAACCTTAAATGCTCTATGCACCAGCCCACACAGATACGACCAATCACCTTTGGATTAAAATACCTCCATTTTTCATCATTTTACGATGTAATCTTCGTATAATTCATTTTCTCTCAAAATTATTGATCGCTCGGATGTTAGTATTTAAACATACCATATAACATTTTTAAGAAATGGTATCATATAAAAATTCAAAGTATCATTATGAAAACAAAAAAATTAATTTAACCTCCCGTGATCCGATCGTTTGTAGCCTTTAATTTTATAATTTAAATGTAGTTAGACCCCGAGTCCAATGGCCTAGATGTACAAATAATCCAAGGTGTTAACGCCTCTCGATAATTAGTGCTAGGGAGTTATATTGTATGCAATGTTCTAAAAATCCTTCTAGCGCCGCTGGGCGTGGTCTAGCGCAGCGGCCACCGCGCGCCCGGGATTTTTGACTCAGGCGGCGAGCCCAGCGGTCTCGAGCTTAGGCGCGCCGGGCAGGCTAGGCGGCGCCTAGGCGGGCTTAGCGAGCCTAGGCGGTCTAGGCGCCCTTTATTTTTTTTTTTTTCGAAATCCTAACAAAACGACTCCAACTAGTAAAAGTAGCACCGACGACTCCAAAATTCAATTTCGGTGAAATTGAATATATATAATTTTCTTAATAAAAAAATGAAATAAAATTTTAGGATCCTGAAATCTTTCCATTGATAATTTAATATTTTATAAATCAATGCAATATTTGTTAATGTATTGTATTTTAGATGATTTATAATTTTATTAGATTATTAGTGTTGAATTACTTTAAAGTTTAAAGTTTAAATATCGATTCTGTCAAAATAATTTAAATATCATTTATAGACTTTACAATTATGTATTGTGGAAATGATAATGATCTAAACGATCTCCCCGCTCCATAAGGGCCTCGTTCCTGCGGTAGCACCTCGAGGTCTATTTAGTTGTCTTACATGATACTCGGGATATTCCCACCGGAGAGGCGGAGGAAGCGAAGAGATGATTAACGAGCCCTCGTCCGCCGCCCGACTAGCGCCTACCGCTTTTTAGAACACGATTGTATGTTGACTTTTTTGTACTCGTGAGTTCAAATATTCAAAGAAGATCTTATGTGATTAGATTCATGAAGGTCTCACATAATATTAATGTCCACTTGCTCTTATTCGGTTAATTAGATTCATGGTCATCTATTTGTTACAAAATCTCCGACGCGATACGATAACCGCATTACCTAATCCGACCTAAAGTTATGAGAGAGACTCAAATACGAACACGAAAACAATCATCACGAATCGACATGATGTTACTAATTTGACTAAAATGTGGTTATTTTTTATTTTGATTATTTTTTGATATATTTTAGGCATAATTAATCAATCCGAAACAAAACACGATTATTTTTTGATATATTTTAGGCATAACCCGAATCAACCCGAAACAAAACACGAACCCAACCTAATGACCCGAATTGTCACCCCTAATTTTGTTCTAGTTGAGGCTATGAGTAGGGGAAATTACAACTTACAAAACATAGCCCATATAACTTTTTATTATTTTTATAACACTTCTAGTTTTATATATAAGTAAAAATGTTAATTTGTTTTTAAGTACATAGGGGATAGTAGGGAGGAGACACACATTCTTATGAGATTAAACCTAGATCATGCCCACAAATGTATACCACTAGAGTACAAGATTGATCCTAAATGAATATTAATTTGGGATTTGGATACTCTTCAAGTTATTAATATTATCAAGCTTAGCCGATGATTATAAATCAGCCCATGGAAAAATTACACCGCCAATTGTTACTTAATCCCAACTCTCACCCTGGTATTACATAATCAAATGTTGTCCCACTACATACATTGTCACTTAATTTTGTCCTTTTTTCCTATAATTAGTTGTTTTAATAGGTAAGGGCAAATATGTCATTTGACAATTTCATCTCAAACAATCAATAATCCAAAATACAAGAATGGTATACAATTTATAAAAATGGATAATCCCCAATCCCAAACATAATATTAAATCACATTAAATATTTACATGAATAGTAGAATCATATTGAATCCAAATTTTTATCCAATCTCATCAACAATGTCGAGAGCACAATTAGTAAAGAATAACTTTAAGGCGCAAAGCATTTTATTAAGCTTTTCAATGGTGATGTCGCTTTTCTAAAGCAGATCACCCAAGCCAATTGAGTTGACCAAAATTCTCTTTCCGAGAGAAAAGTCTTGAGCTTTGTCTTATGCTCCTAGAACTGCTAATTCCTTCAATTGGGGACTAGCCGCACACACACACGCAAACATTAGAGGGCCCGGGAGTTGCCCCGAGGAGGCCCCTTCGACGCTCAAATCAAGACGGTGAACGAGAGAGGATAAAGACAAGAAACGAATATTGAATGTGTAGAAAATAATTATTTATGAGTTAATTACTTACATTTAATAGGAGGGATCTTTTTAAACCTGGGAGATGGGCCCCTTGGACGTGTAGGAGAAATTGGCCTATCACCCAAAGGCACGTAGGAGAAAACGACCACTTGGGCCAAAAACACGGACTCATTTGGGTCGATTTAATTATCAAGAGTCCATTGGGCAATTAATATTAAATAAACAAAATATAAAATTAATTATATTTAATTAAATTTTGAAATACCATTTTGGGCCCAACATATATCCCCTAACTCCCCGGTGTTGCGGAGGATGAAGCTGGTGTGGGAGCTAATTCGGTGTGTATCCGGGATTGTCCGCTCGCGCCTCTTGTCTCACCTTTGGAGGGTCTCGGCGCTTGAGGATTCTTGAGAAGCCTCCGACGATGTCTTCCGAAAGTAAATCTTATTTCCCCATCTCTCATCTTTGAATTTTTTTGCTTTGTAGAAGACTTAGTAAATTTCTTACAAGTGAGAGGTGAGATGAGAGAGTTGAGGTGAGACTTGGGATGAGACTTGAGCCGAGTCTTGAGATGAGACCGGATGGAGAGTTGGAGTGCATCAAGCGGAGAGATGGATGAGAGCATCACAGCCATACAGGAGCTCCGGTGCCTCCCAGCGTGCTGGGCAAAGACGCCCCCTTGGCGCCTCCCGGCCGGCCACAAGGGCGCGCCAGTGCCCTTCCCGGTAGAGGAGGGTGCACCCCACCCCCGGTCCGTTTTTCTTCCCGTTCTTCTCCGTCTTTCCCGATTTTTTGTACATTTCAAGCCATATCCAGATTTGGTACTTTTTCCATCCCACTTGGAGGCCGAGGTGTTAGTGGATGTTTAGTTACCGGCCAGTTCCATGTCCATGATTCTTCACGAGTTTGATATTCCTCCCTTGCCCCAAAATTGTATTTTGATAGTGATGAGGAGGTAGAGCTTGAGCCTGGATTCGAGCAAAATTTATTAATCTTGAGGCGAAGTTCGAAAGTGATAGTCCCGAAAAGGTCCGCCCTACCAAGTATCAAGATAGGCCACCTCCCGAGAGTCGAGCAAGCTTGTCCCATGAGAGTTAATTAGTCGAGTGACTTCCACTTGTCTTTGTAGGCTACGTGAGTGGCTTGAACTTCCTACGACTTTTTCTATGCTAGCCCCGAGTTCGGGCAATTGGCTTCATCATCCACCAAGGGCTTCTTCACAAAGATATCTCTATAGCTTCTCGGTTGGCTTCACACTTCCTCCCCGGGAGAGTGGAGGTGCCCTTCTCACCAGGAGGGTCATAGCGCCCGGGCGCATGCTTCGATGATCATGCGGTGTAACTCTAGCTCCTCGTCATTTTGCGGGTCCTTCGGGAGGGAAGAGGCCGAGGATGGAGCCCGGTGTTGCTTCTTCTGAGTATGTTGGTCCTCAAGCTCTCTTTCTCCGGTGGAGTGAACCGTCGCGAGGGAATCTAATCCTATTGGGACTACATTGATTCGGCTTTCGCTACGCCCATCCGAAGAGCTATATTGTCTAATGACAAGTCCCACTCGGGGTCTTTGTCCTTCAAGGATATTGAGACTCACCTTAGCGGGACCTTGCTCGGGTAAGCTTTCATAGTCTCTTTGCACTTCCATTCTTCATTCTTTGTATCTTTACTTGGCTAAGACTTGTACAAATCATGTTGTAGGCTCTGAACCTTGCCACGGCTTTGACCCGTCGAAGAAATGCGACCATGGAGGAGAACCGCTAGCTTCGAGATAAGGTGAAGATCTTGACAGATGACGCAGCGCAGCATGGTTGCAAGATGTCTGAGTAGTCGAAGGAGCTTGAGTAGGCGAAGTGCCAGCTTGACCACAAGTTGAAGACAGGTGAGGTCTTTCTTAGTACTTCAGCTGGCGCCCATAGGTTAGATCATGAGAGGTCCCGCTTGATTGAGGCTTGATACGTGAAAATATATATGCATTTAAGGCTTATTTTGATATATAATCAAATGTATATTTAGTGTGTTTTACTTGGTTTCCTTTGTTGGGCGTGATATCGCGAACTCTTGTGAATTTTGCGTAGAAAATGGAGATAAATTGGACAAAAGGTGATAGAATGTTTCAAAGGATATGTCAAAAGACAAGGTACGAGCAAATATGTGAAGGAAAAACATGCACGGTCGAATAAAGGGAATTTCCTTCAAAATGTCCAAACGCGCTAAAAGTTATCCGACCTGGCAGATTTAGTATGTTAGCCATAACATTCTCTACAAATTCATACGAAGGTAACTCAAGTGGCTATGGAAATTTAAGAAAATGGCTACAACTTTCATGAGGACCCCAAGAGCAAAATCCGATCGCACGACCCAATCGTGTTAGTTGCATGGTCGTCGTGCGACGTGTCTCAAGGGCCTGAATTGGTCTTATTTCCCTACTAGAACTCTACAAGTGATCTTTCCAAGCACCTATATAAAGCGGACCAAGGCTTGTACGAAAAACTCGTGCATCCATACAACATATATACAACACTCGGGAACACAAGATCAAACATCTTCTAGGAGAGAAGGGCTAGGTTACGAACAATACCACAAGACCTTTCACATCTACTAAGCACGAGAGTTTCCAAGGCTTGGAAAGAAGATCCATCGTGACAAGAAGGGGTTTTGTTTCATAATTTAGATCTCTTGTATGTGCTTAAACGATGTCACAATGTTGATTTCAAGTTTGTCCATGAATTTTTTATCAATGTTTGGCTAATCTTTCGGATCTTAAGGCATAATCAAAATTGTGGATTCATGTTAAATCTTGATTAATTATTTTTTTAATTGATTCATGTGTTCTATTTATGAATTCAAGTGCTTATTCTTAATTGCTTTTTATCCGATCAATAATTAGCATGTCATATTTGTTAGTGCGAGATTCGGGAGATGAGTTCTAACAAAGATGGAAATCGAATTGGATATAAACGGGTGTAACGAGTCGAGACCTACAACTTTGTGGAGAGTCATTCAATTCATAGATCTTTTGGGAGTTAATAAAAGTTGTAACATATAGGAGATCTACTATTGTTATTAATCTACCTGTTTATGCACTACCGGGGAGGGGGAATAGACTAACTTGAGAATTGAATCGATAGAATTGCATGAATTGGTTATGTGAAACATTAATTGGATTTAATCTTGAAGAATCATGTTAAGATTATGTTTCTAAGGTTGCTTTCGTATTTGTTGAAAATACTTGTGGGTTTGAAAATTTATTTTTTTCTTTTTATTTTTCAATTTTGATAAAACTTGATATTTGGTTGCTTCAATAAAATTGAAATGCCATGTTATTATAACTTAAGTGTCTCATAGTCAATCCATGAGGAATACGACCTTGCTTGCCATTATCCTATAAACCACACTGTACACTTGTAGTATAGAGATCCAAATATTTTTTGGCGAATAGGTTTTTGGCGCCGTTGCTGGGGATTGAAAGATTCTACTTAGAAATAGTAATAAGTAGTTCAATCTTAATTGAAGCTTTTGTAAATAATTTTTTTTATTTATTTTTTATTTTTGTAAAAAAAATATAAAATTTCTTTTCGATTTTTATAATTTTTTTAAGATTTTTTTTTGTAAATATTTCTTTTTTTTGTATTTTTTTTATTTTTTGATTTTTGTAATTATTTTTATTATTTTCATTTTCCCTTTTTATTATTTTTTTATTTTTATTTCTAACATCGTTTTTGTTGAATGCGAGACTGAAATCTCTAGAGACACAAGTAGCCCAAATCGCTACTGCAGTGGGAGACCAACATCAAAAGAGCAAATTCCCAAGCGATATTGAACTTAGTCCAAGAAAAACGATTAGGCAACGCCATTAAATGCGATGGATGGTATAGAATATGAGGGCTTAAGGATTTCAACCAACACGGTTCAACGACGGTGATGTTAGAAATCAAGTTTGGTCAAGACGTAAAACTTAGCGATTTTGGGAGGCAACCCAAGAGGCGTCGCGACAAACTGCGGGTAAAGAAAAGGGACATGACAAATGCACACGGGCGTGTGGATGCACACGACCGGCCAAGCGATCTCCTCCTCTAGTTTACAATTCGACGAAGGAGCTCGACTTCACCGAAACTATCCAGGCAAGTACTCTTTACGCATTCCTCTTTCTTTTGATAATTTTCTCACATGTTCGAGATGAAACATATTTCATGCTTGGGGGAATTGTTAAGAATGCGTAAATTAAATCTTGTTGCATTTTGCATTGCATTTAGGAGTGCATGTAGAGCATAAAATTTGCATTAAAAATTTTCAAATTTTTGTATATTTTATTAATTTTATTTTAGCACATTTATCGATTTAGCACGTTTAATTGCTTTTATGTGATTTAGGATTAGAATTCGAAAAGAGTACAAGATTTAGTATGATTTTACTATGAGCATTTGATTTTATGAGATGGCATATTTTTTTGAATAATGCGATGAATGGTTCGAGAGATGTCTATTATTTGTTTGGCATTATTTAAGAAAATTGGATATTTGAGCATGTTGCGAAAAATAAGCATGTGAGCTTTTGTTCCTATAACTACTTTTATCTTATGCGTCTTATTTTCTTGAGTGTGTCATTCATGATTGTTAGAACTCAGAACTTGCTTTGGTATCTTCATTGAAGCCATGTGTGTGTGCAAAGTTTGAAAATGATTTAAGGACATCTTTGTTTAGCCTACTTAGCCTAAAAAGCCTACCTATGAACTCATGATTCCCTAGGTAACCACTTTGAGCCATAAGCTTGTTTATTGTTAGCCACATTTTGATCCTTGAAATTGAAAAATAATTTAACCCCTAAAATTACTTGAGCTTATAGAAAATGAATAAGTTTGGGGAGACGTGGTGAAAATTCGAAAAAGAGAGAGAGTTGACAAAAGAAATAGGGATGAATGAGTGTCTAGGTAAATGAAGGAGTTATGAAACTCAAAAAGAGAAAATCTCAGAAAAGAAAGAAAAAATCGAGCAAAGGAAAGAAAAGAAAAAGAAATCTGAAAATTTTGAAAAATTGAGAGCTTGAAGCTAAAGAAAAAGAAAAGAAAAACAAGGGGGCATAAATGACTAAGAATGAAAAAAAAAAAGGAGAAAAGGGGTGGAGTTGAGTTGGGAAAAAAAAATAAAATATCTTGAAAGATGAGTATTATGATGAAATTGGGTTGGTGAATTGTAAGTCTGTGTGCTCAAATTCTATTTGCTCAAGTCAAATCACTTAATAAAAAATTTTCCCTACCCTTCTTAAATAGCCTATATTACAACCAAATGAAAGTCCTTTTTTATTATTAAGTTGTGTACACTAAAGTGGTAGAGATGTTAGACGATTTTCAAGCCTATGGTAGTTCTGCATTCACTAAATTGATTTTGAGCGCAAACACTTACCATACACTATGAGAGTTGAGTGATACACTATTTATTTATGAGTCGCCATGTCGAGCACCTGAGAGAGTATTAATTATGCCGAACTTGTGAATGATGACTTCTTCATAATGAATTGCATGGTTTACCTTGATATGGAGTCAAATGAGACTAAATATTTATAGTGTTCTTTATATCCCTTGATATTATTTTTCTTAATTTGCTCGAGGCGAGAAATGGTTTACGTTTGGAGGATTTTGATATGTGTAAAATATATGTGCATTTAAGGGCTTATGTTGATATATAATTGATGCATTTGCATATATATTTAGTGTGTTTTCTGTGGTTTCCTTTGTTGGGCGTGATAATGCATACTCTTGTAAATTTTTCAGAAAATGGAGCTAAATTTGAAAAACGTTGATAGAATGTTTCAAAGGATATGTCAAAAGACAAGGTACAAGCAAATATGTGATGGAAAGAAGCATGCACGGTCGAACAAAAGGGAATTTCCTTCAAAAACATCCAAACGTGCTACTTTTTTTCAAAGACTAGCGAGGATTTAGTATGTTGGCCATAACTTTCTATACAAAATTGATATTGAGGTGATTCAATTGGCTTTAGAAATCTAAGAGAAAGGATTACAACTTTGATGAAGACCTCGAGAGCAAAATTTGATCGCACAGCCCAACCATGTGGGTTGCACGGTTGTACGACGTGTCTGCAAGGGCTGAATTGGTCTTTTTCCAACTAGAACTCTACAAGTGATCTCTCCAAGCACCTATATAAAGGGACCAAGGCTAGCACGAAAATTCATGCATCCATACAACATACAACACTCCAAAATACACATGAACTCAAGACCAAAGATCTATTGAGAGAGGAGGGCTAGGTTACGAAAGAACACCACAAGGCCTTTCACATATACGGAAGCACAAGAACATCGAAGGCTTGGAAGGAAGATCCATCCTGAAAAGAAGGAGTTTTCTTTTATAGTTTAGATCTCTTGTCTGTACTTAAATGATGTCACAATTTTGACTTCAAGTTTGTCTATGAATTTGTTATCAATGTTTGGCTAATCTTTCGGATCTTAGGGCATAATCAAAACTGTGGATTCATGTTAAATCTTAATTAATTATTTTCTTAATTGATTCATGTGTTCTATTTTATGAATTCGAGTGCTTATTCGTAATTGCTTTTTATCGATCAATAATTAGCATGTCATATTTGTTAGTGCGAGATTCAATTCGGACATAAACGGGTGTAACGAGTCGGGAGACCTACAACTTTTGTGGAGTGTCATTCAATTAATAGATCTTTTGGGAGTTAATAAAAGTTGTAACGTATCGGTAGATCTACAATTATTAGTAATCTTTGTTTATGCGCCACTGAGAGGGGAATAGACTCACTTAAGAATTGAACCCATAAAATTGCATGAATTGGTTATGTGAAACATTAATTGGTTATGTGAAACATTAATTGGTTATTTCTTTTTATTTTTTGATTTTGATAAAACTTGATATTCAATTGCTTCAATAAAATTGGAATGCGATGTTATTACGAGGCTAAGTGTTGTGTAGTCATGGCAACACAAGAACTATTATAGATGATGCATATCGGGGTGCAATCGCTATGGAAATATCCAGAAGAAGCACTAGAACTGTTAGAGGAGATGGCAATTAATAGTTACCAATGGCCATTCGAGAGATCCAATGTCCGGCGTACGGCAAAGGTTCAGGATGAGAAAGTCGCCATGCTCATAGAACATGTATCCGTGATAAACATGAAATGTGATGCGATCACGACAAGTGACTCAAGAGATCCCTTTGTTGAAGAAAAGGCAAACTTTGTGGGACAACAAAGAAACTTCAACAACAATATTAGAAATAATCAGGCACCCAATTACTATCATCCGGGGCTGCGAAACCATGAAAAAATTTCATATGCTAATAACAAAAATGTTTTGCAGCCACCTGGGATTTAATATGGGTAATCAAATGAGCGGAGTCAAGTGATAAGAAAGCATCCGTAGAAGAGATGATATCCTCGTTAATCGGAGAAACTAGGGCAAGATCGAACAAAGATGAATCAAAGATAGACATGACTGAAGAACAGGTCACTCAGTTGAACACGAACGCATATGCAAGATTGAAATCTCTAGATCGCAAATCGTAGTGGGAGGCCAACATCAAAGGGCAAATTCCCAAGCGGCATGGAACTGAATCCCAGAGAACAATGCAATGCCATTCATCTAATTGATGGTACAGATTACAAGGGCTCACATATTTCAACCGACACGGTTCAACGATAGTGATTCTAGAAATCAAGTGCGGCTAAAAACGTAAAACTTAGCACTTTATGGGAGGCAACCCAATTTATTTCCTATTTCTTAATTTTTAGTTGTGTTTGGTTCGTGAGTTGTTGTGTAGGAGCGTCAAGACAAACTCCCAATTATGAAAAACAATTTACATCACAAGGTCATGTGACCAAGTCACACGGACCACGCGACGATCGGACAAGACTTCACCACACGGCCAGGCCGTGTGGCGCCCACGACCGTGTGGACTTTGCGAACAAAAGGCACACCAACGCCCTGAGTGGCCGCACGCAGGCGGGCCGTGCGAACTGCATGGGCCTTATGGTCAAGACAGAGGAATTTTCCCCTTTTCACTCTCACAACTCAATTTTTATCTCACTTTCTCCTACCTAAACCCTAAAACTAGAAAATCTTATCCCAAAACACTCAAACTCTTCTCAAAATCTCTTCCAATTTACTATAAATCTTACTCCAAAAACACAAATTCTTCACCTTCTTAAGAAACCCATCACCTAACTCTTTCAAATTTTTTTCGCCAAGTTTGAGGATTTTTAATTTTCAAATTTTAGATTTTTATACTTCATAAACTTGGTTTTCATTCTAGGGGAGAAAGAAGAACAAGAAGGAACACAAGAAGAATAAGAGAGCCAACACCAGAGCCCGAACCGAGCCACAACCGGAATACGCGGCCGATGAACCAGAAGCTTTGAATGTCATCATACCGAATGAAACACACCGGCTAGATGGGTGGTACTCTATTACCGACCATGGATAAATACAAGGTATCCCAATGAACCTACTCTAGCTAATTTGGGTTTATCATAGGATTTTCGGGCTATGTGTGGTCGGGTGGATTGGCATAAATTGTTAAATGGGCATTGGGCTACTTATTCAATTTATAAGATTGAGTTCTTATGTATTTTTGAATTAGTAGTTAAAAAACATTTGATGGGGATTCGGTTCGATTAGTGAATGGGCGAGGGAGTTGTCAATTGATGATTTAAGTGAAATATATAGAACTCCGACGTATAGGGTGGAGGAGCATGATGATTTTGATAAGGATAGATTTTAGAGGGACATAACGGGTAAATGAATCTATCGCTGGGTACTTGAAGGCATCTAGCATTTGAAACCACATATTTCGCTATGTACAAAGAACTTTAGCGGAAACGATATTTGCGAGAGAGGAAAGTAAAAGGGCCTTGCGAATAGATGAGTTATTCATTATTTGGTGTATGGCGTCGGGGATGGAGGTTGTGCCTAATGTTGGGGTTATGATAGACCGACAATTTGATAGAGTGAGCAAACCAATAGGGAGGAATTTGTATTTGTAAGTTGATTACTACTATTGTCGAGCACTTTAATGTTAGCTTTGAGGGGTACGCGGAGGCCAGTGGGCCAAAAACTAATTGACATGAATGTTTTATCTTCCATGAAAATGATTCAATTTGATTGGCGTAATTCTTTGGTTAAATCATGCGGATGGAACAAGAGTAGGCTCCCAAACCCGAAGCTACTTCTATAATAAATAAGGGTAATTGGTTAATGAGAGGGAACAGGGGATTACTTCTCGGGAAGAGCAAGATAAGCTATGAGGATGTGACGAAATCCTCTAGACAAGGGGGTAACCGACCATGGAGCACGAGTGATATCTAGAAAGGGTGGAGGCCGATTTAGGCAAGTTAGTAGATGATACTTTTCAATTATTGGCCCACGAGTTGATGAGTACCATCGAGTACTTACAAAGGTTCGAAACTATCACCCAGTAGCAACAGTACATGTACGAGATGATGTCTCGTATGGATCAGTGGCACATCTTACAGGGCCACTACCCTCCACCTCCACCACCACAGTGATTCAGTGAGTACTTATTACACATTTCTCTTTTTCTTTTGATAATTTCCTCATATATTCGAGACGAAGCATATTTTTAGTTTAGGGGGTAAGGGTTGTCAAGAATGCATAATTTAGTACTGTTGCATTTTGCATTGCATTTAGAGTTGTATGTAGAGCATAAAAATTTGCATTAAAAGTCTTCACTTTTTTTAAAATTTTCGATTTTTAATTTTACCTTTTTTTTAGCATATTTATTGCTTTAGCACGTTTAATTGCTTTTGTGTGTGAATTTAATCAAGATTTTCGAAAGAGTACATAGCTTTCGTATGATTTTTACTATGAGCATTTGATTTTATGAGATGACATATTTTTGTGAATAATGTGATGAATAGTTGAGGAGATGTCATTTACTTGTTTGACAATAGTTAAGAAAATTGGGTATTTGAGCATGTTGCAAAAAATAAGCATGTGAGATTTTGTGCCTTTAACTGCATTTATCTTGGCAGTCTTATTTTTTCTTGACTGTGTCATTCATGATTGATAGAACTCTAGAACTTGCTCTGGGATCTTCATTGAAGCCATGTGTGTGTGAAATTTTTGAAAATGATTTAAGGCCATCTTTGTTTAGCCTACTTAGCCTAAAAACCCTACCTATGAACTCATGATTCCCTAGTTAGCAACTTTGAGCCTTAACTTTTTATTGTTAGCCACATTGTTTATCTTTAAAATTGCAAAAAAAAAATGGTTTTTGTCCCTAAAATTACTTGAGTTTATAGAAAATGAACAAGTTTGGGGGAGATGTGATGAAAATTCTGAAAAGGAGATAAAGTTGGCAAAAGAAAGAGGGATGAACAGTGTCTAGGTAAATGAAGGAGATATGAAGCTCGAACAAGAAAGAAAATCTATGAAAAAGAAAAGGAGAAAATCGAGCAAAGAAGAAAGAAAAATTCTAAAATTTTGAAATTTTGAAAAATTGAGAGCTTGAGGCTAAAAGAAAAAAAAAGGCAAAAAGGCCTAAAATGAAAAAGGAGAAATAAGGGTGAAGTTGAGTTGAAAAAAGAATATATCTTGAAAAAATGAGATTTATGAAAAAATTGGGTTGGTGAACTGAAAGTCTGTGTACTTAAATTCTATTTGCTCAAGTCAAGTCACTTAATCTAAATTTTCTCTACCCTTACCAAAGAGCCTACATTACAACCAAATGAAAAGCCCTTTTGGATTCTTAAATTGTGCACACTAAAGTGGTAGAGATGCTAGACGATTTGCAAGCCTATGGTAGTTCTACATTCACTAAATTGATTTTGATCGCAAACACTTACCATACACTTTGAGAGTTGAGTGATACACTACCTACTTGTGAGTCGCGATATCAAGTACCCGAGAGAATATTAATTATGCCGAACTTATGAATGATGATTTCTTAATAAAGAATTATATGGTTTACTTAAATATTGAGTCAAATGAGATTAAATGTTTATAGTGTTATTGTGTGTTCTTTGTACCCATTAATTTTATTTTTCTTAATTTGCTCGAGGACGAACAATGCTTTAAGTTTGGGAGAATTTGATACATGTAAAATTAAAAAATACTTTCACGTTTCTCACTTTGATGTAGTGAATGCAGTTAAGGGACACACATGGCCGGGGTCAATGACGATTAGACGCTCACCTCAACAAACCCTATCTTTCAGCTTTGGGCTAAGACCGGGATGGGAGGGGCCTCCTCACGGGGTCCTCATAAATAACCTTCTCCGGCTTAGGCTCCGGAGGGGATGGCCTCACCCGGCTAAGACCCGGATGGGAGGCCCTATGTGGGATGACCCTTCCGGCTAAGACCCTAGATGGGAGGGGCCTCCTCATAAGAGGTCCTAGTAACTTACCTCCTCTGGCTAAGACCCCGGGTGGGAAGACCCCTTCCGGCTAATACCCTGGATGGGAGGGCCCTCCTCATAAGAGGTCCTAGTAACTTACCTCCTCTGGCTAAGACCCTGGAGGGGATGGCCTCACACTGCTAAGACCCCGAGTGGGATGACCCTTTCCGGCTAAAACCCCGGATGGGAAAGGCTTCCTCTCAAGAAGGTCCTAGTAAAATTTCTTTTCCCTCTAGCTAAGACCCCGGGAGGGGGCCTCTTCACAAGAGTCCCGGTGAAATCTTCTCCATGATGAAAATGTGCAAGAAAAAGAAGTAAAAATTTCTAACACATTTGAACAAGATCGGAACCATAAAGAAACAATTATGGTCGAAGTTCCGGGAGGATCCCCTTCAAGCTTAGGAAAGGCGTCCCGTGAACTCCGAGAGGGCGTCCACTAGGGTCTCTGAAAGGGCACCTTTATACCATTATAAAAATACTGAACCTGTTGGTAGTCGGGATATCCTTAGGCGCTAGGCGCTAGTCCGCCGCCCGACTAGCGCCTAGCGATTTCTGCAACCATGGTAAAATATGCGTGCATTTAGCGGCTTAAAATGGTATATAATTGAAGCATTTGCATGTATATTTAGTGTGTTTTACTTGGTTTCTTAGAAGGGAATGATACTACGTATTCTTGTAACTTTTTACGGAAACGAAGCTTAAATGAAAATATATCGGTTGGAAGGTCCGGCCAAGATCGATTAGTGCAAAGAGAAGATCAAAAAGACGAAAAACCGGACAAAAACCAGTCACATGGTCGGACCGTGTAGGATCACACGATCGTGTGACTTGCTCGTGTAAAGCTACATGTTCGTGTGAAGTGTTCGGGAGAAAATAGGGACAAAACTAAGCTGCACGGCTGAGCGTATGAGACCACACGACCGTGTGGAGTGACCGTATGAAAGTCACACGGGTCGTGCGGACCGATGTGGCGATTTTTGTGTCCTTTCCTACTCGAACTCTACAAGTGATCTCTCCAAGCACCTATATAAAGGACCAAGAGCTGCATGAAATTATCATCATTCATGCAACATACAACACACCAAAATACATAGGAACACAAGATTAAAGGTCTTCTGAGAGAGGATGGCTAGGTTACGAAGAACACCACAAGGCCTTTCACATCTACGGAAGCACAAAAAAAAGGCTTGGAAGGAAGATCCATCCCGACAAGAAGAGGTTTTCTTTCTTAGTTTAGATCTCTTGTTTGTACTTAAACGATGTCACAATACTGATTTCAAGTTTGTCTATGAATTTGTTATCAATGTTTGGCTAATCTTTTGGATCTTAGGGTATAATCAAAACTGTGGATTCATGTTAAATCATGATTAATTTTTTTCTTAATTGATTCATGTGTTCTATTTTATAAATTCGAGTGCTTATTCTTAATTGCTTGTTATCTGATTAATAATTAGCATGTCATATTTGATAGTGCAAGATTCGGGAGATGAGTTCTAGAAAGACGAAAATCGAATATAGACATAGACAGGTGTAACGAGTCAGGAGACCCACAACTGTTTTAAGAAACATGTTGAGATTATGTGCCTAAGGTTGCTTTCGTATTTGTTGAAAATACTTGCGGGTTTTGAAAATTATTTCTTTTTTTTATATTTCGATTTTTATAAACTTGATATTCAGTTGTTTCAATAAAATTGGAATGCGATGTTATTATATCCTAAGTATTTCGTAGTCAATCCCTAAAGAATACTACATTGCTTGCTATTATTCTATAAACTACATTGTATATTTGTAGTATAGAGATCGAAATATTTTTGGCGAACAAATCCTAAGCCACATGAAGAAGAATCTCCGCAAGACCAGTGCCGCTTGGATTGCCAAAGGGAAGATAGGCACGACAATCAAATTTCTGGAGTCATCAATATGATCTCTGAAGGCCCAGAGGCAAAGGATGCCCGGAGTGCCCTCTGAGAGTGTAGTAAAGATAAAAGAGGACGTGCCGAGGACAACCCGCGCAAGAAGAGAGTCATGGAGCAGCCTCAGGCCAAGGGTATGCCAATCACCTTCAACACTCAAGACTACATTCCAGAGACCCAAGTTCACCCGGATGCCATAGTCATATCAGTTATGTTGGCCAACTTTGTGGTCAAAAGGGTCCTGGTCGACACGGGGAGCGTGGTGGATGTCATATTCCGGGCAGCCTTCGACAAGATGAGAATCGATCCAACACAAGTTGTTCGTTTCTCGGCACCGCTGATTGGCTTCATGGGAGAGGTGATCAAGTGCTCGGGCGAAATCAACCTGCCACTTGCACTAGGCGTGGACACCCATCACCAGGTCCCAAAGATGGTCCGCTTCCTCATAGTAGATGCCCCATCTCAGTATAACTTGATTTTGGGAAGGCCAAGCTTGAACCACTTCCACGGTATCCCATCTACGATTCACTTGAAGCTAAAATTCCCTACAAAATCAAGAGTAGGAGAGACTATTGGAGACATCAAAACGGCTCGGGAGTGCAACATGGCCACCTTGAAGATGAGCAAGCTACCAAGACCAAATGATGAAAGCTCCTCATAGCCATGAACAACAACTCTCCCTATACTCCCAGGGATTTTTAGTATTTTTTATTATTTTCAGTTCATTTCCACCCAAGAGGTATTAAAAATATGTTTACATTTCAGTTATGTTTCGGCCCATAAAGCGTAAAGCTTTTTCATTATAATGAATAAAAATTAAAAATACTTTCACGTTTCTCACTTTGATGTAGTGAATGCAGTTAAGGGACACACATGGCCAGGGCACAATTAATGGCCAGGGTCAATGACCAGTTAGATGCTCACCTCAACAAACCTTATCTTTCGGCCTACGACCCGGATGGGAGGGCCTCCTCACAGGGGTCCTCATAAATAACCTTCTCCGGCTAAGGCTCCAAAGGGGATGGCCTCACCCAGCTAAGATCCTATGTGGGATGACCCCTTCCGGCTAAGACCCTAGATGGGAGGGGCCTCCTCATAAGAGGTCCTAGTAACTTACCTCCTCTGGCTAAGACCCCGGGTGGGAGGACCCCTTCCGGCTAAGACCCCAGATGGGAGGGCCCTCCTCATAAGAGGTCCTAGTAACTTACCTCCTCTGGCTAAGACCCTGGAGGGGATGGCGTCACACTGCTAAGACCCCGAGTGGGATGACCCCTTCCGGCTAAAACCCCGGATGGGAGAGGCTTCCTCACAAGAAGGTCCTAGTAAAAGTTCTTTTCCCTCTAGCTAAGACCCCGAGAGGGGGCCTCTTCACAAGAGTCTCGGTGAAATCTTCTCCAAGGTGAAAATGTGCAAGAAAAAGAAGATAAAAATTGCTAACACATTTGAACAAGATCGGAAGCATAAAGAAACAATTATGGTGGAAGTTCCAGGAGGGATCCCCTTCCAAGCTTAGGAAAGGCGCCCCGTGAACTCCGAGAGGGCGTCCACTGCGGGCTCTGAAAGGGCACCTTTATACCATTATAAAAATACTGAACCTGTTGGTAGTCGGGATATCCATGTTGAGGGAAATTCCTTAGTAACTCAAAACCTATCAAATGCCTCATATAATGGCTTTGAATCTAATTTCCTAAACTGGGCGATTTCAGATTTTAATTGCAGCGTCTCACTAGGGGAAAAGTATTTGGCTAAAAACCGTTGACTTAGTTCAGCCAAATCTGTTGCTGGTGGTGTTAGAGAGTATAACCATTCTTTATGTTAGGAAATTTATTTGTTAGATTTTGATGATACCATGTAAAACTTAAACTAGCAAGTTGGCACCCCATTTTCCTTGTTATTTTGTATTGCAATAGATAGGACTGGAAGAGTTGAGTGAAGTCAGCTAAGTCAAGATTACAAGAAGTCAACTGCGGACTGGAATGAAGACTCTGTTGTATATCAGCTGAGTATGGCCTAGAAGGATGTGAAGGACTCAACTGAAGAAGAGTCAGCTGAAGAACAGCTGTGAGAAGTGTTAGTCAAGTCAACTTAGAGAGCCAAGTCTATCAGTTGAAGTGATAGTAGAGTCAATCCTATTATTGGAGCAGACTCAATTCACCTTGGGTAAAGGCAGCATTCAAGTGAAGATAACTAACTTAAATCCGTTGGAATAAAGTCAAGAATATTACTAGATAAAGTAATATGTCAAGCTGCCAGGTCTAAAAGTGTTTGGCCCAGAAAAATGCAAAAGGAATGAACCAATGGGAAACACTACACCTTGTGTCAGAACCTGCAAAGATAAAATGCCATTTAATACGAGGAAAGGTCAACATCGCAACGGCTGCGGACCAAGACAAGACAAGCCAACGAGCACAAAGTGACATTTGAAACTAGCCTATCTCTTCAGCGGGCAAATTTCAAATGTGCACTATAAAAGGCTGAGGAAGCATTTGAGAAAGGGTTACGATTGACACTGATCTTTCAAGAAATATTCAAGTAATTAACCTGCAAATTCTCAAAGCTTATCATGATATTCCTCAAGCCTAAACCTCGAAAAAACTCGATCCAACACCTGATGTGAAGGAGAGATAACTTCAATCAGTTGAAGAGGAAAATATTTGAAGATCAAAAAGGGGTCTACATTCCAAGTTGAAGGATTGTCGAAAAGTTCAAGGTCGAACCAAATATAAAGTTTGTTGGAGGGCTTCATGATCAAATCCAAGAACTTGAGAAGTGAGCTGAAGTAGCCAGGCAGCTGCCTCGTGAAGAAGCTTAGTCGCAGGAGAAGCCAGCTGTGTGATCAAGGTCGTCTCGCATCGATAACCACTTTGTAAAGCGATCACATTACTTAGTGGATTCCTCCAGGAGTTGGAGAAGAGTGGACTAGAAGAATTACCCTATCTTGAACCACTAAATACTTGTGTCAATTTACTTTGACATTTCAATTCTTGCACATTTACTTTACATCATTTGTTAGTTAATATTTGCTATCCAATGAGATAATTAACTAAGTGCTAAGACAAGTGTTTAAAAACAAGTTTTAAATCAATCAAAGGGTGTTAAGTATTTCGCTGTTATAAAACCAAATCGACTAAGTTGAGTATTTTGCTCAAGCAGTCGAATTATACTATCAACAGCTCTATTGAGTCACATTGAGTGGGTAACTTTTTGAATTAGTAAACTTATTTGTCCCCCAAGGACACGGTGATTTGAGTCAACTATGTTGAACAATTTTAAAAGGACTAAATAAAAAATGGTAAGGTTTATTCAACCCCGCCCCCTTATAAACCTTACACCACACCCCTTGGGACCTACGAGTGGTATCAGAGTGGTTGGTTCATTGAACCTTCCGCACTGGTTACTGAACTAGATCTCTATCTTTTCAAAAAGTTTTAGCATTTGTGTTTATCAAAGTCTTTCATTTTTAAGCAAAGTTATTATCATAGAAACAAATCTAACTCGTATTCCATTGTTTACTGTGGAAGAGTTTGATGACTGGAAAATTCACATGCAGGCTCATCTATCCACTTTACATGATGAAATGTGGCTAGTGATAGAGAATGGGCCATTGGAAATTTACAAAGTCAACAACTGCTTTGTAAGAAACGAGAAAGGCGGATGAAGGAGGATTCTTTGTAGAAAGACCGAGTCATGGTTGAAAAACCAAGAACCGAATGGACAAATGAAGATAGAAAAAGATATAACCTGGACAATGTGGCCAAAGATATACTCTACAAAACGTTGGATAAAGCCATGTTCAACAAAGTCAAATCTGGCAAATCTGCAAAAGAAATTTGGGATAAGCTGACCTTAATTTGTGAAGGATCAGAACAAATTAACTGTTGCAGTTCAAAACTTTGAAAATTTTAAATGTTTGTAGGTTAAACTCTGGATCAGCTGGATGCCAGATATAATGATATAACAAATGAGCTTTCGACTCTTGGGAAAGAATATACACAGAAGGAGATGTGTATGAAGATTTTGAGAACCCTCCCAGCTGAATGGGAAATGAAGGTCATCATGGCCCTGAGACATTCAATGGACCTCAAAGCCTATTAGTTTGAGCTGAGAAGGAAAGAGCAGGAGGAAACAGTTGTACCCAAGACAGCTGCATTGTTGGCCAGTGAAGGGAAATGAGCTGAGCCAAAGTAAACCATTGACTAGGAGGAGATTGCCCTTATGGTTAAAATCAACAAGTTCTTTAATAAGAACTATAAAAGGAACAAGGGTGAGACCTCCATAAGGCATTCAACACCCTCCAAAGCAATGGAGGACAAGCTACCCAAGAGAGCGAGAATCAAAGAGCGACTACTAGGAGAGCGATAATCAAAGGACCGAAAGAGTGATCAAAGAGCCGAGAACCTCGTGTTGGAATTGGAGACAACCAGGATATTTTGTTGTTGATTGTTCATACCCACCACCAACAAGTATAGAAATGAAGAAGAAAGAGGAGTCTTTAGGGAAAGAAGACGGGGAAAAGAAGAAAGCCATGTTGGCTGCTTTGAGATCACGAGCTTGACCAAGTGCAAAGAAGCGCCAGACTCGAGAGACACTACAACATAAATGACATTGGGTAACACAAATTTTGTAGCACTTTTTACATAAGGTACATATGTAACACGTGTTTGTAACACTTTTTACATTACAATATTTATGTAAGACTTTTGTAGCACTTTATCAATATGTATCGCTTATATGTAATACTTTTAAATAAATAACACTTTTTAAGTATCACTTTTTTGTTATTTCTTTTGTAACGCAAATCGGTATCACTTTATTTAAGAAGCACTATTGGCAACACTATATTTTATTAATTGTAACACATTTTAGTATATATTTTAGTAACACAAAATTATATAACTATCACTAAATCATGTCAACGATTTATTTAATTAAATGATGTCACAAAATAGGTGAACAAAAAAAAATCACCAAACCTAAAAATTGCAGACATCATGTACTCTGTTTTTTATTGAATTTTTTTTATAAAGTATTTTAGTTTGCTTTTATTTTTTTATTTTTTTATTTTTTACGGAGGTAATTAATTCCGTCGTAATACCGATGGAAACTGCGCAGGTATATATTTTATTATTATTATTTATTTATTTTTAATTTACTAATAAGATCGATTTCATCGTTAACCTTCTTTTTATTTATTTTTTTATTTTTAAGAAAAATTATACCAATGAAAATTGATGTTTTCGGTAATTACTTAGGAATTTTTTCCGTCGGTATATTAAATTTTTATTTTTTATTATTATTTAATATTTTTACTGTTAGAATTTTTTAATCTGTTGGTAAATTAATTTTATATTTTTATATATTTTTTTATATTTACCGATTGAAAATTGATGTTGTCGGTAATTACTTAGGAATATTTTTTCGTTGGTACTCTGAGTCACATAAAAGCTAAAACTCACAACTGACAAAAGAGTTGAGTACTCTGAGTCACATAGGGATGGGAACACTAAGTCAAGGTGAAAATGCAAAGATCGTAGCAGAGCTATTTGTTTATTACGAGAAAAGAGGGAAAAATATCTTAAAATGTGATTGCCTCATTTACAAAAGCATCCAAATCATTGGATGAACTTGTTATGAGTCAAAAAGAATGTGGAGGCAAGACAGGCTTAGGATTTAATTCCATTGTGCATAGTCAAACTCCAAGAGTGATTTTGGAAAAGGGATCTTAAGGCAATGAAGTATTCCAAAAATCCAAAACACCAAATGTTGCACCCACATCTACTCCAAAGCACAATCACAATCATACTGGCCTTGGATACAAATGGAAATGAAAGAAGCCAGTAGAGTATGCTGAAAGGACAGCTGAGAAGAAATTTAGACAGGTCCCTCAGCAGACTCCAAACAGAAAATACTCTGTGAGAAGCAAACAGAGCTACCAAAAGCCCCAGAAATTTCATCAAAGAAATACAAATGATGGGAATGGTAGAAACTATCCAAACCAAACTGATTGGAACAATGTGAAACAACAGCAAAGACTTATGGGATGCAAGCCAAAATGGCAATGACCTCAACCTCAACAAAGGTCATTCCCAAGGCAAAAGAGCTATTATCAGCACACATATGCACTCAAGCACTACACTCAGAAATTTCATAACTATCCCAAAAAAGCAATTGCTAAAACACACACAAAGGTATACAGACAAAAGAGACAGTTGTATGATCCTAAAACCCCCAAGCAATTTGTTAAAGTGCATTATGATTATGGTACTGATAGATGGCAACTTCTTAGAGTCAGATCATCTGGCTATAGGTTGGTTGGAACATCTTATAGTACTAACCTCCCAGGACCCAGATAAGTATGGGTACCTAAAAACTGATTTCCTTGATTGCAGGTTCAAGGAACAGCTGAGTGCCAAGGAACCTGGTACATGGATAGTGGCTGTTCCAGACATATAACAGGAAACAAGAGAAATCTGTCAAGATTCAAGGAGATTAGAGGTGCTAAAGCTATATTTGGAGGTAATGAAGCTCCAGGGGAGATCAAAGGCACATGATCTATCATGAAAAATGGATTGAAAATCACATATGTTGCTTATGTTGAAGGCCTCAACTTCAACCTATTAAGCATCAACCAACTTAGTGACAAGGTCTACAATATAGGATTCAACATGGGAATATGGCAGATCAAAGATGTTGAGTCCAATGAAATAGTGCTGCAAGGTTCAAGGCAAAAGAATATGTATGTGGTAGATTGGTCTACTTCAACACCAAACATATGTCTGCTAGCAAGGAGTATAGTCGAATCAAGTTGGTTGCGGCATAAGAAGCTGAGTCATCTGAACTTCAAGATAATCAACAAGCATGCAAGGAGTCATCTTGTGGAAGGTCTACCAGACACAGTGTAAAATAAAGAAGGCATTTGTGATGCATGTCGGATGGGAAAGCAAATCAAATCAACATTCAAGGATAAGCCGGTCGTTCTTCAACAAGGATCTTGCATCACATTGCATATGGATTTATTTGGTCCAGCTAGAAATACACCTTAGTGGTGGTGGATGATTATTCAAGATATACATGGACAATTTTCATGTGTAAAAAGAAGGAAACTTTGCGAGAAGTTACCTTAGGCGATGAAAAGAGTTCAAAATGAGAAGAGTCAAACCATTATAAAGATAAGATCGGGAGGGAACCGAGTTTGTCAATGGGATAATAACTCGATGATTGTGTTGAAAATTGCATTGCTCATGAGTTATCAATTTTGCAAGGACTCCACAAAGCAGAATGGAGTAGGCGAAAGAAGGAAAGAACTCTCAAGGAAGTGCAAGGATTTGTTAGCTCAAGTGGATTGCCTAAGAGATTTTGGGTTGAAGCCATAAATACAACATGTTATACTCGAGAATAGATGCATGATTAATAGGCAACTAACCAAGAATCCCTATGAGATTTGGACAATGAGAAAGCCAAAGGTTGGATATTTCAAGATATTTAGATGTAAATGCTTCATCCATAATAATGGCAAGGATAATTTGAAGGCCTTTGATGCTAAAGCTAATGAAGTGTCTTTTTGGGATACTCAGCTGAGAGTAAAGCCTATCGAGTGCTGAACAAGAGGACTATGGTCACAGAAGAGTCTATCCATGTGATTTTTGATGAACCTAATGTGAATGGAGAGGACATTGATAAGTTAGGCGATAAGTGAATCACCCAACTATGTAGAAGAATCCTTATGTTGAAGCTGAAGTGAGAGCACTCAACCCCGATTATGATGATGAGATAGTTGAATCTCAAAGACATTTGGAAGGTCTACTTTGAATGAAGATGAAAGAGTTGTTCAAGACAACTTAGTCTGCGAGATGATTGAATCCAAAGATACTTACTCCAACTCGATGTGAGATGGGCCGAGAGACCATCCACCTGAGTTAGTTATTGGAGATGTTAGAGATGGGATAAAAACTAGATACAGAGCATAGAATGAAGCTAGGTTCACTTGTTTTATTTCCCAAATTGACCCTAAAGATGTGTCTCAAGCATTGGATGACACATATTGGATTCAGGCCATGCAAGAAGAGCTGAATCAGTTTGAAAGGAACAAAGTATGGGAATTAGTTCAAAGGCCTACCCACCAAAATGTTATTGGTACTAAGTGGGTATTCAGAAACAAGATGAATGAGGATGGATGTGTTGTAAGAAACAAAGCAAGATTGGTAGCCAACGGGTATTGCCAAGAAGAAGGTATAGATTTTGATGAAACTTTTGCTCATGTTGCCAGATTGGAAGCAAAAAGGATATTTCTTGCTTATATTGCACACAAGAACTTCATTGTATATCAAGTGGATGTGAAGAGTGCATTTCTAAATGGTCAATTAGAAGAAGAAGTCTATGTTGAACAACCTCCAGGTTTTGAGCATAAAACTATTGGAGATAAAGTCTACAAGCTCAAGAAAGCATTATGTGGATTGAAACAAGCACGAAGAGCATGGTATGACACATTGTCTCAGTTCTAAATGGCAATGGATTCACCAAAGGCAAGGTTGATAGGACAATCTTCACGATTCAAGATGGAGAGAGTATACTGCTTGTTCAAATATATGTGGATGATATCATTTTTGGATCCACAAGCAAAGAGTTGTGTGACAAGTTCTCAAACCTCATGCAAGTCGAATTTGAGATGAGCATGATAGGAGAGCGACTTTCTTTTAGGACTTCAAGTCAAGCAATTGAAGGATGGAACCTTCATAAGAGAAACCAAGTATACGAGAGATTTGATGAAGAAATTTGGTATGGAAGAGAAGTCTTCTCGTGAAGATTCCTATGAATACATCGATCCAAGATGGACATGGATGCGAGATGGCAAAGCCGTTGATCAAACCGAGATATAGATCCCTCATTGGATCATTGCTCTATCTAACAAGCAGCGGGCCGGACATCACCTTTGTTGTAGGTATATGTGCTAGATTTCAATCTGCACCAAAAGAGAGCCACATGACTGCAACTAAGAGAATCCTAAGGTATTTGAAGGGATGCCAGGAAGTTGGCTTATGTTATCCAAAGGAAGGAGGATTCAAGCTGGTATGATACTCAGACTCAGACTATGTTGGATGCAGAGTTGACAGGAAGAGTACTTTAGGTACATGTCAAATGCTTGGAAATAGGTTGGTTTCTTGGTTCAGCAAGAAACAAAATTCAATAGCTACATCTACATCTGAAGCAGAGTACATAGTTGCGGGCAGCTTGTTTTGCCCAAGTCTTATGGATGAGACAACAACTGAGAGATTACGATATTGAAGAAAAAGAGATTTCAATTATGTGTGATAACACAAGTGCTATTGTCTTTTTAGGACTTCAAGTCAAACAATTGAAGGATGGAACCTTCATAAGCGAAACCACGTATACCAGAGATTTGATGAAGAAATTTGGTATGGAAGAGAAGTCTTCTGTGAAGATTCCTATGAATACATCAGTCAAGATGGACATGGATGCAGATGGCAAAGATGTTGATCAAACCAGATATAGATCCCTCATTGGATCATTGCTCTATCTAACAGCAAGCAGGACAAACATCACCTTTGTTGTAGGTATATGTGCTAGATTTCAATCTCGCACCAAAAGAGAGCCACATTGCTATGACTAAGAGAATCCTAAGGTATTTGAAGGGATGCCAGGAGTTGGCATATGGTATCCAAAGGAAGGAGGATTCAAGCTGGTATGATACTCAGACTCAGACTATGTTGGATGTAGAGTTGACAGGAATAGTACTTCAGGTACATGTCAAATGCTTGGAAATAGGTTGGTTTCTTGGTTCAGTAAGAAACAAAATTCAATAGCTACATCCACAGCTGAAGCAGAGTACATAGTTGCGGGCAGCTGTTGTGCTCAAGTCTTATGGAAGAGACAACAGTTGAGAGATTATGATATTGAAGAAAAATAGATTTCAATTATGTGTGATAACACAAGTGCTATTGCAATCACTCAGTATCCAATATTGCATTCAAGAACCAAGCACATTGATGTCAGATATCACTTTATAAGAGATCATGTTGAAAAGAAAGACATCACCTTGGAATACATCTCAATCGATAAGCAATTAGCTGACATATTCACAAAGCCATTATGTGAATCAAGGTTTGAAGAGCTCAAGAATGAATTAGGGTTAATTGAGCTGAGTTAGAATGCTCAGAAGACTCAATCAGCAGAGAAAGAAGATGAGAAAATGGAAAACAAGCAAGTTTCACATTTCAGCCAAGTGAAATAGCCCAGTCGGGAAGTCAATCAGACGAGTTAGGCGACGGTTGAGTGATGATATGTGAAGAGAGAAGAAGAGCTAAGTCACTTTAAAAGTAAGTTGATTTATTTATGAGCTAATTGACAAAAACGCAGTCATTTTAATCAAGCGGAAATATTTTTAAGGATAGCGTGGCGTAATTATGACCGACACAAAGACAAAAAGCCGCACAAGAAACCATATGATTGGATATAAATCTTTCTTTGCATTTAATGTGGGGAATTTAATGCGGTTTTGAAGGCTTAATCTTGACCGTTGATTTTGATCAAATTTTTAACTTCCAAAAATCGTCCTTTCACGTCCCATATATATGAAATTTCATTTTCTCTCTCCTCACACAAACTTACTCGTCTTCAGCAAGAAAGCATTTTTCTCTCTACAAGCAAGTGAAACCCTAGTTCTTCAAGTTCAAGTTTTTCAAGTTTTAATCGGCAAAAAGTTCTGAAAATGGCTGCAAACCATGATTTCCGTTGCTATACGAGAAGATCCACTTTGAGCGTCCGTGGATTTTCTTTGGAATGATCAAGCGGTGTGTATGGTGCCGTGGTAAAGAAAATAGCGAGAAGTTGGAAAAGTCCGGTCTGAAGGACTTTCTATCGATGCAATTCATGCACACTTATCTGGAAGAAGTGGCTATGTTCTACGTGAACACTGAGATGCACGATGATGAAATTCGTTCATCCATCCACAGAAAGGCCATTAAAATCACTGCAAAGGACCTTATTGATCACTGCTTCTTACCCTCTGAAGGGTTGAAGGACATCCCTAAGAAGAATATCAACCTAGCTGCAGCTTGGAAGGAAGTTTCCAAGCCGGAGTATGCTGCTAAAGTTGTGTATACAGCTAAGAAGGACTTCCTGAAGGAAGACTATCATAAGTTGATGGACATCGTGTCCAAATGCATCGACATGAAGTTCGGGAGTTTCAATCAGCTGTCCAAGACTAAGTTGATCTTGATGGCTGCAATCATGCAATATAAGAAGGTGAACTGGGCTGAATTCGTCTTTAGCTGAGTGTGCCAAAATGTGATCAACTGGTCCTACAAGGAGAATGGGACCTTTGGATGTTCGCTGCGGTATGGCCTTGTCATTGGCCATTTGATGGAAGTGAAGGGGATATCATTCCACCATGGAAAGCCGTTCTATACAAACAATAGAATGTTCAAGGCGAACCTCTCTAGTGCACAGAAGAAGGCCCATGCAAGAAAGGCGGATACTAGTGAGCGGGTATCAGCTGACCCTACCGAAGACACAGTTGAGACCTCCCCAACTCTCTCACCGAAGCCGATCTAAGAAGAGAGCTGCTACATTGAAGCCTGCCCCTGCCCCAGCAGCCATGTCGAAGAAGGCACCTGCTCCCACAACCAAACCAAAAGCACCTGCCCGAGCAGCCAAAGCCCCTGCCCCCACAGCCAAGACTGGGGAGGAACCACGAATTCCTTTCCCAGTCGTGATTAAGAAGCGGACTGCCAACTCTTGAAAGGCAGTTGCTTCTAAGAAAACTTCTATTGAAACCCAGGCCTTCCTTTAAGAAGAGCCTGAAGAGGTGGAACCTGAAATCCAATTAGTCACCACCAAGAGGAGACGGTACATTCGAGAATGTCGAGGTGGAGAAAATAGCCGAGTCTGGTACTCAGCTAGAGAAGACAAGTGAGACTGCTGATGCTCAGCAGGAGCAGTCTCAAGAAAAACTGCAAGAGCCGAGAAAACTGATGATGATGATCAGCATAGGACATAAGACCCAGTTGTGCGGCAGATAGTTGTGGAGAAAGACAGATCTGAGATAGCCACGACCGTGGAAGAACAGGTTGTCTCACCCCCTTAGACAGATGCAGTTGAGTCTGAGGAGGAGCAAGCCCCATTAGCCGCCATTCAGGAGACCAGAGAGGAAGATGATGATGATGATCTTATAATGTACTCTCCAGTCTACCCAGACATTCAGCGCAGACTGAGGGAATGGAGGGCATGGAAGCTGGATTACTCCAGGCAACAATTTGCTCGTCCTGAGTTTATTGAGGAAGAGGAAGAGCTTCTCAGATTCCTTGGACATACAACTGTCCAATTTGCCCTAAATGAAGAAAGCTGCATGGAAACCCTTCGATTCATAAAGCAGGAGGATAATAAGCAAGCTGAGGAGCGAGCCAAAGACTTGGAGAAATCTAAGATGTGTTTGAAAACAGGGACACATGAGCATCTCCATGAGTCAACTAATAGTGATATGGAGGAGAGGGACCCTGTTGCTGCAAAAGAGAAGGCCGAGTTAGAGCAGGCCACTCGAGAATCAAGAGCCATGCACGATCTAAATCTTCAAGAAGGCTCAGGATAGTCATCCAAAGTCTCTCCTAGGACTGATCCTTTAGGAGTGGCGTAGGAGATTGCAACCGTTATTGCAGTGACCACGTCCCCCGTGTACTCTACTGATGGCTCTCAGGGACATGGCGATGAAGCTGGGAATTTGGGCAGCCAAGCCAAGTCTACCCCTGAAGAAGGTGTTGAGACACCCGCCTATCTGTTGAACACTCAAAGGACACAAAAACCATGTTTTAGGAGCGGAGAGTAACCCCATCGTCGTTCACTCGGTGGTGCGCCGGTGTGGGGAAATTCTCTCCAACACAAGCGGGGTTAGAGGATGCTATGGGAGACCAAACAAAGAATTTTGGAGGCGAATGAGAGAATATCATCGAGCAAACAGAGTGACATTAACGACTCTCGGATAGTTAAGTCTGTCTCTTTGAGATGCCAACTACTATGCGGTAGATGAAGGCGCTGATGCGGCTAAGGTAAAGGATGGAGAGGCCCTAGGAGTTGAGACTCGGGCCCCGAAAGTGCAATCCAAGGAGTTCGGACTCGAAGGATGTCATCGTAGAAGACCCCAAGATAGCCGAGTCTATCAAAGGGATTGTAGAAGGCCCTACAACGATTGAGACTTGGGGTAAAGAAGGCCTGGGGAGGTTGAGACTTCCTTGGGCAAGGAACAACGTGAACATAACATTCCTCAACTCGAAGGTGTTGCTACGAAGAGGAGATTAGCGCTCTTCGTGATTCCCAAGAGCACATAGACACATCATTTTTGGGATCAGAGGATGAATCCAGGTCCGCTCACCCTGAAGATTCTTCAATAGATAAAGGCCGAGGATGTTCTTAAATCTCGGATCTATGTATAAAGACAGCTCGCATGAGATTCAATTTTGATGAAGAGGCATCTCCTAAGGCCATATCAAATTCGATGATCCGATGAGACAGTGAGGATTAGGTCACTCAATTGGAAAAACCCATTGAGACCAAATAAGTTGTTAAGACAATTGAGGCTCGGTCGGTGAGAAAACACACTCAAGCGCTCAGGCCCGCAACAGAGACGACTACGCGGGGCTACCCACAGCTGGCTGCAGAATGACTTCATGACTCACTCGCAGGCTACCACAGCTGCAACATCTGCCAATGACGTTGCCGCAACCGAGGTACAAAGAGTTGGATCATTGCAGGAAATTCAAGGACAATGCCCTCAAAGTGAAGCTTCGGGGATACCGTTTATACGCAATGATGTCTTCGAAGATATGTTGCCATTCACCGCTGAACTCCCCGACATGGAGGAAGAATCTGCCAAAGATCAGGAGACATATATCGTGCAAGAAGAGCCCATTATTCCTACAGATTCGATTGTGCCAATGGACTTTAACTTCAATGTAGTGTGGCGGGAAAGTCGAGTCAAATCCGACAACTGAGTTCCGTGAAGCCTTCAAGAAGATTTGTGAAGAGATTGAGAAGATGGAACGCCACCAGGCATCTCTAGATCTACGTTTGGACAATCGGGATGCAACTTTCATTGTTGATTTGAGAGCGATCATTATTCGAATAAGGGAATGGGCTGCACAACAGACTGCCATGCGTTCAGAGCAGATCCGCTACTTCAAGGCCCTATTTTCCAAGATGGTAGTGTGGAGTGCGGACACTTCAATGTAGGGATGGCAATATGGACCTGGCCCGACCTGACCCGTGATGATTGGGGCAGGCCAAACCCGGCCCGTTTTGAGGACGGGACGGGTGGACCCGACCCGTGTACGGGTCATGTCGGGCCTGGGTATTACAATTACCCCGCCCTGCCCCGCCCCGCCCCGCCCCGTCAACTATATATAAATATGTATTTTCTTATATCAGGTTTTAGACTTGTAGTTGACTACTTTGTAGCCCTAATTATCTTCAAAGACCAAACATTCTCCCAGCCGCTCATCATTTGAGGCTTAGAAGACCACCACTCTCATCTCGACACTCCACCATTCATTTTTACACTCCTCCTAGACCGATTCATCTCCTGGCGCCGAGCACCATTTGAAACTCGCTACTCAAAAAAGGTTTGTCTTTTTCTTCTTTCAATCATCAATTTTCTGGAATTAATTCATGTGACTAATTGATTTTTTTTTAAATTGTGCAAGCTAAATATAGGGCAGAGAAGAAAAAAATAAGAAATGGTTGTTCTATGGTTGTGGTCTTAGCCAAACAAAAAACCTGCAGATTTGCTATGTTGCATTTAGATGTGCTTTAACTTTTTTTTTTTTAAGTAAGATAAAATCTTTGGTGGTGTGGTATTCTATTTTTAGTGTATAAAATCTTTGGTTGATGATAATGCAGTTTGATTTGGGACAGTGATTTGAGATTTTTGGGTTGTTGCTATTGTCATGGTCTCTGTAATTTCTGGTTTTATTTTGGGTATTAAAAGAGAAGAAAAGGGCATCAATTTTGAATATTATCTTGGTTTTCATCTTTTTTAATTTTTTTCACTCTAGTATTGAAGCTTTGAAATATTGCAACAAACTCACCAATGAAAAATGTGACAGAATGTGATTCTTTTTTTTGAGTTGGTTTAAGGTATTTCATGGCCTTTCTTCTATCATCTCCAGCAAAATGCTTGACAAAAATTTCCTCAACTTCATCTGCTAACTTCAAAGCCTGTCATAATACTTAAAACTTAATTAGGTTCCTGACAAAATTAAAGTATATCTTAGGATAAATTGTAATTTTAGTCATGTAAATACAAAACTAAAATATTTCCTTGTCATTTTTTGTTATTTCTTCATTTTTAAATTATAAAGAGTGACATAAAATATTAATTTCTTGGCAGCAATAACGTCATGGTTGATCGGGAAGAATATAATTCTACGAGTCCAAATGTCGATGTGCTACATGTTGATATTACATCTTTATCACCTACGCCCGTTATTCTCTCGATACACCACATTCCTCATATCAAGATTTGTTAAGTCCCTCTGATGTTACTCCTTCGGATTTGAATGATAATAATAATGATAGCAAAAAGTCAACAGGCGGAACAGCGGGAAAAGTTATTTCTAAAATTTGGGCACATTATATCAAGGAGACTGTCCAAGGGAAGTTAAAGGCTAAGTGCAAATATTGCGATCAATTGTTGCTAGGTGATCCAAAGCAAGGTACTAGCCATTTGAAGAAGCATTTTGATAGATGTCCTAGAAGGAAAATGAAGGACATAAGGCAACAGGTTTTACAAGCTAGCTTTAGTAAGGAGAAATTTGAATTTTCTCCTTACAATGTTGATCAAGAGTCATCCCATAAACAACTAGCAAAGATGATCATCATGCACGAGTACCCTCTGAAGATGATAGAGCATGAAGGGTTTAGAGACTTTGTTAAGTGCTTGAACCCTTGCTTTAAGTTGGTGACAAAGAACACAATTAAGAATGATTGTATGAAGTTGTATGAACTTTTAAAGGAGGTGGTGATGCAAAAGTTTGAGAATAATGAAAGTCGAGTTGCAATCACAACAGATATGTGGACATCTTCATATCAAAAGAAAGGGTTTATGGCAGTTACGACACACTATATTGACAACAATTGGAAGTTGCAAAGTCGAATTATAAGGTATCAAATTTTTTTTTAAAGTTGTTATTGTATTTTTTATGTGATGATCATTTTAAATTTATTTTACAGGTTTGTTTATGTGCCAAGCCCACACACCAGTGATGTTTTATGTGAAGAACTAATTGAATGCTTTTTAGATTGGAACATAGATCGCAAATTATCCACTATAACAATGGATAATTGTTCTACTAATGATGCAATGATGGATTTACTTTTGGATAAGCTTCCAGCAGACTCTCTACTGATTGGTGGTAAATTAGTGCACATGCGTTGTTGTGCACATATATTGAATCTAATTGTGAAAGAAGGATTGGAAGTTATTGGAGAGGGAATTGAAAAAGTAAGAGACAATGTTTCTTATTGGTCAGGAACTCCTAAAAGATGGGAAAAATTTGAGGATACAACTCGTCAACTTCGTGTGCCACTTGGTAAGAAGCTTGTACTTGACTGTAAAACTCGTTAGAACTCAACTTATTTGATGCTACAAACAGCTTTGGATTATAAAGATGTGTTTTTCTGCTTGAAGAGTCGTGATCCAAAATATAAATGTTGTCCTAGCGAAAATGATTGGAATTTAACTAAGGAAATTTGTGGTAGGCTAAAATTGTTCTATCTTGGATCGAGTTGTTCTCTGGTACAAAATATCCCACTGCAAATTTGTATTTTCCTAAAATTTGTGAGATTAAGCTTGCATTGAACCAATGGATGACTTGTGGTGTTAAAGTGGTTGAATCAAATATGGTGAATAAGTTTGATAAATATTGGTCTGTTGTGCATGGTATCATGTGGGTGGCAACTGTGCTTGGTCCTAGATATAAATTGGTTTTGTTAGAGTACTATTTTCCAAAGATTTATTCTATTGGTGGTGATTATGAAGTGGAAAAGATCCTTAGTTTGTGTCGTGATTTACTTAAACAATATGAGTTGAAAGAGAAGCTAAATGAAGGTGGTGAAACAAGTGGCTTAGTGGAGACTATTGTTGCTAATGACCAATCACTTTGTGAATTTGACTTGTATGCTTCTCAAAAAAAAAATCCGTGAGGTCGGAGTTGGATCAATACTTGGAAGAGGATGTTTTACCACGAACTTCTAATTTTGATGTCTTGACTTGGTGGAAGTTCAACAGAGGTAAATATCCTATTTTGCATCAAATTGCAAGAGATGGTTTAGCAATTCCGGTCTCTACAGTTGCTTCAGAGTCTGCTTTCAGTACAAGTGGAAGATTGATAAGTCATCAGCGTAGTAGACTTCACAATAAAACTGTTGAGGCCTTAATGTGTTCACAAAATTGGATATTAGTTGAGAAAGGTAATTACTTTTTATTAGTATATCAAATTAATTTAATGTGTAGATAGATTAATATGTTATATGGTTATTTGTTTACATGTACCATTTTACTTTATACTGATGCAAGGGATTCATCAAATGGAGTGTATGAGACAGTTTTTTATGATTCAGATGATGAGAAGAGTGAGAATGTGGTATGTTAGTTTTCTTCTTAAGTTATTTCTATCTCAAACTTGTTTATAAAGTATGATTAGCTAATTTGATATTACTTTTGTTATTGCAGGAGTAAATTTGGGAATGAGTTTCTATTCATTGATGAGTGTTATTCCATTGTGGACTGGTGGTGGTGGTTGCATATTATTCCATTTTGAATTAGTGGATTGTTGTTTTTAAAAAGACTTTGTGAAGATTTAAGTTGTATCTTTTAATTGGATTGTTTGTTATGTACTAGTTTCATCTTTTCCCCATAGTTGTACTCATTTCAATTTAACTAATAATTGATGAACCATTTGATAAAGTTGGTCTGTTGTAAGTTGTAATGGGCAGATTTTTTGGTGATATATGTTGGCATGTTGCAGCATTAGTCATTGGGTGTGTTGTTAGATTGTTGGAATTAATTTAGACTTAAAAATAAAATCAAAATGGGGCAGGGCGGGGCGGATCCGCCCCGCACAGGGCGGGCACGGGCCAATTATTCTGGAACCCGTGGCGAGGCACGGGCCAGGGCGGGGCGCAATGCTAAGAGCATGGGGCGGGCCTGGGTAATCAATTACCCGCCCCGCTGCCCCCCATTGACATCCCTACTTCAATGTTTGTGAGAGAATGAAGGAGTACATGGTCAAGATGGAAACCGCACATAAGTCGGACATGGAGCTACTCAAGCATTATCACCAGGCTGAAGTTACTAGCCTATAAAACAGCATGAATTACATGTTCAGTCTTCTAATGGCTGAGATGAAATTGGTGATAGCTGAGTCGAAGGCTACTCGGTTAGAGTTCCGAAAAGCCCACTCCAAATCAGATTCAAAACAAGATTCTACTATCAGCCGACTGGATTTTCTCCTGAGTGGTTTGTTCGCTGGGATAACCCTTTCATTTGGTGATGATGCCAAAAAGGGGGAAGATGAGGCCATAAAGGTGACAAAGCTGAGAGGGAAAGAAGTTCGAAAAACCTTCCTTTCAAACTGATGTATGCTGAAACCCCGCAACTAGGTGAAGCCACAGCCTCTATTCACAGAAAGCTACTCCAGAACCTGCCTATTGAGAAAGTTGAGTTGGCAATGAAAGATAAAAGGAAGGCCATCGAAGCTGCATTCGATGAGGTAGCTGAGAAGCAGTCAACTCGCGTTCAGGAAATTATAAAGCAATATGGTGGTCCTCCAACTGGAAAGGACTATGCTGCGATCAAACCCCCGAGAGACATTGTTATGCCTAATGCTTGATCTGAGCCCAGATCTTAGAGGAGTTTCAAACTCTAGAAGCAGAAGATTATTTTCAAGGGATGACTCTACCTCAAGCGTAGGATTTATATTAGGAGAAGAGACTGGATGTGTGTAAATCAGCTTATAAGCAGCAGACTTCCAGTAGTCATTCAGCTGGGAAGTCAAAGGCTCCAATACAGTACACTCCCAGAGGAAATGGAGTTGAGTCGGGAAAGGGAAGACATGGTGGCGGTGGAAGAGGTTCTCAACCACGGCCAAGACCAAAGGATGTTACGTATGTTGATCCATAGAATAAAGGGATCACATACTCGGCTAGATATGACCATCTTGCTAATCTTGAGGTGGCACGCAAGAACGCTAAAGTTGTTAGAAGGCAAGAAGCTGAGAATGAGAGAGTGAATCGAGAATGGCTTGAAAGGCAGCGAAGGGATGACCCTGCTGCTAGGCGAGCTTATGAAAAGAAGAAGCGAGATAAAGAGGAGAAGAAGAGGAAGAGAGCTGAAGATGACAGGAAGAGAGCTGAAGATGAAGAGGGAAGAAGGAAGCAGCAAAGGCATTGAAGTGTGCTGCGAATCCCTTTATGTAACTTACTTCATTGTAAATACATAGATGTAAGTCTTCCGTAATAGCTCACGTATATTTCCTGTAATGTTCTTTTTCTATATATCTTAGCTTAGATATACGTTGTATTGGCATATTTGTATAAAGCTCTGATACTTATTGTAAATAGCTTTGTAAAGGACATGAATGCTACGATCAATAAAATGATTATTCAAAGCATACATTCTTTGTTATTGACTTTACTTGTATTTTTGTTGTTTACTTATTTTATATGTTTTATGTTTTGGCATCATAAAAAATGGAAAAATTGTTGGAAATTTATTTGTTAAATTTTGATGAAACCATGTAAAACTTAGACTAGCAAGTTGGCACCCCATTTTCGTTGTAATTTTGTATTGTAATGGATAAGATGGAAGAGCCGAGTGAAGTCGGCTAAGTCAAGATTACAAGAAGTCAATCGTGGATTTGGAATGAAGATTTATTGTCTGTCGGTGAGTATGGCCTAGAAGGATGTTAAGGACTCGACTGAAGAAGAGTCAGCTGAGGAATAGCTGTGAGAAGTGTCAGTCAAGTCAACTTATAGAGCCAAGTCTATCAGTTGAAGTGATAGTTGAGTCAATCCTATTATTGGAGCGGACTCAAGTCACCAAAGGGTAAAAAGCGGTGATCAAGTGAAGACAACTGACTCAGATCCGTTGGAATAAAGTCAAGAATATCACTCGATATAGTAATATGTCAAACTTCCAGGTCTTAAAGTGTTTGGCCTAGAAATATGCAAAAGGAATGAACCAATGGGTAACACTGCACCTTGTGTCAGAACCTGCAAAGATGAAATGCCATTTAATACGAGGAAAGGTCAACATCAAGGGCTGCAGACCAAAACAAGACAAGCCAATGAACACAAAGTGACATTTGAAACTAGCATATCTATCCAACGGGGGAATTTCAAATGTGCACTATAAAAGGCTGAGGAAGCATTTGAGAAAGGGTTACGATTGACACTGATCTTTCAAGCAATATTCAAGCAATTAACCTGCAAATTTTCAAAGCTTATCAAGATATTCCTCAAGCCTAAAACTTGAAGAAACTCGATCCAACACAAGCTGTGAAGGAGAGATAACTTCTATCAGTTGACGAGGAAAACATTTGAAGATCAAAAAGGGGTCTACTTTCCAAGTTGAAGGATTGTAGAAAGGTTCAAGGTCGAACCAAGTATCAAGTTCGTTAGAGGGCTTCGTGATCAAATCCAAGAACTTGAGAAGTGAGCTGCAGAGCTGAGGCATTTTGCCTCGTTAAGAAGCCGAGTCACGAAGAAGCTTCTTTGTGTGATAAAGGCTATCTCCAGATCGATAACCTTTGTAAAGCGATTTGTTACTTAGCGGATTCCTCCAGGAGTTGGAGAAGAGTAGACTAGAAGAATTACCCCATCTTCGAACCACTATAAAAATACTTGTGTCAGTTTACTTTCAGCATTTTAATTCCTGCACATTTATTTTATATCTATTGTTAGTTAATATTTGCTATCCAACTAATAATTAACTAAGTGTTAAGATAAGTGTTTAAAAACAAGCTTTAAATCAATTAAAGGGTGTTAAGTCTTCCCTTGTTATAAAACCAAATTAACTAAGTTAAGTATTTGGCTCAAGCAACCGAGTTATACTATCAACAGCTCTATCGAGTCTGTTGAGTGGGTAACTTAGCTGAATTAGCAAACTTAGTTGTCCCCCAAGGACACAGCAGATTTGAGTCAACTCTGTTGAACAATTTTAAAAGGACTAAATCAAAAATTTGGTAAGGTTTATTCAACCCCTCCTCCCTTCTAAACCTTACACCACACCCCTTGGGACCTACACTTTAGCCTTATCGCAGAGAGAATGTGAAAAAGCATCATCGAATGGTATCCTCAAAAACACCATTCATCTTAACAGTATCGCAGATTTTTAATAATTGCACCAGATGCGCATTTGGATCCTCAACGGCTCTTCCCCCAAAACTGATTCTGTGAAACCATCTGGATCAATGCAGGTTTTAGTTCAAAGTTATTTGCATTGATCAGCAGACGGGCCACACCCCCATAAGTCCAACTAACTTTTGGGTGGAAGTAGTTCCTAACTGCCCTTCTCGCGGGCCTTTCCACAATCCGGTCTTGTGCATCCGCCCTAGGTGGGCGCACCTCATTGTTTCTATTGTTACCGATATTTTGATTAGTCCCATCCACCATTGCTTTAGATCTTTTCCTTAGTTAGTTTAAATCAATGGGTATTGGTTGGGCAGATCTACAACGTGTGATCATGCACTATCTGCACTTAACAAAAAATAATGTTAGAACCGAAGAAATAAAATAATTTTACAAAAATGAAAAAAATCGTAAAAGAAATATTTTTACAAAAAAAGAAAAAATAATAATAAAATATTTACAAAAACTTCAATTAAGATTGAACTACTTATTACTATATCTAAGTAGAATCTTTCATTCCCCGGCAACGGCGCCAAAAACTTGTTCGCCAAAAATATTTGGATCTCTATACTACAAGTATATAGTGTAGTTTATAGGATAATGGCAAGCAAGGTCGTATTCCCCAGGGATTGACTACGAAACACTTAGGCTATAATAACATCGCCTTCTAATTTTATTGAAGCAACCGAATATCAAGTTTATAAAAATCAAAAAATAAAGTAAAAAAAAATAAATTTTTGAACCCCACAAGTATTTTCAACAAATACGAAAGCAACCTTAGACACATTCTTCAATGTTAAATCCAATTAATGCTTCACATAACCAATCATGCAAATAGGGGTTCAATTCCTAAGTTAGTCTGTTCTCTCTCACGGGTGGCGCATAAACAGTAGATTAATAACAATTGTAGATCTTTCGATACGTTACAACTATTATTAACTCCCAAAAAATCTATGAATTGAATGACTCCCCACAAACTGAATGAATCAATTAAGAAAATAATTAATCAAGATTTAACATGAATCCACAGTTTTAATTATGCTCTAAGATCCGAAGGATTAGCCAAACATTGATAACAAAATCATGGACAAACTTGAAATCAACATTGAGTCATTGTTTAAGTACAGACAAGAGATCTAAACTAAGAAAGAAAACCCTTCTTGTCAGGATGGACCTTCCTTCCAAGCCTTCGAAGCTCTTGTGCTTTCGGAGATGTGAAAGGCCTTGTGGTGTTCTTCGTAACCAAGCCCTCCTCTCTCAGAAGACCTTTGATCTTGTGTTACACACGTATTTTGGTGTGTTGTATGTTGTATGAATGATGATAATTTCGTGCAGCCCTCGGGTCCTTTATATAGGTGCTTGGAGAGATCACTTGTAGAGTTCGAGTGGGAAAAGGACACAAAAATCCGCCACAGTCAGTCGCACAGCCCGTGTGTCTTTCACATGGTCACTCCAAATGGTCCGACCGTACGACTTGGTTTTATCCATTTTTTCTCCCGAACACTTCACACTGACATGTAGGTTTACACGGGCAAGCCACTTTGTCGTGTGGTCCCTGATTCGGCCAGTGTGTGACTGGTTTTTGTCCGATTTCTTCTCTTTTTGATCTTCTCTTTGCACTCGTCGATCTTGTCCCGGCCTTCCAACTGATATCTTTTCATTTAAGGAAACCAAGTAAAACACAATAAATATGCATGCAAAATGCATCAATTATATACCCTTTTAAGCCTCTAAATGCACGTATATTTTACATGTATTAGGATCACTATGAAACTTTCTCTGATCCACGTAGTCTTTGAGATGGCCCTTCTGGATGAGCCGCTCTATCTCTTTTTGCAAAACAAAATAGTCTTCGGTGATCTCTGTGATATCTGCAGTATAAATTGCAACATGCCCGTGATGGGTTGTTCCTCAGTGGTTGTGGGGGATCAATGATCCCCTTCTTCTGAGCGGCTATCAACACCTCAGCTATTGGAGCATTGAGAGGTGTGTAGCTGGGTCCAATATTCTTCCTCGAGCCCTTCCGCGCTTGACTCTTCTCCTCTTCCTGACTTGCGCTTGTCGTCGGGCTTAAGTCTGGTAGACTCCTCGACATAAATGTGCTTCTCTGCTCGGCTCAACATCTCCTCTATGTTGGATAGAGGCTTCCCAGCAAGAGATTTCTTCAGACACCCTCGACGAAGATTTTGCTGTAGTATCCCCGCCAACGTCTCATGTTGGACATTGGCCACTTTGTTGACGGCTTCTACGAACAGCTTCATGAATTCCCGCAGTGTCTCTCCTTCCTTTTGCTTCACCTGAAAGAAGTGAGCGATGATCTTGGGACACTTTTGGATGGTCTTGGGACACTTTTGGTTGATGGAGAATGTTGCATGAACACCTCGTGATCCCTGTCCATCCCGGATATTGACCCCATCGGGAGCCGATTGAACCATGTCAACACCCGATTGGTCGAGTAGTTTGTAATACCTCGTGAAGAGGCATCCGTCATGTCGTAGAGATCTGCCTAGGCATAGAATTTGTCCAAATATTCTTGCGGGTCTTTAGTGCCATCATATTCTGGGAGGTTGGAGATCTTGATTCCTGATGGCAAAGTTTCAGATAAGATCACTGGACCAAAGGGCCTCTTCATCAACGTTGTAGCCCGGGAGTTGGCTATGCTAGGGTACACAATATGAGATTCTTCAACTGGTGGTGGCTCTTCACGGTTCTGATTCTCGTTGCAGCCTTTCTCTCTTCCTTCCTAGTCATCCCGAGAAGGGTCTTCAGCGCCAGACGGAGCCCGCGGTAGTCCTCTTGCAGCATCTGCTGCGGCGTGATGTCTTAAGAGTTCCGAGCAGCTTCATCCAGAAGAGCCTGGAGGGCTTCCTGGGACAAACGAATTTCTTCAACAGGCGGAGCCACCCAGGAAGAGAAGGGGGCGGCACTTCTCGAGGAGTAGGAGAAGGGCTGGCTCCCCGTCTTCCCGGAGGTCAATCTTCTTGCTGGTCTCTGGCGCCTCAGCTTGCAGCTTGAGATCCCCCGTCACGTGCTTGTGATCAAGTCTGCATCTTCGCGTACTTTGGTTGTTCCCACAGACGGCGCCAAAATTCTACTACTTTTCCTAGTAGATCACCCAAGTCAACTGAGTTGACCAAAATCCTCTTTCCGAGAGGGACTTCGAGCTTGTCCTCTTCCCAAGTGGGAAGTCTTCACGTCTTCTGCTCTTGGAACTACAAACACCTTCGATTGGGGACTAGACTGCACACATGTGCAAACGTTTGAGGGCCCCTGGGGGTTATCCCGGGGAGGCTCCTACGACGCTCAAGTCAGTACGATGAACGAGAGAGAATTAAGACAGTAAACGAATACTAAATGCGTAGAGAATAATTAACTATGAGTTAATTACTTACAGTTAATAGAAGAGACCTTTTTATACCTGGGAGATGGGCCCCATGGGGCATGTAGGGGTAATTGGCCTATGGGCCAGTCCACGTAGGAGAAAACAACCACTTGGGCCAAAACCCGGACTCCTTTGGGCCGGTTTAATTATCAAGAGCCCATTGGCCAATTAATATTAAATAAACAAAATATAAAATAAATTATATTTAATTAAATTATGAAATACCATTTTTGTCCCCAACAAATGTGATACATGGACTGGAGTTAGACTCGGGGAGGGGGCCAACTAGGGCTACAAATGAACCAAGCCGCTCGTGAGCTATTTGGAGCTCGATTCGATAAAAGTTCGTTCGAGTTCGTTTAATGAGGCTCGTTAAAATAAATGAACCAAACTCAAACTTAGAGATATTCGGTACGTTAGCTCGTGAACATGATCATTTAGTAAGCTCGTGAATAGGCTCGATAGTAAGCTCGTATAAAGTAAACTAATAACTTGACTTTAATTTTAATTTTTCATATTTTACTTATGATAATATAAAAATCTTTCAATAAATTTGTTTGTTTGAATAAAATTATAATTTTTAATGAATATATTATGTGTCATATATATATATAATTTTATTTTTGTTAATAAATTGGAGAATAATTTAATTTATAACTAATATTTACTAAGCTCGTTTAGACTCGATTAAGTTTGAAAAAATTTGTGATCCATCAATATGTTTGATAAATTTAGGCTCGAGTTCGACTCGGTAATAAACGAGTCAAACTCAAACACTTAAAAACTCGGCTCGATTCGATTCGATTGCAGCCCTAGGGCCAACCCCTAGTTCAATTTTCTTACATTTTTTTTTCTTTTTCATTTCTTTTTGAGAATGACCCCCAGGTTCAGACTTTCAGTTAATAGAATTAACTCTTCACATAAACTAGAATCTCCAAAGCACAACCTACCTGGTATTCAATTCATGATTAATTTACTTGGGTTCTCAACATGAGGCCACGTGTCACCAACTTTGTGCATGGAAACCTGCAACACGTGGCTTGTGTCTCGAGGAAAGCACAAAAGCACGTAGGTAAATTGTTATATATTAAACTAGTATTTTACCCGTGCGATGCACGGTTGGGATGTGTCATTGGACGTAAATTGCATGTAAAAATTATATTATTGATGAAATGTACAATACACATTTCAAGTAAAACACTTCAGATAAATACATTTAAGTAATTACACATTGAACAATAATATTAAAAATAGCAAATAGATTTTAGAATGCAACCACTGCTCCAAGTGTTCTAATATTATATCAATAAAACGTGTCATTTTCCCATCGGGTTTTTTTATTTGTGCCGACTGCATGACAACAACCTTTCCTATAATATCTGTCAAAATAATAAAATTAGAAAATTATTTTTACAAACGACTAACGATAGTGTATATTATTTTTTAAATATAAAAGCATATGTTTTATACCGAAAAACATGGCCTCATCAACCTTCTTCACATTAGACAATTATGCAAGGCTTTTAAACTTACATAAAAGTTTTGGAAATGATTGATCATGCAATTGAACAACATGGGTCTTACCATGAAATATCATGTTGTATTTGGTATTTGATATCATATATTTATGAGTGTCATATATTCCCCTCAATCAGCACTGGTTTATATTGTCCAATATTAGCTTTTTTTGTAGTCCTTTGTATTCTATCTCCCTGCATTAAAAAATTGACAAAGACATTAGTTTATTATAACAAAAGGTTTTAATAATATATTGACATAAATAAAAATGAAACCTCTGAATCGTGAAAGACACAATCTAGATTGTTTATATTCGTTCTATCATTGTACATTGGTTTCTCATAGAGACGAACTAGACATAGCTTCGTAGCCCAATGAGATTTACTCATATTAATATCTTTGATGAGCGAAAGCACTGGTGCCATTTTTTCGATGATAAAGAAAGGTCGACAGATGATTTTTTTGAGAAGAGAATTCGAAAGATTGTGAATGTTGACTGCAAGGAACTCATATTTATAGCTGTTTTGGCGAGAGTAAATAAGGAAAATATAATTTAATTTATAATTATGAATGCATATTGTAATCATAATTGATTAGATTTTAATTTTGTTATTTCATTGTTATATGTCTTATTGAATATTTTGTGTAGAATTCCAAGATTTTTTTGACTTTTTCGCAAAATAAATGATCTTAATTTTTTGGAATATTTGTATAATATTATAATTCGATTTACATCAATCGTATTTTTCAATTTGTGAGTTATTGTTTTCTTTATTATTAGGCATAGTTATGATACAATCAATCATTATTAATTACTTGTTAAAAACAAATATTCACTTTACCATAATAGATCAATTATTATCAACATCCATAATTATCTTACCAGAAATAATTGGATTGCAATTACATTTTCCAAAATTTAACGGATTTTTAATATTAAATTTAACAATTATATTTTAATGGACTTGTTAACATATGTGAACTTTATATATTGCAATTATTTTTAACGATTTACTCGTCGCATTACCAAACTGAAGAAAAAAAAGACTGAAATCATGTTATTCATTCTGAGGAGGTGCTTTTGGCGCGAAAAAATCGGGCTACTATATATAAATGACTTGCTTATTATATATATATATATATATATATATTACAAAATAAGATCTTAATAAATATATCTTATATTTTTTTATTTTTTATGATTATATTTTATTTTATAAATGCAATATGGATGTCAATCTGATGATCATAAAAAGACGATTAATTTAATATATTATACATTAAAAATGGATTAATAACAAAAAAGTTATTGCATTATACAAAAGAAAAACAAATAGACAAAAATAATAATTAATACAATATATATACAGATTTGGAAAGTTTATTTTTATACAATGTTGTGTTATTATATATACGTATAGATTTCCAAAATCAATTTACTAATAACCAAAATTAAAGTTAAATATTACAATTATATTTTACTAATTCTAGAAAGGTGTTTTAGGCGGGAAAATTTTTTGATTACTATTTATAAGTGATTTGATTATTATATATACTAGTATTTTACCCGTGCGATGCACGAAAGTGTTTTCGGGGTGTGGTGTTGATATATAAATGAAATATGAATACGAAAATATAATCTATTATTAATCTTTGATAAAGCAAATTACAATTGCACAAAAAAAATTACAATTTTTGAAATACTTTTTTGTACACAACATTAGTTGTTTGTTTGTTGTTTGACGCATTGTCGCGCGCAAACTAATATTTTCATCCCTTTCGATTGGTAACTCGAGAAAGCGCCACGTATAATTGGTCATGATCGAATACCGAATTCTTGAGATATAGACCGACATTCAAGAGAGACTCCTTGGCTTTTATTTATGGTCATGGCATACGATACGATCAAAGGAAACTATTTTTCGTTGGAACTTGAATGGAATCCACGAGGTCGAGAAGGGGTAAGTGTCAGTCGCGGGATCAACACTTTATGACCTGCATTGGCTCCGGTGAGAATCTTGGATTCAAGCACATGTTTACCGATCCTTGTAATCACCAATCGTGTACCATTACACAAACCAATTGAATTGTCTATATTTCTCAGGAGCATAACAGAGTCCCAACCTTCAAATGAATTTCATGATTAGGTACTCCGGAACATTTTATCCCATTTAAGAATTTTGGTGTATGCAGATCATGTAAGAAATCAACATTAGCGTCCGATTTGCAAGTGTTATCCGAACTCAAATAAGTCTGACCTTCTGATGTGTTCAAAGAGGTCATATATTGATTTATCGACTCAACCACATCGAGTAGGTGCAAAACATGGTCGCACAAAATTGGCAAGTATAACTTGCATCACCAATATCCCAAAGATTGTTTTAAAAAATTTAAATATAGTTATTTTTGATTTAACAATTATAAAGTTTTACTTAAGATAAATTATGAAAATATATGAAAGCAACAATTCTCACCGTTGTTAATAGATGCACTCGTGTCATATAACTGAGATATAGTTGGATCAAACTTTATGGTAGTGTCCACTATTGTATTTGAATTGCAGTTCCCGAAAGTCCGAACAAGCAGTCGTCCGTAGTAAGGTCAATAATTTGAGAGATATTTGAATTATTCAAAGTCGGTGTATTGTTTTGAAGCATTGGTCTTCTCCTCGGAAACTTTTATCCAAAATAATAAAATGTAAATTTGGAGTTCAAATTACATCTAAATGTGTAAATCAATAAATGCAACAAATAAAACAATTATTTTTTAATATACCATTTGCACTTTGACCAAGATGGCCGTTTGAATAACGATAAGCAATCATGCTCGAACCATTATTTGAAAGAACTGTTTTACGGCCATGCGTGGACGTTCTTCCCATGAGTTCCCATTTCTTTGTTTATAAAAAAAGCATAAAAATAAAATATAATAATTCCACTGGAGAATCAAAAATCTATATATATATATATATATAAATATATATATATATATTATTTATCTTATTTAAGTATCTGTTATTGTATTTCACAAAATTCAAGTTATAAATGTTTAGCGTTTATAACTTGAATATGGGTTTGATTAAAAAATACACAACTTTTTAAATTATTGTCTTACACATGGCATTATTTAAATGTCAGAATAATAATAATTTTTTATCAAAAATATTTTATAATTAAAAATAAAAATTTAAAATAAATACATATAAATATTTATATTTATAACTATATCTAATCTAATTATAATAACAATAAAATACAATGTACCGTTTGTGATGTCACTGAGAGGAGAGTTGGAAAATTGATAAGCACTCTTTCTCGAAGCATTGTTGGATACAACTCTTTTTGATCCATCTGTAGATGACATCCCTGCTATGCTCACATTTTCTATTTAAAAAAAAATAAATACTAAAATACAAAATGGAAACATAAATTATGCATAAATAATACTTTAAATTATATAAATATGTATATTTATTGATTTTTGATTAAAACAAAATCTTAAATATTTATGAATTTTAATTTATTAACAAAAAAATGACGTAAATTATTTTTATTTTTATATAATTTTATAAACAATCTAATACTAAAATACAAATTTGAAACAATAATTATGTATTATGTATAAATAATAATATAAATTATAATTTGTTTCAATATACATATATATAGATAGATATTTAATTAATTTTCTAAAAAATTAAATTTATAAAATTAATAAATTTCTGGTTAGTACAAAAAAGTTTGTATGTTTTTTTTTCTTTTTAAAAAGAAAACTATTAATAAAGTATGCAAAATTGAAACAAAAAATTATAATAATATAAATTATAAATTATATATACATATTTTATTTTCGTTAAATTGAAAATATACAAAATTAATAAATTTCACTCTAATTGAAATTTCACTCACATACATTATTTCTCATATTATTTAGGCTACATATAAAAATTAAATCATCTAATAAATTATTCCATCTTTTTTTAATTTATTAAAATAAAAAATACAATAAAATAAATTATAGCATAAAATATAATCAATAAGAAATGAAAAAAAAACAATGAAAAGGCCCACTAATATATACAACACAATTATTATTGGTTTAGGCCTTTTTTCAATGAACCCATTTATAACTTATTTAAGCCCATTAAAAAATAGCCCAAACCATTATTAATAAAAAAAAAAACAAATCAACACATCATTTCTCATTACACGTGTAATACACAGAAAGAATTCTAGAGAATTCTTGAAAGATGAACGGTTAAGATCGTTCCATTTGGACGGTGCAGATTACATCGAGAATTGTTCATAATAGTTGGATTTTTGTTGCTCGAAAGGCATTTGATCGGACCAAATGGACGGTCCAGATTTATCTAAAATGCTCCATTTATTTTTTTTGGGAAAAATAAAACCCTAATTCTATCCATGCCCTCCTCTCAGACATATCACAAACACTCCCATTTCCATTTGTTCTCTCCGCCTCCTCCTCGAAAATTATTTTTAATTTTTCTGAAAAAACCTTATTTTTTCATTTGTAAAACTATTCTTTCAGATCTTGGGACCATTTCTCATTATAGTGTAGAAATCGGTTTTAGATATGAAAATGAAGGTGTATGTTTTTCGGTTGGGTTGTTTTTGCAAAACAAAAATGTCGATTATCAAGCTCTTTCGATCCAAAACCTTCTTCTTTATGTTTTTTTAAGAATAATAAAGGAAAAAATGATATAGTTTCGGTTTTTAGATCAAAAACTAATTTTATATTTTAGTTTATAAAATGTTTTGGATCTGAAAATCCCCATAAAATTTTTGGTTTTCATACATTTTATAGAACAAAAAAATTTGATTACTTTATTTTTTATATTATGTTTTTTACCGTATTTTGAGATCGAAGAAAAATATATATGTTTAGTTTAGAAATTGGATTTGGATCCGAAAATGACCAAAACTCGATTTGGTTTTGATACTCAAAAGATTTCGTGTTGACTAAGCAAAGAGGAATATCGTGTGTTAAAAATCATGAAAAAAGTCCTCGGGTAATTTGCAATTTGCAGGTAAATATATATTTTTATATATATATTTTTTAATCTTTACTAATGTTTAGTTTGTTTTAGTAAAATCTTGACAATTTTTTTTTTTTGGTTTGCATGTGGAAAAAACAAAAATATGAAGGTGTGGGTGTATCAAAACCGAAAGAAGAACTCGGCTAAATATTGCGAGGTATTTTTTTTTCATATTTTGTTTTTCTGTTTTCATCTTTTTGACAATTTATGTTTTTACCTTAAATTTGTACATTTCTATATATTTGTATTTATTTGTATATGATTTTTCTATGTATTTTAAAAAATAAGATATTTTAGGTGTTTTATTTAGGATCTGTTAGTACTCGTTGTAGATGTTCACATTTTTTGTTTTTGTACAAAATTATTTGTAAAAGTTGAAGAGGCATTTCTGGTTTTTAATACACATTCTTAAAATCTGACTATTTTTATAAGTCGATTACAGTATAATAGTAAAATTTATAGATTTTTTTTTCGTATAACTCGGCGAAATATGAACATGGTCTTACTTTTCATTTTTTGAACTATGTACTACTTAAATTTAAGAGGTTCGTTTGCTTTTGATTATATACAATTTTTTTTAACTAATTACTGGATATAAAAAATTAACTAATTTTTTTTCCTGTGTATTGAGACTTAATGATCACAAATTTGAAGATGTGTGACCGTGTAATTTTGAAGGTAATGATAAATATATCATATAGTCGCATATTATATATATAACTTTTATATTTTTCAGCTTTCTTATCTGAATAATATGTTAATAACATTTTTTTACCGTATTTAGAGATAATTGGATGGTTTCATTGAAGTAATGAAGGCACAAACATATTAAAGATAAGTTCTCAGAACTTATAGTAGTTTGTTATCCTTTTTTTTTTTCTTAATCTATTTTTTTTAAGTACTTATACATGTTCTTTATGATGCAGGGGATTAATAGATTTAACTATTGAGAATGTCTGTCAGTTTCTGGTGACGGTAAGCATACTCGACACTGTATTGCTGAACTTGTAGTTTGAAAACTAAATTTCAAGTAAAAAAATTACCATCTTCAAAATTTGCTTCTCTTGTTCGTTTGCTGCCCAATACAGTTGATCTTGTCAGTTGTCTCATTGTGACCTGTTTTTCCTTTCCGGCCGGTCTAGTTGGTTCATATTTTTGTTTTTATTCCTGAGTGTGTGTTCGGAGTGTATGCTTGTGCTGTCCTGATATTATTTTTGATTATGATTGAATTATGAAAACTGTTTCACATTTTATACTCGATACTGGAACTAATATTGGTAGGTTTTGATAATCAAGATTCTAAATAATGGGAAATTTAAATAATATTATTCGGATATTTATATGGATTATGCTATGCATTACGGTTTCTCTGAATTAATCATGTAAAATATTTATTCCTTTTTTTTCTATGATTTTATGGTATGTTAGACTGTAGTCGAATCTGAATTTGGTAAGAAGCAAATATCATAATAAATTACAAATATAAATGATTATTACTATAGTTTGAAATGGATAAACCCAAAGTATACTGGTATGGTCAACTTAAGTGTAGCTGATATCATATAAGATGGTATTTTTAGATGTTGTTAAGATAGATTACAATGATAGAATAAAAAATATATTTAAACTTAAGTAGATTGATATTGATAAATGTTAGAAGATATACGAAATATAGGAAAATGTGTTCAGTTTCACTTGTTTGTGATATTTCAATGTCCTTTAATTTAAATTCGCATGCATTATATTTTGTGATTTTGTAAACATTAACCCAACACTCTAAGCAACAAAATCGCTTGACCCTACACCATGAGTGTAGTGGAATCCTGCAGGGGCTTAGGGGTTGAATGTGTTCTGTAATTTGAAATTTATGGCAGCTTTTTGCTTGTTTTTATTCTTTTTCTTTTGCTTAAATAATTGTTGCTTTTACATTATTTTATTTTTGTAATTATTATAATGTTTTTGTATTAGTTCGTAAGGTAATTAAATTTAATTATCAAATATAATTCTTTAAAAAAATAAAACAAAAAAATTAGTAAAAATGAAACAAAATAAATTTATTAATACCACAATAATAAAAATCCATAGCAAATACCCTTGACTCACTAACCCAAAATAACAAATTTACCAAATTCTTAAAACCCTAATAATACTCTCATCAAATGACAAATTGCCATTAATTTATTCTAATTAAACCATGAAGATAATACTTATCTATTAGAAACCTTTATGCTGAATTCTCCTTCATGGTGCAGCTTAGACAAAAAGTCAGATTCCTAGATTTCATGAAAAAAACAAATTCAGTAAATATATTAAAACTATTAGTTAAAAAATAAAAAAGTAATAATATACTTAAATACCGACTTTCAAATGCATTCGAGAAAATTCCTTAATCAAGGTTAAAAAAATGGGTTCGTTGTCAATTTCAAAACTATTAAAGATCTATCATAATGATTATATTGATCTCCTTTCACCTGAACCTTAAAAAAGGCTTGTACATCAATCAAACTTGCAATTTCGTCTGGGATGTCTCGTCCGTCGGCTATCTATTTAAATTAAAAAAGCTTATGTTATTAACAAATTTATCAACATATGATTATAAACATAAATGACTATGCATACATCAGGATATTCACTCCTTAGGACTGCACAAGGCTTTCCTATAAGCTTTTCACAATCTCGATCCCACAACAAAAGTGGCACGTTTCCAGTTTCATCAACAACTTGTATCTCTAGCTTATACCTAATATTAAACATCAGAAAATAATTAAAATATTATTATATATCAAAAAAATTATTATTACAAATAAAAAATATAAACCTCAATTGCCCAGTTTCTGGAAATTTGTCACAACCAAAGCAGTACAACTTATCTCCTGCTTCAGATAGTTTTTTTGGGCAAATTGGGCAAGATAGATACCACCAATCACCAATGAAAGAGATAATTGTACCACACACCCAAAAACTACCAATCTGAAAAAAAAAAGGATTAATCAACAAAATATATTAATAACATTACCCATATGTAATAAGACATTACATTGAGCATAATGTATTAACCTGTCTGTTGGTATACAATTGCTCTATTGTTCGTATGGAAGATTCACTGGATGCTAAATCATCGTAAAGCAATAACATTGGAAGCGCAGCAACACGGGCCGATCGAGCAGTTGGGATTGTTGCCATGAACAAAGTGAATCTAACAAATTATGAATAAATAAACATTAATTATTTAAACATCCACTATATAAATAATCAATGATATATTAATTCAATACCTTTTCTTAAATTCCATAGTTTCATCTTCTTCTCCATTGACAATTAGCTTCGTAATATGAAAGGAATTGGACACTTTTACCTCATATCCATGTGTATATGCAAACAGAAAATATAATCAATTTGTGGTCATAGTAAAACCAAAAAAAATAAAAAAAACCCATATTTTACTACAGTTAATTTTACCTTTAAATACCTTTGCTTTGCACATTTGCAGAATAATAACAATTGGATCACGGTTGTGTTCTTCAAGATAAGGCAGTATGATATCAATGTATTCTTCCCATAGAGTGCATGTCATGCGATTTTTGCTGCATTTTCAGAAATATTATTTGTAAAATAATTTTTAAAACAGAGAATGCAATTTAAAATTGTATGATTTTACTCCAAATCCTCCAAAGTGATGTCTAAGAAACGTGTTGATTTTTCACAAACTTGGGTTGTTTGTGCCGATTGCATTGACACAAATCTTCCGATTATATCTGTTAACACACCAACAAAGATAACATATTAAAATTCGTAGATGTAATAAAGTATATGAAAATAATATATTAAAACATCATTGAAACAGAATTTACCAAAAAGCATAGTGTCGTCAATTTTCTGAAAGTCATACAGCTCCCTGAAATCTTTGAACTCATACATAAACCTTGGATAGCTTTTATCAAACATCTCAAACATGTGAGTTTTACCATGAAAGATGATTTTATATTTTGTCTCACATGCTTTGTATTTGTCTGTTTGGTTAGTGACTAAGAAGTCTCGATTAGCATAAATTCGCCCTTCAATTAGCATTTTTTTATGTTGTTCCATATGCATTTTATGAATAGTAGCATGAATCCGGTTTCCTTGCAAAATATATTAAAAAAATTAGACAATTTTCATACTCCTTTGTTTTTAAACAACTTAATAATCAGAAATATAGTCAAACCTCTGAATCATGAAATATGCATTCTAGACTTGCAATTTGGGTATTGTCATTGAAAGTGGTTTATTATTACGCACGGACGGGCGTACTTTTAGAGCCCAAGTAGTCTTGCTCTTATTCAAATGCTTGATCAAATGAACATTAGTGCCATTTCTAACAAAAAGAAAACGTGAAAAGGGATTTTCTTACTGTTATAAAAACGATTGCTACAACTCGGGCGAATTGGTTTAGAATTTGCTGTAAACTGATCAATGTTTGATGTATATATAGGGCCCAACGTCTCAATAAAAGGAAAGAAATTTTTTATATTTTAGTATGTTAATTTTAGAGATATTCGTAGTCTTTTTTGCTTTTAGTTATTTTAGTAAATCTTGTAAATATTTTACTTTTTATCTTTAAGTTCATTAAACTTTTTAATTTTCTCGAATAATATGAGTTTACTTGATATGCAAGTTACAGCAACTTACCAAAATAATGTTTGGAACAAAGCCTTATTTTCAGTATGGGAATTATAGTAACTTTTACTCGCAGTTTGTAACTTGGATTATATATATATATATATATATAGATTCTCGTCAGAATACTGAGAATCCGGCTGCTTGTTGATCATCATTAATAGTCTTCACATTATTACCAAATTGAATTGCAATTATTACACGCGAAAATCAAGGGCATATATTGAAAGCAAATTCTAAAAAGTTGGATGATTAAATAGCAGAATCATGCACAACATTCTTAATTCCATATTTAACCCATTCAGTTACGTAAATTATGCACATAATCCGGTATTCAGTAATAAATAATAGCAATTTGGTAATAAGTATTTTTTTAGTCAATTTAAATTAAATAAATTCAAATAAAGAAATCAATTATGATTCTAACAGATTAAGTTACCGTAAATAAAAGTAAAAAAAAAAACCAAAAAAAAGTAATACGTTTTTAGCAAGTGGAAAAGAGGCGGGAAAAAACATGGCTACTATTTTGAGAATAACCTATTATTATATATATATATATAGATATAGATTAAAGTTTTCTCTTAAAGAAAAACTTAATAAGTAATTAAAAATGGAAAGAAATGAGATGATGAGTATCGATCTGGCCGGTGCTAAACCTAGTTTGCCATGTTTAAGCAGAATTTGATGCTACTGGCCCATCTCGCCACGTGTCCTCTCTCTCTTTCTCTCTTAATGTGTAAGTAAAAAGAAAAGTTTGTCCTAAACCGGTATTATAAATACCTATAAATACTAAGTGGTGTCCGAAACAATTTTCCCATTACAAAGCAATATTATTGTCATAACTGCCCTTTAGCTCAATCTCATCTTTCATCTGCTTTTCTTCTTTTCGTACAGCATAATTACTCATCAGTTACAAGAATGGGTCGTTTCTGGACTTTGATTTCGGCTCTTCATTCTATGGCCGGGTAACTTATATTACTTCAAGTTCATGCACAATTTATAACTTAAATTTAAACACATCTTTTCATGAATTATTAATTATGTTCGATTTAATTTCTTGCAGGCCAGGGGTGATGCTTCTCTATCCATTAGTTTCAAAAACCAATTTAACTACAGAAAAATCAGTACGTAAATATTAAGATAACTGTAAAGTTTACTTAATTATAATTATTGTGGGAAACGTAAATATTCACCAATAAAATCTAAAATTGTTAATAAAATACCTACAATAATTATGTCTGTAATATTAAAATTATTAATGGTAATTGGTTGACATGACGTGGGGAAAACAAAATTTTTATTGTGTCGATCGGGATTCAGTAGGTAAATGTAAAATATAGTGCTAAAATCATCGATAAATTATGTTGGTAAACTAAAAATTTTTTTATTGCGCAAATTAAGAATAGTTATATTTGGCGATTGATGGTTAATTTAATCTTGGTTGGTTTAATTCCAATATTTTCCAGGTATGCATCAGTGGTGGCAATAGAAAGCGCATCAAAATTAGATGATATATAGAAAGTTCAAAATTAGGTAAACCCCAAGTTTGTAACCCAAATTGTTTCGCTTGCACGGTTCCGGTTCCTTTATTTAAACTGACGAAACAAGTCATCTTAAATAGTTTATAATCACATCATCAATTTTTCTAAATATTACAAATATATCCTCAACTTCTTTAAATACAACAAATAACCCACACATTTCGTCATATATTCTACAGAGATTGGACGGCCGGAGGAAGCTTGCAACTAGACAAATTAAAAGTTAGGACTATATAATAACATTAAAAAATTGACAGATATAACAGTCAAATATTTGACGCCGTAAATTCCATCAGAAAATACCCTCAGAGAAGATTCTGAACTTTTTTATAATTATCTCAAACTAGGGTTCTTTTTTCTTTCTTTCTTTTCAATTATCCCAACATATAATCCATAAGACATGCAATCACTGAACTCATCTTTATTTAAACCATGTACCCAAAAAATAAAAAAAATAAAAAAAAGCCAAAAAGTCCACTGTCTATGAACATAAGACAGCATTATTAACACTGATCCCTATTCACATCTCCACTGTATATGAACACAAGACAGCATTACTAACATTGATCCCTATTAACATTAATACATTATAGACAGACCTTAGTCTCTCTTTGGCTCAGTCACTTGCACTGTTTCTGGGTAAAGCACACTCTTAGCTCCAGTGTAGTCCATTAGCCTCTTGCCGAGCGCCTCCCTCGACGGCTCACCGGGTGTTGTCATGGACAGCAATCTGAATGTCCACTCTACCACTTCAGGAAAGAAAAGCTTCCATAAGTAAGTCACTCTGAACCATGCCGGTTCTGTTACGTATCTTTCTCCACGGACTGCACTCCGGACTATTGACTTTGCGCACTTCTCCACGCTCAGGACCGGCACTAGGTTCACTTGTACCTAAAATTCACATATAGATAACTGAATTAACCGAGTATAGGAATAATTATCCTTGAATTTAGCCATATTTTAAAAAAATCTAGTTATCTTTTAAAATTACAAATACCCACTTCATGTTTGTAATTGTTACAATTACCCTCTCAGTAGGTACAACTCATAAAATAGAAACATACATCACTGGGTATTTGGTATTTGTAATTTTTAAAGATAACTGAGTCTACCTTTTAATTAGATTAAGGGATAATCACAGCCCCCCTCGAGATATGGGCTAATTACAAAAAAACCAAAAACAGGGGTTTTAAAACTACAAAAAATAAATAGCCCCCATGCAATTTTGATTCTGTCATAAATTGAACGGAGTAATAATAATATAATTATAAATAACAGAGGAGTTTTTGTTTTGCAAAAGGAAAACTGGAAAAATGTAAGACATAATCAACTGTCAAGGGACCTTTAGCAATTTTCGTGACCTGTGAGTTCTATTATAATTAGCCCGAACCTCAGTTTTCAATTACCCCTTAGATAAATTAAGGTAGTATTTGAAAACATTATTGGCAACTAGCTCATTGTATTTCGTTCTTAATATTGAATAAAGATCTTGGGACATTAATCAAAATATAACTTGATTGTGTGCCAGACGAAAGAGGTTGTGTAGAAGGACTACTTACATCTCTCATTTCCTGGTCAACTTCATGTTTGCCTGCCTTGTTCAAGAATTTGCCTTGAGTGAATTCAGATTCTATGTATCCTGGAGTAACAAGCGTTATCCCTACGTCGGGTCCGAATTCCACCCTCAAGGTCTCGAAAAACTGTGAAATTGCTGCTTTGCTAGCCTAATTTATCACACATGTCAAGACAATAGATTAATTATACATGTAAAAAACTAAAAGTGAAGTATGACATTGTTATATCTTCTGGGTACATGTTACTAACATTGTAAAAACTCATCCTTGGTGTAGGCATCCAGGAGGCAGATGAAGAAAGCACGACAATACGGCCTCTGCTGTTTCGAAGGTACGGTGCAGCAAACCTGGTCATGTAAACCGAGCCCCAGAAGTTGATATCCTGCAAGAAAAATGAAATTTCATATATCACCCCTGTTGTAGGGCAAATACGTCAATTTCCATCTTACAAGACTCAGCATTATTCCTTTCACAAAAAATCAACCAAATACTAGGGACCAAATTGTGTGATCCTATGGTCAAGGTTTAATTTGCACATCGTGTGAGAATTACAGGTTATATATAAATGTATGCATACAAATAGTGTTCATGTCCCACTACAAAAAAACTTCCACAATTTACCGACATAAATGATTTGTCACTAGAATTTTACAGTTATCGACAAAATAAAAATAGTGGTTTCCCTTAAACTATACCGATCAATTATATTGGCAATTCACAAACAATCATAAATATTATAGGTATTTCCAACTTTTACAGATTTTGTTGAAAAATATTTACCTACAATTTTGCTTAGTCGTAATTCTGTCGGAACTAAAGATGCGACATAATTTTTAATACTACCTATAGATTTTCTTGAAAGGTAAACTGTTTTTTTTGGGGGCAGTGTCCGCATTAATTCTATGGAAAAAGACTCCTTGTTTTATATAAGGAGACAATCTACCGTTCATACATTTGGTATGGCACGATCTGCATCACATATATGATATGTGAGGTCTCTACTTCCATCCTAAGAGAAGTTGAGTTTGAGGAAAAGAAAAACATTTGCCATGTAAATTAATTTGCTTTAAGGTCTATAGTGATCACAGACAAAAGCTTTGGGTAAGGGTAATCGGCAAAAAAAGTTAAAAAGTAGATAATCATACCATAACTTGTCTAAAATCAGTAACATTATCAACTTCTTCCAGCATAGCCACAGACGTAATTCCAGCATTATTGACCAGATGATCCACTGCAGATATGTACAGAACAGCAAAGAGTTTAATTAAAAAAAAAAACATTTTAAAAGAAGAAGACATTAACCATCGATCTTACATCTTCCAAAATGATTCATAGTTTGATCAACAAGTCTCCTACAGTCCTCCACCTTGGAAACATCGGCATGCACCACAACGACGTCGGGCGACCCCAAATCACGCGCCCTTTCAGCCACATCCTCAAGACTTCTTTCTCTCCGAGCGGCAAGAACTAAACATGCCCCTCTTTTAGCATACTCGTATGCCAGACTCTACAGAAAAGTATCTCAAAAAAACATTCCACTTTTAATAAATCACAAAGATTACAACAAGTTAAGCGAATTACACAATGATCAAGAATTTCAAGAGGATACACAGCTTAATCTACCTAGAGTCAAAAAGATTAGTTAGATTATTTGATAGTATGGTAATGCCCAGTTTTAGACATAATTGAAATAGCATTAATTTGTATACATGTTTTAGGCATAGGCAAATTAGGAATCATTTTTAGGTTGGCTAAAACTAGTGTGCAGGTAAGCTAGATTTATATATAGGTATATTTCAGTATAATATAGTTACCTCGCCGATGCCGGAGGATGCACCGGTGATGAGGACAACTTTGCCGGCGATATCTTCGCTAAAAAGGGTACCCAAAATAGAGAGAAAGAACTTGAAAATTTGAAAGGGTGGCAAGAAAAAAAGAAGCGAGAAGAAGGTGAAAGGGGGAGCTGCTAAGTTTAGAAACGTGTGAATTAGTTCCACCATGGCTGCACCTCCAAATTAATTAATTGCTTTTTGCTTAATTCTTCGATGAGAAAAGTATCAGCAAATGAGTTTGATGTGATGAGAATGTTAGAGATATATAGTTATAATACATATGTAAGTATGAGTATTGGTGGCACCGCTGCATGGAAAAGAAGATGACACGTACTTGTATGAAAGCGGTGACGATGTTTTAGCATTATTCTCCGACTCAATCTCCTCATGTTTTGTACATACTCAAATCGGGGAAATCCGGGTATTTGTGAACCCCAAATGATTTTTTCTACATTTTTTATATTTGATATAAAACTTGATTTTTTATTAAATAAATAAACTTAATATGTTAGAATGCGAACTAAACTATAGGGCTTTTTGACACAATATTTTGTTTTTTTATCTCAAATTGACAAATATAGTGCAATTCAAACCTTTTGTTGTTTTAAGCGTAGGCGCAATATGCTATTGCGTCTACTTTGATTTTTAATTTTTTTTTTTTGAAAAAAAACGATCAAGCTTGAGACTTAAATGCGCTTCCTTTTTTTAAAAAATCCAGTTAAGCGCACATGTACATTGCGTTTAAGTTCAAATTATTTTTTTTTTTTAAAAATTGTGGTGTTTAACAGGTTAATGGATCAAACAATATTTTTATTTAAAATAAATGAAAATTGAAGTGTCCACTAAGGTAATTTAACTGAATATTGCAGTTGTGGCCGTTTTATGGTGGATTTGAAGTTGATTACTGGATTAAGTCTAGGCGCTATTAGCAATAGCGCCCAATTACCAGGCGCTATTTGCAATAGCGCCCAAGACCTTTTTTTTATTTTTTTTCTTTACTTGGGCGCTAGCTTGACTAGCGCCCACTCTTTTTTTTTAATTAATAATTTATTTGTTTATTAATTTATAAAACAAAAAGATTAAATTCATTCGATTAATCAAATCCGATCAGTTTGAATCGATACGATACAGAAAATAATCGTTACAAGTTGAGATTAATCCCAAACCCTATGTCCCCGGGTGCCACACCTAAGAGCTACCCTCTGCCTAGTACTCCTACGCCTACCATCATTCCCCTGAATCTCCTGTGGTGGCGGATCATCATCCTCTTGATCATTTGTTGTATGATGACTAGATGCAGCTGAAGATGTCGACTCTCTGGTCAAATCTCGGTACTCACTGAGTGTAGGTGGAAATGAAATAGGTGATATGTTGAAATGTGGACGATTGGATGTGGACGGATCATGACTCCCATGTGGAACTCCCATAGCACCAAAATCTGTCTGTAATAGAGATGTAAATGATGTCCACTCTTGTGTGTTATAATCAGTGTGTACTGGGTGAGGGACATAGTAACCAGGGGTAGATGTAGATGGATCTGTCATATATAATGAAAATTGATCAATAAAAAGAATTTATGTGTTTTTTTGTGAATTTATAATTTTTAAGAATTTCATAAAATTCATACCATGGTGCATCGTGGGTGTATAAGTAGAAGGTCCCACTATATAAACATGGGGTACCGATGGAGGAACATCACGAGATGTGGAATCACCGTCTGTAAATGGTCGTGCATGCTGTTGTTGTCCGCTGTCGTGTGTGCTACGACCTGTTTGGGCTCTCGGGGATGTCTCGGCAGGTATATCACCTGCTGGTGGACCCGTGTGGTATGGTGGCCTGTGTAGCATCCGCTCAATATCATCGCTAACTTCTACAGCAACACGTCGTAAACGTGCATATGACTCAACGTCCTCGAATGATGATTCGGCTGAACTAAGCCTAAGTTGTTCCATCTACGGGAACTAAAAAAAAACAAATAACATGTCTAATTATTTGTCTATTGTTGCTTATAATTCACTTTGAAAAATCAAGTCAGAGAACAATAAATATACCATAGCATCACGTGCTGCTGTGTCTGATGGTTGGAACCCGGGTTGCTGAGGCAAGTGACCAGGTGTTATCAATCGTCATGTAATCTTTCCATACCAATGCATATATCCATTGACCATACTAACACCTCCAGCAATTGGTTGAATGTCGAGTATCGATGTATGTCTCATATTCCATAATTCGACCCAAGACCGATGACAATATCCCCAATCAGGGGTTTCATGACTTCTAAGATTTTCATGTAGGTCCATATGCGTATGGTGTATATGTTGTGGAATACCCTGTATACAACCAAATTGCCTAAGCACTCGATCGGGATGATATATCTCGACAATCGCATAATTAATAAGTGGACATCGTGATAGCCAATGTATAGTCAAGCAACGAGGTCCAAGATCGCTGATATCCGGGGCTGTTAGATCATAGGGCTCCCATAAAAACTGCCAAAAATACCCATTAATTAAAATATATATATTTATATATTTATTTATAGTAATGAATAATGTAAAAGGGTCTTACCTCATCAGGTAATAGTCAGTCAAGCATGTGCGAGTGTAACTGTGATGATGTATCCATCAGGTAATTGTGTTGCATTTGGAAAGGTGGATCATCCCATTCATCATCGTCGGGCAACGGTTCAAAATGTCCGGAAGAATATGTCATCAAGTAAGCGCTGGTGCGATAATATTACTTCATAAAAGTTCCTGGATCAATCATAAAATGGCGACAAGCTTGCATTGCATGAGAGCATGGTATTCCATCATTCTTCCACTGACCGCATGAACATTCTTGGGTAGATAACTTCACTTTGAAGGTACGTGTATGTCTTGAACCCGGTGTTTGTGTGATGACACTTGCAGTTTGTTCAGTATAATCATACATTTACACCATATGTTGTAATCTGAGGCACTACATTTTGTCAAACCTACTGTGTACATCATCTGGCCAAATTTGGTTTCGCTGCTGAGTCATCGATGCATTCGTCATGCGATCCAAAAAACACTTAGCTGACCGGGCAAAGGTGATCCGAACAATGGCAGTGATTGGAAGGTTTCGAGCACCCTTAAGTACTCCATTGATGCATTCAGACATGCTTGTAGTCATAATTCCACACCGCTTCCCTTCATCGTAGCTGAGTGTCCATAGGCAAGGATCAATTGCCGCCAAATACTCGTAAACATCTGGGTTCAATGATTTAATCTGCTCCATTATTTTCTCAAACGTCCGAACACTCAAACTCGATCCCGACTTTGCCAACACAAGTCCTTGAGTTTTATATTCTTAAAATAATTATTAAAATTAGATGTCACATGCCTCAAACAAAATCGGTGTACTCCCATAGGTGCTTGAAACTCTGGAACACGTTCGACCGCTTTTATTATACCCTTATGGCGGTCATCAATAAGACACATTCCCTCAGCACCGCAAACCACATATTTAGCCACCATGTGAAGAAACCAATGCCATGACCTAAAATTTCCTCATTTACAATAGCATATGCTAGAGATAGCACATGTTGGTCTGCATCCAAAGTCACAACAATTAACATCTTGTGCTTGTGTATACATGTGTGTTCCGTCCACACTAATGACCTTGCGGCAATGCCTAAAACCCTCGATGCATGGCCTAAACGCCCAGAAAACGTACCCCAAAGTATGCACACCACGTTCGTCTATTTCTTTAGGCAACCACTCCACAACTGTTCCCAGATTGTATTTCTGCAGCGCCCCCATATATTTAGGCAAATATTGACAAGAGCTCTCCCAAGTCCCATACACATTTTCTCTTGCTCGTTTCAAACTGTGCCAAGCTTTATGGTATGATATCTCATATCCATATTTGTCCTTCACATTTTTTGAACATACTTGATATCATACGTAGGATCTTTGTACCATCCCCATAAGATCTTTAGCGATAATAATTTTACACAAGTTTCTATGATCTTTGGAGACGGTGTTCATAACACAACTATGGGGAGGTCCCAACTTGGTAATTTGCCACATTGAATGTCTTTTCACAAAACACGACCGCAACCACCAATTGCACTGCTGCGATGATAAGCTCATTTCAATAACTCCGGATTGATTATGCTTACAAACAACTTTCCACAATGTCGGCGTAGACTCCACAACCCTATACTCCACGTCTGCCATGACGCACAAAAAAATTCTTAACTGCAGATTGCACATGTTTTTTATCTACGAAAATCATACCCTTTTTCAACTCACCTCTCTCGAGTGTCATAATACAAAGTACTTACCGAGCCATCAACAGTATCACTAGAAATATCTTTGAATCCCGACTCAAAAAAAGAGGATCTTGATAAATTAGGATGAGGAGGAACTACCAAAGGAACATGTTGTTGGGCATGATGCTCCTCTTCATGTACATCATTATGCTCAATATGATCATCACTATCATTATTATCATGACCATGCTCGCTATTATCACTAGGTTCCAAGGGTCTCGTTTTATCGCCAAGAAAATAATCACCCCTAACTGTAGGTCGCTTCTCAACATGCATATTCAATCCATCCAAATTCCCCTTATTAGTTATACAAGCACTACCCAAACCCATGTTTGTCATTCCTCGAGTAATGTGAAGGCGGTCCGAGTCACCAATAATGTAAGATGCATACTGGTAAAACTCATTTTCCAATGGAATTGGTGGTGGTGCGGTATGAGATATAATTTCGGATTTAACAAATAGATCAACAGACCTTAAACCAGTTATTGGATCCAAAAAAAATCTAAGTTCCCGATCCTTTTTAATTGGAACCACTCGTGAATTATCATTGTCAAAATATTTAGCGTAAACCTGTCAACTTATGGCGATTCTGATCCAAATCCGTCATTTCATACAAAAGTCCTAATAAATTTGATAGGTCGATACTACGATCAATATATGTTGCTCCGATAACTTCTCCTCCATAGTGCACAAATATTCCAATTTTGTCTGACATTTCTTCAAAAATTAAACATAACTGTTATTTTTACTAATAAATTAAAAAATTATCATTTTTACTAATAAACTAAAAAATATCAACTATATTATCTATAAGACTAAAAATAACATCTACAAAAAATTAACTACAAGCAATTAAAATTATATTAGCCTTATTATTTTACTAACTTTTTTAAAATACATACCTACCATATTATTCAACAATTTCTTCTAACAATTTGTAAAAATGTCCAAAAATAAAATAACATTAGAAAAACATTATCTAGAAATATTACCTACCAATAAACAATATATTATTCAACAATTTTACTAATTAACAAAATAAATTACAAATATTAAAGAAATGTTTAATTTATGTAAAAAATTACTTGAAATCTGTTTTTTTTGCCGTCTGCGCGTCGTCGTCAACCGCCCTGCCGCCTGCCAATCGCGCCACTGCCTGCCGCAATCGCCGCCCAATCGCCACCGCCGCCTTTGGGAAATGTGGTATATTGGATGGATAAAAAATGAAGGGAATGTTAAACAAGGCAGTGAGTGAGAGAGTGAGATCGAATGAAAATGAAGGGAATGGGTATTCTTATAACAGGCCGAAAAATTCAAAAAAAAAAGTGTACTTGGGCGCTAGTCAAAATAGCGCCTGACAGCTGCAGCGTTTTGCAGCAGGCGCTATTTTGACTAGCGCCTGGAAAAAAAAAAAAAAAAAAAAAAAGGGTTGGGCGCTATTTGAAATAGCGCCTGACAATTAGGCGCTATTCTTAATAGCGCCCAAACTTAAATATCTAAACTACCTCAAATCCACTATAATCCGGCAAGAAATTCTCACAAACACCATATTCAGTTAGATTACCCTGTCCACTAGGACCGCAATTTAAAAGCACGAGTGTTGAGACAAAATGGGAATAAGAACTAAGAAGTGATCAATCGGCATAAAAAAATCAAGAAATTATATTTTTACCCAGAATTATGCTTTTTTTTTTAATTTCACATATCATTTTTTTTTTAATTTCACAAGCATTTTTTTTGTTCTATTCTAACCCACAATTACACGATTTTCCTACCATGCGATCAAGTCCATCATCGGTGGAATATTCAGGAAATGTCTCGTCATGTACCATTCATTGAAAAATAAGGGTGTCAATTTCGGACCCGACACGAACCTAACACAAAATTAATGGATATGGATAGATGTTTCATGGGTCCGGGTTGAAATCGGAGCGAACCCGAATAATCCGCCAATTAAACAGGTCGGGTTCGGATCAACTTGCTATAACCCATTTAACCCGTCTAACTCGTTTAAAAAAATAAGTAAATAATAAATGATAAGGAAAAAAAAAGACATGTTCTTAAAACTTAAATTCTAAAACCTCCTTAATTATGTATGTTGTTATTATTTTGTATGTTGCCCTCAAAATATGATAAGTATGTTAAGTTATTTATGTAATTATGTTATTTCTTTGAATGTTGTGAATTGTGATATATTTTATTGATTGAATAGTGTGTTATAGTGACTGATTGTAAAAAAAACTAAATTTATTTAGTTGACTTATTAAATGTAAATAAGAATAATTTTATTATACGGGTTAAACGGGTCGAGTCCGGGTTACCTGTGAAATAAATAGGTCGGGTTCAGGTTCAAGATTCTAATATGAATAATTAAACAGGTCGGGTCCAGGTTGGCTAATTCTACCGGCGAACTCAAAAATCTAGACACGCGAATCCAGACCCAACCCAAATTGACACCCCTATTCAAAGGTCATAGTTGTTTTGACTCAAATTTTTATACTATCAAACATTTTAAAATAAAATTATACGTAATAAAAGTAATTTTTCCTCCAGTGTCTTGGAAAAATGTTGAAAAATCCTCAATAAATTCAAAGTTAATTACAACTCTGCCAAAATCATTAACATGTATTAGCTTCTTGAATTTGTATTTAGGTCTACATAAATACATAATCATTTTGTGGATTAGCCTCCCAATTAATTTACAATTAAAATATTGTCAAGCATCTACATAACCAGACTGCATTTCCTCATTTTCTGTGCATGACCTGTTAAATAGGTCTGTCAATTTAAAAAAAAAAATTTGAAACTTAAGCGTAGACTTGTGGGCTTAATCTGGAAATGTAAAAAAAAATTAAAAAAAAAGTAAGCGCATTTGATGTCTGCGCTTGATCAGCATTTTTCAAAAAAAAAATTAAAAATCAAAGTAGGCGCAATAGCATATTGCGCCTACGCTTAAAACAACAAAAGGTTTGAATTGCACTATATTTTGTCAATTTGAGATAAAAAAACACAATATTGTGTCAAAAAACCCTAAACTATACATCCATTAATTAGATATGGGAAGGTCATAGAAATACGAGTATGGGTACAAGATTTGGGTAAGTCTCCTGTCAGACCGTCTAATGGATCTACTGTTGGATGGATCCAAATATCCGGCCTACGGTCAATCCGTCCGTTAACCCATACAACCACTAACACCACAACAATCACATTCACTAGCCGCAGCTAATACATTTTAGGAGGACTACTAATACTTTTTGGGGGGACTACTAATACTTTTCACAGGAAAAACTAATATTTTTAAGGGGCTACTAAAAAAATTGTTCAATGGCATTACTAATACTTTTCAGCGGTAATACCGATACTTTTTGGGAGGATTATTAATATTTTTCAAATGAAAAACTAATATTTTTAGGAGGCTACTATATATTTTTCAGGATGACAATTGATACTTTTGGGGGGAGAACTGATACTTTTATGAGGAACTTCTAATACTTTTTAAAAACTAGTATTTTTCAGGAGAAATACTAAAATACCTTTAATCGGAAAACATGATACTTTTCAATAAGAATACTAATACTTTTGAAAGAATAAATCAATATTTTTCATGAGTATTACTAAAAAACCATTCAATGGGATTACTATTACTTTTCAGCGGTATTACTAATACTTTTTAGGGAAAAAACTAATACTTTTTACGGTATTACGTCACTGCCTAATATTACAAAATGTCACTTGTCCAGTGATACTATGCCACCACCCCCAAAAATATTACAAAAATACCACCACGTTTAAAATCACAAAAAATACCACCGCCTCTTCAGAATTGCAAAAATACCACCACCTATTGTATTTGGGTCAGTTTGGGATCCGCCTGACGAATTTGAACCCGTTAGACTGTCTAATATAAGTTTTTGTCACAAGATTTTTATTGGTGGGAGCTAGACCTTTTGGTGAAAGCCCAAAAAAAAACACATAAGGGTCTAAGCCCAAAGTGGACAATATAATCTATACCAACGGGGAGATAGGAATGATATCCAAAAGTTTTTAACAAATGGTATTAAAGCTACGTTCAGACTTAGTCGTATGGCGGCCCTGGGATGGATAACGTGGTGCCGCAACACAGGGCCCCAGAGTTCTAAAACTAACGCTGAGTATGCACAAAGAATTGAAGAAGAAAACAAGAGACAAACTCAGCTATGGCAGGAGAGACAGGAAAGAATAAGAAAAGATGAAGCTGCCAGGAAGGCATATGAGAAGAAAAAAGAAGGCGGTGACGACGAGAAAAAGAGGAGAAGAGAAGAAGATCTTGATCAAGATGAAAGAAGGAGACAATGCGAAGGAGATGAAGTGTTCTTCTGTCCAACCCTTCGTGTATTTTATCATGTAAATACATACAATGTAAGTCTTCGTAATAAAGCTATAAATTCTTTATTTTCGGTGTAGACAAATATGTGCTCGATACACCTTGTAAATGTGATTGTGTAAAAGAACATGAATGATATGATCAATAAACAGATCTATTCTACGCATACATTCTATGTCAATACACTATATCTGTATGTATCTTTGTTGTTTGCATTTTTGAATGATTTAAGTTTTGGCATCATCAAAAAGGGGGAAATTGTTAGGAATTTTATTGTTTAGATTTTGATGAATGCCATGTAAAACTTAGAATAGAAAGTTGGCTCCCAATTCTTTGTAAAATGTATTGTAACAATTAAAGCCGGCCAAGCCGAGTTAAGTCGGCCTATGCCCTAACATGCAAGAAGACAATTTGAAGAATGGAAGGAAGACCTTTGTGAAAAATTTGAATGTGGCAAAGAGGAGTAGACGGAACTCTTGAAGAAGCGGTGAGATGCGGTGAGTGGAGCATCATCAAGTCAACTCAAGAAAAGCCAAGTCTCAAGTTGAAGTGACAGAAGAGTCATCCAATGATTGGAAGCGACTCTAAGTCACCTGGGAAAAGCAAGGAAATGCGGTCAAGTCGAGATAATCAGAAAAAGAACCGTTGCACGAGAAATCAAGAGATTTACTTAAACAAGTAATATCTCCATACCACCTTTCTCGGAGTGCTCGGTCCCGAAGCGTGCAAAAGGAATGAACCAATGGGAAGCACCACACCGTGTCGAACTACGAAAATGTGAAAGAACAATTCATACGAGGAAATGGCAATTCCAAGAAGCGCAAGCCAACGATCGCAAAGTGACTTTCAAAAATAAGCATATCTCTTCAACGGGCAAATTTTTGAAAGTTCACTATAAAAGGCCGAGGAGTTTGTTTGAAGAAAAAATGACACATACGTGAGATATACAAGCACATTAGAAAAAATGAAACACTCTCAATCCTCAAGCCTACATTACGAAGTACATCAATCCAACACTCACCCGTGAAGGAAAGAGAACTTCAATCAGTTGAAGAGGAAACCTTTGAAAACAAGGGGTCTACATTCCGGGAAGGATTGTAGAAAGGTTCAAGGTGAACCAAGTCTTAAGCTTTTGGAGGGCTTCGTGATCAAATCCAAAGAGCTTGAGCAAGTGAGTCAGTAGTAACAAAGCGTTTTGCCTGTGAAGAAGGTTCGAGTCGCACGAGAAGCTTGGTGAGTGATCAAGGCGTCTCGATCGAGTCCCTAAGGATCAAGTCGGCTGTTGTGATCAAGACTTGTATCCGGACTGTTACCACTTTGTAAACCGATCATTACCTAGTGGATTCCTCCGGGGAGTTGGAGAAGAGAGGAGTAGAAGAATTACCCCATCTTGAACCTCTATAAAAACTTCATTGTGTCATTTACATTTCAAACATTTAAATTCCGCACTTTTAATCGCTTATATATCACGATAAATTTGCTATCCATTTGATAATTTATAAGTACTAAATCAAGCTCTAAAATCTTGCTTAATCAAACTTAAGGGTGTTAAGTCTTCGCTGAAAATAAAACCACAGTTGAGTTAAATCGTAGCCAACGGTGAGTTACTCCATCAATGCTTGAGTGCATTTGAGAGATTAACTCTCTTGAGTGACTAATTCATTTGTCCATCAAGGACACGGTGTGTAGAATTAACTCTGTAGATTTAAAAGGACTAAATCGAAAATTTGGTAAGGTTTATTCAACCCCCCTTCTAAACCTTACACTTACACCCCTTGGGACCTACAAGTGGTATCGGAGCGGTTGGTTCATTGAACCCTCCGATCGGTTCTTGAACTAGATCTCCAAACTTTTCAAAGTCCGCTTTAGTACTTAAACCTTCAAAACTCTTCTTATCAAAAGTCATTATCATGGAAGCAAATTTGACACGCATCCCTATGTTCACTATCGAAGAATTTGATGATTGGAAAATTCGTATGCGAGGCTCATCTATCAAAGATTACATGATGAGATGTGGATAGTGATAGAAGATGGCCTCTCGCAAATATTAAAGGTGAACACAATTTTGCGAAGAGTTGCGGTGAAGGAGAAGAAGATCTTTGCTCCCGGCGGTCATGGTTGAAAAACCAAGAAGCGAGTGGACAAATGATGAGAAAAAGATACAACCTGGACAATGTAGCCAAGGACATCCTTTACAAAACCCTGGACAAAGCCATGTTCAATAAAGTCAAATCCGCAAAACGGCTAAGGAAATGCGGGACAAGTTGACATTGATTTGTGAAGGCTCGTGAGCAAATCAAAGAAAACAAATTATCGGTGGTCATGTCTGAAGTTTGAAAATTTCAAAATGATCTCGGGAGAGAACCTGGATCAACTAGACGCTCGGTTCACGAGAAATCACAAATGAGTACATCGCACTTGGAAAGGAATATACACAGAAGGAAATGTGTATGAAAATCCTAAAAAGTCTTCGGTGAATGGGAAATGAAGGTCATGGCTCGAGACATTCCATGGACCTATCAAAGACATCCAACCATGAGTTATTCTCGGACCTCAAAGCCTACGAGTTTGAGCCGAGAAGAAAAGACCAAGAAGAGACTGACTATACCCAAAACAGTGCTCTAATTGTCAAAGATGGGAAGAGAGCCGAGGTCAAAGAAGTAATTGACCCGGAAGAAATAGCCCACGATGGTTAAAAGATTTAACAAGTTCTTTAACAAGAACTACAAGAGAGGAAAGGGTGAATCTTCCGGAAGACACTCGGCTCCCTCCAAATCAAGGGAAGACAGGCCAACCAAGAGAACAGATCATCAAAAAGTCGAGTATCAAAGGGCCGACAACTCAAGAATGGAAAGAAGCTCGATCAAAAGGTGAATATCTATGTTGGAACCGTAGACAACCAGGTCACTATGCCATTTGCTCATATCATGTGGTCAACAAGTACAGGGATGAAGAAGAAAGAAAGGTCTTGAGAGAAAGAAGACAAGAAAAGAAAAAGGCAATGATGGCCGCAGAGATCACGAGACAGCCAAGTCAAGAGAGACCACCGATTGAGAGCAGTGAAGCCGACTATTCAAGTGACTCGAAGAAGAAGCCCCGACCGCTTGATGGCCAAAGAACAAGATCAACCGATCAAGAAGATGAGGTACAATCTAACTCAACAAACTCGGACACTAGTGATAGTGATCGTGACACACACACTTCATCACCCACTCGATCTTTATGATTCATTAGGCAAAATGATGAAAGATTTTGAACATATTAAATCCTCACACACCTTTGTTGAATGAGGAAAACAGCCTACTCAAAAGTCGAAACTCAAAGCCGACTAAGGAGCCGAGTACTCTAAGTCAAATAGTCATGTTGAAAATGATAGTTTAAAGGTGAAAATGCTAAATTAGTAGCGAGAAATTCTTTCGCTATAGAAAAGAGGGAGAATGACCTCAAGAATGTTATTGCCTCATTCACTAAGGCATCTAAATCATTGGATGATCTTATTATGAGTCAAAGAGAATGTGGAGACAAGACAAGGCTTAGGATTTAATTCCTTTGTGCCATGTCAAACCTCAAGAGTAATTTTGGAAAAAGGATCTTCAAGTCATGAAGAGTCCGAAAAATTCAAAACTCTAAATGTTGCACACACTTTCACTCCAAAGCACAATACTAAGCAAACTCGGCCTTGGTTACAAAGGAAAAGGAAAAACGACTTGAGTTGAGTGTCTTTGAAAGGACAACCGAGAAGAGATTCACCGAGTCCCTTAGCAAACTCCAAACAGAAAATACTCAGTAAAGAAGAAACAGAGCTACCAAAAACCCGGAAAATCCATAAAAGAAATACATATGATGGGAATGGTAGAAAATATCCAAGCCAAGTGATTGGAATAATGTGAACTATCAAAGATAGACTTATGGAATATAAGCCCAAATGGCAAAGGCCAGAACTCAAAGAAAGGCCATTCCAAAAGCATAAGAGCTTTCATCAAAGACACACATGCACCTAGGCACTACACTCAAAGACACCACAATCACCCAAGGAAGGCAATTGCTAAAACACATATGCGGGCATACGACAAAAGAGACAATTTGTATGAACCTAGAATCCCCAAGCAATTTGCCAGGATTAATTATGATTATGGCATCGATAGATGGCAACCCCTTAGAGTCAAATCATTTGGCTATAGGTTGGTTGAATCATCTTACAATTCTAACCCCTCGGGACCTGCACAAGTATGGGTACCTAAAACTTAATTTCCTTGATTGCGGAGTTCAAGGAACAAGGCGAGTGCCAAGGAACCTGGTACATGGATAGTGGTTGTTCCGGACATATGACAGAAATAAGAGAAATGTCAAAATTCAAGGAAGTCAAAGGAGCCAAAGTCATATTTGGAGGAAATGAAGCTCCTGGTGAAATAAGAGGCATTGGATCCATCAAGAGGAATGGATTAGAAATCACGGATGTTGCATATGTTGAAGGACTCAACTTCAACTTATCGAGTATCGATCGGCTCGTGACAAAGGCTACAATGTTGGATTCAACATGGGTATATGCCAAATCAAGGATATTGAATCAAATGAAGTTGTCTTTGCAAGGATGTAGACGAGAAGAATATGTATGTAGTGGATTGGTCAACCGCAACACCCAAAGACTGTCTACTAGCAAAGAGCACAATTTGAATCAAGTTGTTTGTGGCACAAAAAAGCCGAGTCACCGAATTTCAAAACAATTAACAAGTCGGCAAGAAGTCATCTTGTAGAAGGACTTCCGGACTCAAGATACAAGAAGGAGAGTATATGTGATGCATGTCGAAGGAAAACAAATCAAGTCGTCATTCAAAGAAAAGACATGCCCATCCTCAACAAGAATATTGCATCGCTTCATATGGATCTATTTGGCCCAAAGTGGAACGGCCAAAGATAAGTGGAAAGAAATACACCTTGGTGGTAGTAGATGACTACTCAAGATATACATGGACAATATTCATGTGCAAGAAGAAAGAAACTCTACAAAAACTACCACGGTGATGAAGAGGATTCAAAATGAGAAGAGTCAAACCATTATCAAAATAAGATCGGATAGAGGAACCGAGTTTGTCAATGGAATAATAACTCAAGATCTTGTATTGAGAATGATATTGGTCATGAACTATCAGTGACAAGGACTCCACAAGCAGTGAGAATGGAGTTGCGAAAGAAGGAACAGAACCCTCAAAGAAGCAAAGCAAGGACCATGTTAGTCAGGCGGGGTTACAAAAGATTTTGGGCTGAAGCAATCAACACACTTGCTACACCCAAAACAGATGTATGATAAAACAGACGGTGACAAAGACTCCCTATGAGATCCGGATGGAAGAAAACCAAATGTTGCATATTTGAGAATATTTGAATGTAAATGCTTCATTCACAACAATGGCAAAGACAACCTAAAGGCCTTTGATGCTAAAGCGATGAAGTTCTTAGGATACTCGGTGAAAGCAAAGCCTACAGGATACTCAACAAAAGAACTATGGTTACAGAGGAATCCATTCATGTAGTATTCGATGAGCAAATGTAAATGGAGAAGACATTGAAGAGTCGGTGATAAGTTGAATCATCCAACCATACGTAAGAGTCCCTATCTTTGTAGGTCAAGCAAGCCGGGATTATCAATTCGAAGAAGATGAGATAGTGAATCTCAAAAGCGAAAATTTGGAAAATTTGCGGCTAAGTGATTACGAGAGAGTCGACCACAAAGAACACAGTACCGCAAGTCGATCAATCCAGCTAACTTACTCCAACTCGACGTAAGATGGCCGAGAGACCATCCACGTAACTTGTCATTGGAGATATAAGAGAAGGTGTCAAGACAAGGTCGAACTCAACAAGAAGCAATGTTCACATGCTTCATTTTGCAAATAGAGCCCAAAGATGTGTCACAAGCATTGGACGACACACATTGGATTCAAGCTATGCAAGAAGAGCTGAATCAGTTTGAAAGAAATAAAGTATGGGAATTAGTGCAAAGACCCATACATCAAAATGTTATTGGAACCAAATGGGTATTCAGAAATAAGATGAACGAGGAAGGCTCTGTGGTAAGAAACAAAGCAAGATCGGTAGCCAAAGGATATTGCCAAGAAGAAGGGATAGATTTTGATGAAACATTTGCCCTCGTAGCAAGATTGGAAGCTATAAGGATGTTTCTTGCCTATGCACTCACAAGAATTTCATTGTATATCAAATGGATGTAAAAAGTGCATTCCTAAATGGTTTATTGGAAGAAGAAGTGTATGTTGAACAACCTCCAGGATTTGAGCGAGAAGACTCTTGGAGACAAGGTATACAAACTCAAGAAAGCCCCTGTATGGATTGAAACAGGCACCCAGAGCATGGTATGACACCTGTCACAATTCCTAAGCGAAAATGGATTCACAAAAGGAAAAGTAGATAGAACACTTTTCAGAATTCAAGACAAGAAGAGTATCTTGCTTGTTCAAATATATGTGGATGACATCATTTTTGGATCCACTAACAAAGAGTGTGAAAAATTCTCAAACCTCATGCAAAGTAAATTTGAAATGAGCATGATGGGAGAGCGACATTCTTCCTGGACTCCAAGTGAAACAGTGAAGGATGGAACCTTCATAAGTCAAACAAAATACACCAGAGACTTAATGAAGAAGTTTGGTATGGAGGAGAAGTCTTCTCGTAAAAATACCAATGAACACATCATCAAAATGGACATGGATGCGGATGGCAAGCCTCGTAGATCAAACAAGGTACAGAGCACTCATTGGATCATTGCTCTATCTCACGACTAGAGCGGACATCACCTTTCTTTGTAGGTGTATGTGCAAGATTTCAATCTGCTCCGAAGAGAGCCATATGATGACATCTAAGAGAATATTGAGATACTTGAAAGGAAGCCAAGAAGTAGGCCTATGGTATCCAAAGGAAGGTGGATTCAAGCTAATTGGCTATTGATTCGACTATCTTTGGATGCGAGTGGAGTGGAAGAAGAGCACTTGAGGCACATGTCAAATGCTAGGAAACAGACTAATCTCCTGGTTTAGCAAGAAGCAAAACTCAATAGCCACCTCTGGTGAGGCGAGAATACATACTGCGGGCAAATTGTTGTGCCCAAATCCTATGGATGAGACAGCAACTGAGAGACTATGAAGTTGAAGAAAAAGAAATTCCAATCATGTGTGATAACACAAGTGCAATTGCAATCACTCAAAATCCTGTGTTGCATTCAAGAACAAAGCATATTGATGTCAGATATCACTTCATAAGAGATCATGTTGAAAAGAAAGACATCATCCTGGAATATATCTCAACTGATAAACAACTAGCTGACATCTTCACAAAACCATTATGCGAGTCAAGATTTGAAGAACTCAAGCATGAGTTGGGATTAATTGAACTAAGCTGAGACACAGAAGAACCAAAGAAAAGAAATGGAACAGAAAAGGAGGTGAAAAAGAGTGAAAACAAAAGTCACCAAGAAATCACCAGATCGGAAAAGACAATGACTACACCGAGTCGGTGATAATTTGAGTCACCAAGAGAATTGTGAGAAGTAGAGTTAAATCGGCTAAGGGATAATTTGAATAACTTAGGAGCAAAGTGACAAAAACGCCGTCGTTTTGACTAAGTGGGAATGTTTTAAGGAACACGTCAAAGATAATGATGATGTGTACGGACATAAAGCCGCACACCAAGCTTATGATTGGATATAAATGTTGCCGCATTAAATACGAGGCGTGAAATGCTCAATAGGCGTGCGAAATCCAAGCCGTTGATTTCGATCACAATTCAAAAACCGCCGCACGCCCTTTCATAAACCATATTTAAACCATTTTCGTCCGTTTTCTCTCTCACACTTCTAAAACTGTTCATCTCTTTCTCTCAAAAGCAAATGCAAAATACTCTCGAAACCCTATCAACCTTCAAATCAATTTCGAGTTTTTCCTTGATATAATCCTGAGAAATGGCACCAATTTATGACTTTACCAAGTTAGGAAAGCAAATCCACACCGGTTCGACGCGGTGGATTTCGACGGAATGATGAAGCGGTCCGACGACACCCTGGTGAAGAAAATCGCCGAGAAGTTGGAAACGCCCCGGATTAAAACCGTTTCTAACGCTAGAATATCCGATGACCTATGTGGAGGAGGTCGCACAATTCTACGTGAATGCCGAGATTCACGATGAAGGAATCAAGTCATCATTCACGGAAAGCGGTGACTATCACCGCAAGGATTTGGTGAACATTGCTCACTACCAGTGAAGGAGCATCCGAGATTAAAGAAGCCGATGTAAACTTGGCCGACGCATGGAAAGAGATAGCCAAGTCCGACTTTGCTTGATAAAATAATATACACAAGCAAACAAGAGATGCTGAAGGAGGATTATCACAAGTTGTTGGATATAGTTGCCAAATGTATCGACATCAAATTTGGTGACTTTGACCAATGTCAAAAGGCAAAGCTGATTGTAATGGCTGCAATCATAGAAGAAAAGAAGATAAATCGGGCTGAGTTTGTCTCTACAGACTCTGCACGAACGTGGGGAACAAATCCTTCAAAGAAGATGGCACATTTGGAGGATCCCTAGGATATGGCCTGGTGATTGGCGGCTATTGGAAGTGAAAGGAGTCCCTCTTAGACATGGGAAGGCTTTCCATGTTAACAAGAGGATGTTGAGCAAACCTCTCTCGGCGCACTGTAAGAGAGCGACACAGTGAGGGGAATCGGTGACCAAGATAGATACTGTTGCTTCCTCTCCGGCCTAAGAAGAAAGCGCCCCTGCGGTGCCAGAAGATGCTGCCGCTGCCCCCGCAAAAAGAAAACAAACATGCTCCGCCCTGCAGCAGCGGTCGAGAAGGACTCACAAATACCTTCTCCGATCGTCAAAAGGAGGAGAATCGACAAGCCAAGACGGCCAACTCCTCGAGAAACAAACACCAAAGACCGGCCCCCGCCGCCCAAGACTCGAGAGGACACCGCCTCGAACTGTAAATTCCCTGGTACAAACCAGGAGACGAAGAAGACTCGTCAAGCGGTCGAACAGGAGAAACCAGTTGAGTCGGTTACTCGGCCTAGCACAAATACAGGAGACTACCGGAGAAGTAGAGTCTCCGGATGTAGTTGATGAAACTTGACCAAGTCTCTGCCGAAGGCGATCAGCAGAGGCAACCCGAAGACACAATCTGTAGCTCACACGGTGAAGCACAAGAAGAACCAGCCCTGAGCGGATAGTGATGTAATGATCCTATCTCCACCTTACCCGGACATCCAAAATCGTCTGCGTGAGTGGAGAAAATGGAAGTTGAGCAAGTCAAGGAACATTTCCAACGGCCGAGTTCATAGAAGAAGAAGAGGAACTGCTAAATTTCCTTGGATTAACTCATGTGCTCCCGGCTACGGATGAAGACAAGCGCATAGACATTCTCGCAGATCTACAAGGACAAGGAGAGAGAAAAGCGAGTGAAGAAGCGAAGCACGTGAGAAGGCAAGCATGTGCCCTATCTCCGCACCACGTAACACACACATCCTCTTCTTGATGTCTTCTCCGAAAGTGACGAGGAACGAGGAGAATGTCGCCCTACGTAAGAGAAGAGTTGCAAATGCAAAGCAAGCATTGCATGAATCAAGAATCCTTCACGAGCAAAGACTAATGGAGGGACAGGAGAGTCCTCGAACACACTGAAATCGATCCAATGGGAGTGGTTCAAAGCAAATAGCCACTTTGTTGTTCTTGCTACCACTTCCCAGACTCACTCGGAAGAAGCAGCGATAAGGAGTGGCGATGAAACGGGATAGTGGGGACCCCATCGAGCCAACCCCTATTGAAGGTGTGCTACCACCGCCCCAACGGCTGAACCATCAATCGAAAGCAGCCGGGAGTTTGGAGACGAGTGACCCCACTCCAAGTCACTCAGTGGTGCGCCCCGAGGGGGAAACTCCCTCCACCGCTGCGGCAAGGTCGGAGGATGCAGATGACTCCACAAAGAATCAAGGAGGCGAAGAAGAGAAATTACAATCACAAGAAGAAAAGAAGTTGCCATCAACGAAGCTCGAGACGATTGAGACTATCTCGGTGAGGTGCCAACCGCTCTGAAAGGCTAATGACGCCGCGATGCGATCGAGGCACGAGGAAGGAAGGCCCACTGGGAGTTAACACTGCGGGCGATGAAAGTGCAATCCATGGGGTTGAGACTCCAATGGATGCCATTGTAGAAGACCCTAAGACAGTGACACTCGTCGAAAGGGAGGACATGCCTCGCAGCGAAGAGAGCTGGCCGGAGGAAATGAAGGCCCACGGGAGGTTGAGACTTCGGGGTAAAGAGGTCAAGTAGAGAACATCCCTCCCGCAATCATCGACCCATCCGAGAAGGAGATCAGCGCACTTCATGATTCCCGGGACAACCCCGATGTCACTTTTTCGGGATCGAAGGCGAAGAAGAAGCCGAGTCATCCCCATGACAAATCCAAAAGGCTCAGTGCGGATGTTCCAGGCACGAGCAAGTCGATCCCAAGACTACTCGTCAAACTTTTAACTTTGATGATGAGCCACCAATGGAAATCTCATCATCGTCCGATGACGCTTACCGATAAAGCCGAGGACCCGTCTCATCGCAATGGAAAAATCACCGAGACCAACGGTGTTAAGACAAATTGAGGCTCGGCAAGCGGGTCTACTTTACAACAAAACCCAATTTGAACCGAGACCACCGCTCGGGCTCCTCAAGTGCGCAGCAGCAGATCGATTCCCAAAAGGACTTCACGCGCACCGCTCATCATCGAATGCATCCCGGTTGGCGGTGAGGAATCTTTTGTAGAATCTTTCCCTTTTTCACTGGAGATACGAGAACTCCACGAAGAGTCGAAAACGAACAAGCACGCTATCACAAACCAGCTCCTGTTCTTCCATCGACACCATTGTTCCGGTGATTATGACTTCGATGTTGTATGGCCATCACCGCAATGAAGAATCGGTGAAGTTCGAGAAGTGTTCAAGGCACTCTTTGCTGAGGTTGAACGGATGGAGAGGCATCGGCCTCTTTGGACATGCGACTCGACAACAGAGATGCCACCCTTACAACCGATTTAAGAGGCATAACTTGATTCGGATAAGGGAATGGTGGCAATAGAAAGAAACAATGCGTGTGGAAAGGTGAGATACTTGAGAACATTGTTCAACAAGTGGTGTGGAGAGTGAAAATGCCGATGCAAAAACAAAGCTGAGAGAACACATTGAGCATATGCATGAAGCTCACACTGCCGAGATCAAGCTGCTGCGTGAGCAAAATACAAATGATCTACAGCGTTTGGAAGAACACATGACAAGAAAATTCAGCCTCCTCATGGCTGAGATGAAGCTGATTTCAGAGAATCCAACGCTACTCGACCTGAATTACGTCGCATACAACGCAGCAGACTTGAAGCAGTAACTCAACCATCGAAGACTCGACTTCATGCTTGCCAGCATGTTCCCTGGGGTTCCTCTATCCTTTGATGATGCCAAAAAGGGGGAAGAGGAATACCTTAAAGCAGCAAAATCTGAAGCTGAAAAGAAAGGAGCAGCTGAGAAGGGAAAATCAGCTGAGGAAGTCTTGAAACAGAAGAAAGGAAAGCTTGTTGAGGGGGAAGGATCAGCAGATGTAACATTGATGATTGCACAAACCCCCCAACAAGGTCCTGTCACAGCTGACATTATAAGCAGCAAACTCCCCGTGACTCTGCCACTCCAACACTCTGCTGTATCTATGGCTGAAAAGAGGAAAACAATTGAAGCAGGGATGAAGGAAGTGGAAGGAAGAATGGATGCCAGGGTGATGAACATCTTGAAAGAACATGGAGGCATTCCAGTTGACAGAGACACTTATGCCATCTCAGATGTCGGGACAGAGCCACGATCAGTCGATGAATTTAAAACGCTCGAATCTGAGGGATACTTTGCAAATATGTCTATGGCTCAAGCTTGGGACTTGTCTCGGGAAAAGGGTCTCACGTTATGTGAAGAAGGCGACAGCAGAGACTTCCCAGTCGCTCTGCTGGTCACTCCGGTCACTCGGTGGAAAGAAGAAGAACCCAAGACTGAAAGATACGCCCGAGGTAGAGGAAGAAGCAATAGTGGAGGAAGAAGCTTGGACCTAGTCCTCCGCCAAGAATATTGAATACGTAGATCCGGGAAAGAAAGGAGGGATCTCTTTCCGGGCTTGACCAAGTGGCAAATTTGAAAGTGGCTAAAACTAACGCCGAGTATGCACAAAGAATAGAAGAAGAAAACAAGAGACAAACTCGGCTATGGCGGGAGAGACAGGAAAGAATAAGAAAAGATGAAGCTGCCAGGAAGGTATATGAGAAGAAAAAGAAGGCGGTGACGACGAGAAAAAGAGGAGAAGAGAAGAAGATGATCGATCAAGATGAAAGAAGGAGACAATAAAAGGAGATGAAGTGTTGTTGTCCAACCCTTCGTATATTTTATCATGTAAATACATACAATGTAAGTCTTACGTAATAAAGCTATAAATTCTTTATTTTCAAGTGTAGACAAATATGTGCTCGATACACCTTGTGATTGTGTAAAAGAACAGGAATGATATGATCAATAAACAGATCTATTCTACGCATACATTCTATGTCAATACACTATCTGTATGTATTTTTGTTTGCATTTTGAATGATTTAAGTTTTGGCATCATCAAAAAGGGGGAAATTGTTAGGAATTTTATTGTTTAGATTTTGATGAATGCCATGTAAAACTTAGAATAGAAAGTTGGCTCCCAATTCTTGTCTTTGTAAAATGTATTGTAACAATTAAAGTGGCCAAGTGAGTTAAGTCACCTACGCCCTAACATGCAAGAAGACAATTTGAAGAATGGAAGGAAGACCTGTTTGTGAAACAAATTTGAATGTGGCAAAGAGGAGTAGACGGGAACTCTATCAAGAAGCAAATCGAGATGCAACAGTGGAGCATCACCAAGTCAACTCAAGAAAAGCCAAGTCTCAAGTTGAAGTGACAGAAGAGTCATCCATGATTGGAAGTCGACTCTAAGTCACCGGGAAAAGCAAGGAAATGCGTCAAGTCGAGATAATTGTAAAAGAACCGTTGCCTACGTAAATCAAGAGATTTACTTAAACAAGTAATATCTCCATACCACCTTTCTCGAGTGCTCGATCCCCGGAAGCGTGCAAAAGGAATGAACCAATGGGAAGCACCACACCGTGTCGAACTCGAAAAGGTGAAAGAACAATTCATACGAGGAAATGGCAATTCCAAGAAGCGCAAGCCAACGATCGCAAAGTGACTTTCAAAAATAAGCATATCTCTTCAACGGGCAAATTTTTGAAAGTTCACTATAAAAGGCTAAGAAGTTTGTTTGAAGAAAAAAATGACACATACGTGAGATATACAAGCACATTAGAAAAACTAAAACACTCTCAATCCTCAAGCCTACATTACGAAGTACATCAATCCAACACTCACTTTGTGAAGGAAAGAGAACTTCAATCGAGTTGAAGAGGAAACCTTTGAAAACAAGGGGTCTACATTCGGGAAGGATTGTAGAAAGGTTCAAGGTCTGAACCAAGTCTTAAGCTTTTGGAGGGCTTCGTTATCAAATCCAAAGAGCTTGAGCAAGTGAGTCTGTAGTAACAAAGGCGGTACCTGCCCGTGAAGAAGCCGAGTCGCACGAGAAGCCGGTGAGTGATCAAGGCGTCTCAGATCGAGTCCCTAAGGATCAAGTCATTTGTTGTGATCAAGACTTGTATCCGGACTGTTACCACTTTGTAAACCGATCATTACCTAGTGGATTCCTCCAGGAGTTGGATAAGAGAGGAGTAGAAGAATTACCCCATCTTCGAACCTCTATAAAAAGCGCATTGTGTCATTTACATTTCAAAGATTTAAATTCATGCACTTTTAATCGCTTATATCTGCGATAAATTTGCTATCCATTTGATAATTTATAAGTACTAAATCAAGCTCTAAAATCTTGCTTAATCAAACTTAAGGGTGTTAAGTCTTCCGCTGAAAATAAAACCAAAGTTGAGTTAAATCGTAGCCAACAAATTTGAGTTACTCCATCAATAAATGCTCATTTGAGTCTGTTGAGAGATTAACTCTCTTGAGTGACTAATTCGATTTGTCCATCAAGGACACAGTTGTGTAGAATTAACTCTGTCAGAGATTTAAAAGGACTAAATCGAAAATTTGGTAAGGTTTATTCAACCCCCCTTCTAAACCTTACACTTACACCCCTTGGGACCTACACAAACTAAGGTCACACATTATCTAGACATGTGAAATGTTAAGAGTTTATATGTGTGGATAAGATTTCCAATGGTTTGAGACCTTTTGAGTGTAAGCCTAAAAAGAAAACCATGAGGGTTTAGATCCAAAGTAGAAATATAATATCAATGTGAAAATGGATTGTGTCCACGGCTTCCAACATATATTTGATCAAAATCTAAGAATCACGTATTATATTTATAAGTGTTAATAAATTTAAAGGAGATATTTATTTAATCTATCTCATCACTAAAAATAAATCTTATTGGAAGACGTGAGATATTAAGAAGCAACAAGGGATCGTGATAATATTTTTGAAAATTTTGCTAGACACAGATGTTTGAAATAAGCAATAGACCCATAGGTGCTTCAAACTCTGGAACACGTTCGACCGCTTTTATTATACCCTTATGGCGGTCAGCAATAAGACACATTCCCTCGGCACCGCAAACCACATATTTAGCCACCATGTGAAGAAACCAATGCCATGACCTAAAATTTTCCTCATCTACAATAGCATATTCTAGAGATAGCACATGTTGGTCTGCATCCAAAGTCACAACAATTAACATCTTGTGCTTGTGTATACATGTGTGTTCCGTCCACACTAATGACCTTGCGGCAATGCCTAAAACCCTCGATGCATGGCCTAAACGCCCTAAAACGTACCCCAAAGTATGCACACCACGTTCGTCTATTTCTTTAGGCAACCACTCCACAACCTGTTCCCCATTGTATTTATAGCGCCCCCATATATTTAGGCAAATATTGACAAGAGCTCTCCCAAGTCCCATACACATTTTCTCTTGCTCGTTTCAAATCTGTGCAAGCTTTATGGTATGATATCTCATATCCATATTTGTCCTTCACATTTTGCTGAACATACTTGATATCATACGCCGGATCACACTGTACCATCCCCATAAGATCTTTAGCGATAATATTTTTACACAAGTTTCTATGATCTTTGGAGACGGTGTTCATAACACAACTATGGGGAGGTCCCAACTTGGTAATTTGCCACATTGAATGTCTTTTCACAAAACACGACCGCAACCACCAATTGCACCGCTTTGTGATGATAAGCTCATTTCAATAACTCCGGATTGATTATGCTTACAAACAACTTTCCACAATGTCGGCGTAGACTCCACAACCCTATACTCCACGTCTGCCATGACGCACAAAAAATTCTTAAATGCAGATTTCACATGTTTTTTATCTACGAAAATCATACCCTTTTTCAACTCACCTCTCTCAGTGTCATAATACAAAGTACTTACCGAGCCATCAACAGTATCACTAGAAATATCTTCGAATCCCGACTCAAAAAAAGAGGATCTTGATAAATTAGGATGAGGAGGAACTACCAAAGGAACATGTTGTTGGGCATGATGCTCCTCTTCATGTACATCATTATGCTCAATATGATCATCACTATCATTATTATCATGACCATGCTCGCTATTATCACTAGGTTCCAAGGGTCTCGTTTTATCGCCAAGAAAATAATCACCCCTAACTGTAGGTCGCTTCTCAACATGCATATTCAATCCATCCAAATTCCCCTGATTAGTTATACAAGCACTACCCAAACCCATGTTTGTCATTCCTTGAGTAATGTGAAGGCATTCCGAGTCACCAATAATGTAAGATGCATCTTTGGTAAAACTAATTTTCCAATGGAATTGGTGGTGGTGCGGTATGAGATATAATTTGGATTTAACAAATAGATCAACGAGACCTTAAACCGTTATCGGATCCAAAAAATCTAAGTTCCCGATCTTTTTAATTGAACCACTCGTGAATTATCATTGTCAAAATATTTAGCGTAAATCGTCAACTTATGGCGATTCGATCCAAATCCGTCATTTCATACAAAAGTCCTAATAAATTTGATAGGTCGATACTACGATCAATATATGTTGCTCGATAACTTCTCCTCCATAGTGCACAAATATTCCAATTTTGTCGACATTTCTTCAAAAATTAAACATAATCTGTTATTTTTACTAATAAATTAAAAAATTATCATTTTTACTAATAAACTAAAAAATATCAACTATATTATCTATAAGACTAAAATTAACATCTACAAAAAATTAACTACAAGCAATTAAAATTATATTAGCCTTATTATTTTACTAACTTTTTAAAATACCTACCTACCATATTATTCAATAATTTCTTCTAACAATTTGTAAAAATGTCCAAAAATAAAATAACATTAGAAAAATATTATCTAGAAATATTACCTACCAATAAACAATATATTATTCAACAATTTTACTAATTAACAAAATAAATTACTAATATTAAAGAAATGTTTAATTTATGTAAAAAATTACTTGAAATCGCATTGTTTGTCGTCTCACGCAAGATCGCCAACCGCGCCGCCGCCAATCGCCACCGCCGCCGCTAATCGCGCCAATCGCCACCGCCATCGGGAAATGTGGTATGTTGGATGGATAAAAAATGAAGGGAATGTTAAACAAGGCAGTGAGTGAGAGAGTGAGATCGAATGAAAATGAAGGGAAGGGGTATTCTTATAACAGGCCGAAAAATTCAAAAAAAAAAGTGTACTTGGGCGCTAGTCAAAATAGCGCCTGACAGCTGCAGCGTTTTGCAGCAGGCGCTATTTTGACTAGCGCCTGGAAAAAAAAAAAAAAAAAAAAAGGGTTGGGCGCTATTTGAAATAGCGCGACAACCAGGGCGCTATTCTTAATAGCGCCCAAACTTAAATATCTAAACTACCTCAAATCCACTATAATCCCAAGCAAGAAATTCTCACAAACACCATATTGATTAAATTACCTTGTCCACTAGGACCGCAATTTAAAAGCACGAGTGTTGAGACAAAATGGGAATAAAAACTAAGAAGTGATCAGTCGGCATAAAAAAATCAAGAAATTATATTTTTACCCAGAATTATGCTTTTTTTTTAATTTCACATATCATTTTTTTTAATTTCACAAGCATTTTTTTTGTTCTATTCTAACCCACAATTACACGATTTTCCTACAATGCGATCAAGTCCATCATCGGTGGAATATTCAGGAAATGTCTCGTCATGTACCATTCATTGAAAAATAAGGGTGTCAATTTCGGACCCGACACGAACCTAACACAAAATTAATGGATATGGATAGATGTTTCATGGGTCCGGGTCGAAATCGGAGCGAACCCGAATAATCCGCCAATTAAACAGGTCGGGTTCGGATCAACTTGCTATAACCCATTTAACCCGTCTAACTCGTTTAAAAAAATAAGTAAATAATAAATGATAAGGAAAAAAAAAAAGACATGTTCTTAAAACTTAAATTCTAAAACCTCCTTAATTATGTATGTTGTTATTATTTTGTATGTTGCCCTCAAAATATGATAAGTATGTTAAGTTATTTATGTAATTATGTTATTTCTTTGAATGTTGTGAATTGTGATATATTTTATTGATTGAATAGTGTGTTATAGTGACTGATTGTAAAAAAAACTAAATTTATTTAGTTGACTTATTAAATGTAAATAAGAATAATTTTATTATACGGGTTAAACGGGTCGAGTCCGGGTTACCTGTGAAATAATTAAACAGGTCGGGTCCAGGTTGGCTAATTCTACCGGCGAACTCAAAAATCTGGACACGCGAATCCAGACCCAACCCAAATTGACACCCCTATTCAAAGGTCATAATTGTTTTGCCTCAAATTTTTATACTATCAAACATTTTAAAATAAAATTATACGTAATAAAAGTAATTTTTCCTCCAGTGTCTTGGAAAAATGTTGAAAAATCCTCAATAAATTCAAAGTTAATTACAACTCTGCCAAAATCATTAACATGTATTAGCTTCTTGAATTTGTATTTAGGTCTACATAAATACATAATCATTTTGTGGATTAGCCTCTCAATTAATTTACAATTAAAATATTGTCAAGCATCTACATAACAGATCGCATTTCCTCATTTTTCGTGCATGACTGTTAAATAGGTCTCATCAATTTAAAAAAAAAAAATTGAAACTTAAGCGTAGACTTGTGGGCTTAATCGGAAATGTAAAAAAATTAAAAAAAAGTAAGCGCATTTGATGTCTCAAGGCTTGATCAGCATTTTTCAAAAAAAAAAATTAAAAATCAAAGTAGGCGCAATAGCATATTGCGCCTACGCTTAAAACAACAAAAAGGTTTGAATTGCACTATATTTTGTCAATTTGAGATAAAAAAACACAATATTGTGTCAAAAACCCTAAACTATACATCCATTAATTAGATATGGGAAGGTCATAGAAATACGAGTATGGGTACAAGATTTGGGTAAGTCTCCCGTCGACCGTCTAATGGATCTCTTGTTGGATGGATCCAAATATCCGCCACGGTCAATCCGTCCGTTAACCCATACAACCATTAACACCACAACAATCACATTCACTAGCCGCAGCCTAATACATTTTAGGAGGACTACTAATACTTTTTTGGGGGACTACTAATACTTTTCACAGAAAAACTAATATTTTTAAGGGGCTACTAAAAAATTGTTCAATGGCATTACTAATACTTTTCAATGGTAATACCGATACTTTTTGGGAGGATTATTAATATTTTTCAAATGAAAAACTAATATTTTTAGGAGGCTACTATATATTTTTCAGATGACAATTGATACTTTTGGGGGAGAACGATACTTTTATGAGGAACTTCTAATACTTTTTAAAAACTAGTATTTTTCAGGAGAAATACTAAAATACCTTTAATCGGAAAACATGATACTTTTCAATAAGAATACTAATACTTTTGACAGAATAAATCAATATTTTTCATGAGTATTACTAAAAAAACCATTCAATGGGATTACTATTACTTTTCAGCGGTATTACTAATACTTTTTAGGGAAAAAACTAATACTTTTTACGGTATTACGTCACTGCCTAATATTACAAAATGTCACTTGTCCAGTGATACTATGCCACCACCCCCAAAAATATTACAAAAATACCACCACGTTTAAAATCACAAAAAATACCACCGCCTCTTCAGAATTGCAAAAATACCACCACCTATTGTATTTGGGTCAGTTTGGGATCCGCCTGACGAATTTGAACCCGTTAGACTGTCTAATATAAGTTTTTGTCACAAGATTTTTATTGGTGGGAGCTAGACCTTTTGGTGAAAGCCCAGAAAAAAAACACATAAGGGTCTAAGCCCAAAGTGGACAATATAATCTATACCAACGGGGAGATAGGAATGATATCCAAAAGTTTTTAACAAATGGTATTAAAGCTACGTTCAGACTTAGTCGTATGGCGGCCCTGGGATGGATAACGTGGTGCCGCAACACAGGGCCCCAGAGTTCTATATATGTACATACATATTTAGCTATATACAAAAAGTTGATAAAAGTAACATCATTGTAAGTTGGTTGGGTGACAAAGATATCATGTTGTGCTTTGGTCTTTGAGGATTGTAGTTCAATTCTAAGTTGATGAAAAGTTTATTCCCTTTTATCTAACTAATCTTTTTTTTTCTCTACTTTAAATGATTTTTTCTATAACTTTCTTTTAATGAAACCGACATCTTAAAGTTGGAGTATGAAATATCCGTTGTAATATATCTTATTTCAATTATTAAATCAATGAAATATCATTTGAAACATTAATTTTATTTATTTTAAATCTTTTATGTGAACAAAAGGCATCCTCTAATTTTTCGCTCCAGACCCATTAAAACCTTGGATCGGCCTTAGCTGTGTGGGTGGAGAAAATCCTAGTGCCAAACAAACACGATAAACCCCAAGTGAACATTTGATTGGATGGCGGAGTTGACCTAGACAAAGCGACTAACTTAAATCTTTGATCAAACTATCGTTTTAGGGGATGTTAGTGATGTCTTTCTTTTGAAGGAAGATTTTTAGAGTGCAAACTAAGGTCACACATTATCTAGACATGTGAAATGTTAAGAGTTTATATGTGTGGATAAGATTTCCAATGGTTTGAGACCTTTTGAGTGTAAGCCTAAAAAGAAAACCATGAGGGTTTAGATCCAAAGTAGAAATATAATATCAATGTGAAAATGGATTGTGTCCACGGCTTCCAACATATATTTGATCAAAATCTAAGAATCACGTATTATATTTATAAGTGTTAATAAATTTAAAGGAGATATTTATTTAATCTATCTCATCACTAAAAATTTCAAAATCTTATTGGAAGACGTGAGATATTAAGAAGCAACAAGGGATCGTGATAATATTTTTTAAAATTTTGCTAGACACAGATGTTTGAAATAAGCAATAGAGACATACATCATATAACCGCGATATACATGCAGGTTTTGGTCCGCGTGGGTTTTTTCATCGCCCTATGTATTTTGAACTTCTTTTACTTTTCTAGTTTGTTTAGGGTTTATTTTGAGTCACCTATATAAGGCAAACACCTTTATTATTTTTAGAACATAACTTTGATCTATTAATATTGAATTAAGATTTTTCTCTCCAACCCTTTCGGTTTTTTCAAGAGCTTCAAGATTGTTCATCTTGTTGTGATTTATCTTATCAAGCAAACTTACACATTCATTTATGGCGTCCTCATATACCGAGGTTTCTACTTTGCTAAGCAGCGGGTCTAGGCTTCCACCACTTTAAAGGAACTAGTAAAGATCTTGGATTATTCAACATATTGTTGAAGGATTATATGCATGGGTTGATACAATTCATATCAGTAGGCTTCAAGAATTCAAACATCCATTCCTCTTCCTCAATCATTTAAGGTTGCTGGAACTGATAGTTGCTCCTGGTGAGCTTCCAATCCCTCCATTTGCCAATCCTCTTATGCTCTTCAAAAAAAGCAGGTGACTCCTTATCATATAATGCAATAGGCCCCACCAGCTGCTCCTCATCACCAGCAACACTACCATTATCTTCTTCGCTAACTTCCATAGCTTCTTATAAGTTGGAACATGGGGTAGTAAAATCAAAAGTTATGTAAACTTGGGGTACTAGATCTGAAATTATCCTCCACCCATTATATAATACATTAACAATGCTATATAACACTTAGTGCATAAATTAATAGTAATTATATTAGAGGTGTCAATTATGTCGTGTTTCGTGTTTGCAGGTCGTGTTCTAACACAGGTATTACAAGTCTGACACGAACACGAACACGACCGATTTAATTATTCGTGTCAAGATACACGATACATTTATGACACGGGTAACCCGACACGACACAAAAAACATATATATTTTAATGTTGACACGAAAAAATGAATATAATTTAGGGAAAAATTTTGAAAAATGCATTTAATAATTTTTCCATCATCATATAACCAACTAAACATCAAAAAATATTAAAATAATATGTCACTGTAAAATTAAATGAGTTACATTGGTCAATCGTGTCGACACGCGGGTCGACCTGACCTGGCGTATTTATTTTCCGTGTTAACCATGTCCGACCTGATTTTGACCCGAACCTGTTAATGATTGTATCTGTACCTGCTAAATTTGTGTTAGGTTCGTGTTGGGTTATCGTGTCGTGTCACAAATTGATGCCCCTAGATTATATAAATAATAAATAGTAATAAGAATTGCTATGGGGGCATGTGCCCCATAATGGGAGATATGGCTATGACTCTGGTTGAGGAAATCTAGGGAATTGAAGTTAAACATAATAAACATATTATGAGGGTCAATATTGAACATTAGCGGTTCCAGAATTTTAAAAATGGGATTGCAATATCTACATATATTAAAAATAATTCATATAATCATTCTGAATTTTTAAAGTCGTACAATCAAAATTTGCAATAAAAATGAAAATACATACTATTAAATAAAAATTACAATTGAAACTAGATTTGACGTGTCTTTATTTCTTGAAAGGGATCTACGACAACATTATCGAAAACTTGCATAAACACATCTGTCTGAATAAAAGTGACCAAACAAATATTTAAGCGAAAATTGCTAAATATATGTAAGAGAAGATAAAGTTGTGTCAATATCCATATGAATACCTATTGAGAAAAGTTGGGCCAAGAAAAGAGTCAATGTTGATAAATATTGTAGCTTTTATACTACTAAATATTTATTAAAGAATAATTTTATGTAAAAAATGGGTACCATTTCTTTTTACTAAATATTACTTTTGGATTTTTGTCAAATAGGGATGCAATGTAATTGTACCCTACTAAATCCACCACTGGCACCAGAAAACTACTCCAAACTAATCACTCCCATCAAATTATTATTTGGTGATATCCACGTCATATCAGGTGTATGCACGTACCAAGTGCGGATAAAAGCAAAATACCCGGTCTCAAAACGATCTTATAAATGATATACCTGATGTGCATATATATAACATGACACCATACATTCACTTGTATCATTACAAGACTCAATTTCAACACGATCTTCTAAATGCTGCACATAGTGTTAGGAAATTTATTTGTTAGATTTTGATGATACCATGTAAAACTTAAACAAGGAAGTTGGCAACCCATTTTTCTTGTAATTTGCATTGTAATAGATAGGGCTGAAAGAGCTGAGCCAAGTCAGCTATGCCAAGGATTACAAGAAGTCAACTGCGGACTGGAATGAAGACTCTGGTGTGTGTCAGTTGAGTATGGCCAAGAGGAAGACTAGGACTCGGCTGAAGAAGAGTGCTGAGGAACAACTGTGTGAAGTGTCAGACAAGTCAACTTAAAGAGCCAAGTCTGTCAGTTGGAGTGACAGTATAGTCAATCCTATTATTGGAGCTGACTCAAGTCACATGGGGTAAAGACAGCAGTCAAGTGAAGACAACTGACTTAGATCCGTTGGAATAAAGTCATATACGTTACTCGATATAGTAACATGTAAAGTTGTCAGGTCTAAAAGTGCTTTTCTCGGAATTGTGCAAAAGGAATGGGAAGCACTACATCTTGTGTCAGACACCTGCAAAGCTGGTATGCCATTAATACGAGAAAAAGTCTACATAAAGGACTGCAGACCAAGACAAGACAAGCCAACAACCACAAAAGTGACATTTGAAATTAGCCTATCTCTTCAACGGGCAAAAATTCAAATGTGCACTATAAAATGCTGAGGAAGTTATCGAGAAGAGGTTACCTGAACTACAAACAAGCAAGCAATATTCAAGCAAATAACCTGCAATATTCTCAAAGCTTATCGAGATAATCCTCAAGCCTGAAACTCGAAGGAAATCGTTCCAACACAAGCTGTGAAGGAAAGACAACTTCAAATCTGTTGAAGAGGAAACTTTTGAAGAAGCCGAAGAGGTCTACTTTCCAAGCCTGGATTGTAGAAAGGTTCAAGGTCGAACCATTATCAAGTTTGTTGGAGGGCTTCGTGATCAAATCCAAGAACTTGAGAAGTGAGCTGAAGTAGCAAGGCAGCTGCCCTGTGAAGAAGTTGAGTCGCAAGAGAAGCCAGCTATGTGATCAAGGTTGTCTCCATATTGTTCACCGCTTTGTAAATTGATCTGTTATATAGTGGATTCCTCCAGGAGTTGGAGAAGAGATGATTAGAAGAATTACCCTATCTTCGAACCTCTATAAAATATTTGTGTCATTTACTTTCAGCAAATTTACCTTCCTGCATATTTACCTTATATATGTTGTTAGTATCATATTTGCTATCCAATTGATAAATAACCAAGTGCTAAAAATCAAGTGTTAAAAATAAGCCTTAAACAAATTAAAGGGTGTTACGTCTTCCGCTATTAAAAACCAAACCTGCCAAGTTAAGTATTTGGGTTAAACAGCCGAGTTATACTATCAACAGCTCTATCGAGTCTATTGAGTGAGTAACTCAGCTGAATAGCCAACTTAGCTGTCCATCAAGGACACGGCTATTTGAGTCAACTCTGTTGAATAATTTTAAAAAACTTAAATTCGAAAATTTGGTAAGGTTTATTCAAACCCCCCCTTCTAAACCTTACACCACACCCATTGGGACCTACAAGTGGTATCAGAGCGGTTGGTTCAACTGAACTAGATCTCTATCTTTTCAAAAGGTTTTTAAACACTTGTGTTTTCAAAGTTTTTCTTTATAAGGCAAAGTTATTATCATGGAAGCAAATCTAACACGCATTCCTATGTTCACTATTGAAGAATTTGATGATTAGAAAATTTGTATGTAGGCTCATCAATCTGCATTACACGATGAAATGTGGCTTGTGATAGAGGATGAGCCTTTGCAAATACTCAAAGTGAACACGATTGTACAAAGAGCAGCTGCAGCTGAAGGAGAAGAAGTTGTTGCTAAAGCAAGACCAGCTTTGGTGGAAAAACCAAGAACTGAATGGACAAATGAAGACAGAAAGAGATATAACTTAGACAATGTGGTCAAGGATATATTCTACAAGACATTGGACAAAGCAATGTTCAATAAATTTATATCTTGCATATCTGCAAAAGAAATCTGAAATAAGCTGACTTTAATTTGTGAAGGATCAGAACAAATTAAAGAGAATAAATTATCAGTTGTTGTTCAAAAATTTGAAAATTTCAAAATGTTTGCAGGTGAAACTCTGGATCAGCTGGATGCTAGATTTATTGAGATCGCAAATTAGGGCGCAAGAGAGTTTTGAGTTGTGAAAAACAGACCTGTTTCGCGACCTTATTTATGTTTCAGCTGACAGACGCACGGGCCGTGCGCCTCGCGCACGGGCTGCTCGTGCGCCATGCCGTAGTAATTTTTTCGATTCCTTCAGGCACGCATGGGCAGTGCGCATGGCGCACGCCCTGCCCGTGTGTGGTGTCGTACCAAAATCCAAATTTTTCCAATTTTTTCAATTATTTTATTTATATAAGAAAAGCAAATAAATCCTACCTAATAAAGGGAAAAACGAAAATTAATACAACAAACCATTGGGTTGCCTCCCAACAAACGCTAAATTTAACGTCTATAGCTTGACGCCTGTTTAATTCGATTACTGCTCCCGCAAGGTGAGACATGTCACCTCTTTGTTTTGATCTCTATGAAAGTAGTGCTTAATCCTCTGGCCATTCACTATGAATGTCTCCCCATCCCGAGTCAACAATTCTACTAGTGCTGGAGGATTCTACACTTTCTTGATTACAAATGGCCCCGACCACCGAGATTTGAGCTTACCAGAAAAAGTTTAAGACGTGAGTTGTACAAAAGAACTTGTTCACCCGGTAGAAACTCTCTTTTCTTAATCATCCGATCATGCCATCTCTTCGTGCGCTCCTTGTAAATTTGGGAATTCTCGTAGGCCTCATCTCAGAACTCTTCCATCTGATTCAAATGCAATAGCCTCTCTTCACCCGCTATTTTGAAGTCAAAATTTAACTTCTTTACAGCCCAAAATGCATTGTGCTCTAATTCCATGGGCAAATGGCATGATTTTCCGAATACCAACTGACAAGGGGATGTTCCCAACGGTGTCTTGAATGCAATCCGGTATGCCCATAATGCATCATCTAACTTCATAGCCCAATCCTTGCGATTTATACTCACTGTCCTCTCTAAGATTTGCTTGATCGCACGATTGGCTACCTCTGCTTACCTGTTTGCTTGCGGATGGTATGCTAGTGCCACTTTGTGCCTAACCCCATACTTTACAAGTAGATTGCTCATCAATTTATTCACAAAGTGTGACCCCCCATCGCTAATCAAAGCTCTCGGGGTTCCAAACCGAGTGAATCTATTTTTCTTTAAAACCCGCATTTACCGAGCATCATTCTGCGTGACGGAATCGCTTCAACCCATCGAGATACATACTCCACTGCTAGTAGAATATATTGATAGCCCGAAGATGATGGAAAGGGACCCATGAAGTCAATCCCCCATACATCAAAGAGCTCTACTTCCATCACAATGGTCATAGGCATCTCATGTCGTCTAGAGATGTTCCCCATCCGCTGGCACCTGTCACACTGTTGCACATACAAATAACAATCATTATATAAAGTAGGCCAGGATAACTCACTCTGTGTTAGTCCAAGTGGCTACGATAATCTAGAGGGGGGTGAATATATTGTATTCAATGGCGGTGAGTGAACAATGTAAAACATTCAAAGCCTTACCGTTTAAGGAGAAAGCATTCTTGTTGGCATCATTGAATTCTTTGAAACCTTTGGGGGCCAAGGTACCGTCCTCCAATTTATTTGTTGGTTGAGATATGCCTTCAATGACCGCATTCCATATATCGAACCCGCACCCTTGTAAGAAGCACTCTATTTGGTCTTTCCAAAAAGCATAATTGTTGGCGTCGAAAAGTGGTGGCTTGTTGGTGGAGGCGCCGGTGGTGAGGTAGCTTTCGTTTGTAGCTACGGACCTTTCCTCTTTACTCGCGGTGTGGAACGAGTTTGCCAAAGAGTTTGGCTTTGATACCACTTGTTAGTCCAAGTGGCTACGATAATCTAGAGGGGGTGAATAGATTATGTTGATTTTCCGATTTATGCCCTCTTTTTCGAATGTGAAGATGATAGCAAAAATGTAAGTGCGGAAAAATAAACAACACTTGATGATTTATAGTAGTTCAACCCACCTAGGGCCTAATCTACTACCACCCCAGTATATCCGAAGTGGATTTCAAAAAGAAAAAAGAATTTTATTAATAGTCACCAAAACTATTACACCTTCACCTTGAAGAGCACCACACTCTTTTTACAACACCACCATGGATATTACCACAATCTTCCTTCACCTATGAAGAGTACCACACTCTTCAACACCTAAGATCACCCAAGTGTGCTCTTACCACAAGAACAACAACAATGATATCTTGTTTTGGATGATTGACAAATATTCAAGATCACAACTCAGTAATGAAGTATACAACTTATAAGTGCAAGTGTAATCAAGAATTGAAATCCTAGACCTCAAAATGTGCAAGTGAAAAGCTAGGCAAATTACAACAAGAATTTAGAATGTGAAGCTTAGATAAATTTGCAGATTTTCTTGTTGTGTTGTTTGCTTGTGTTGTTGTAATGTTCCTTCAAAGCCTTCATCTATTTATAGGAGAGTAATCAAGATTGGATCTCCAACATAGGCTCCTCCATATTCACTTTTGTCTACAAAAAAAAAGATCACAAGATCCACAAATAATGTACAAAAATGATAAAGTAAATCTGGCTGATAATGGCTTGTTAACGGTTTGAATTTGCTGTCAAAAATAACATAGGTCGACCGGTCGACCTTAAGAAATTTCAAATGTTTGAAAAGTAAATCAGAGATTCAGACACGGGATGACGGGGGGTTGGACCGGTCGAAGGGGGTTGAACCGATCGAAGGCATGTTCGACTGGTCACCCTAACCTTGGACCGGTCCAACATGACCAAACTAGAACCAGGAGAGTTTTCTGTAAAAAATCAACGCCCAGACACCGATCGACCAGTTGGTTGACCGGTCGACCACACCGGTCGACCTCCTAGTCGAACGGTCGACCCCCTTCAAAAATGTTCCGGTTTTGTTTCTGTTTCAAGTTTCGACTTTTAGGCACGGGTTTCCCTCTAGGGCGACCAGTTGACCTCAAAACAGAAGTGTTGTCCAATGTTTGTCGAAAGTAAACTTCAAGAAATACTCCGAAAAATTAGTATAAACATTTTAAATTAATTAGGAGTATTTAGACAACATTTAGGAATATTGTTTTGGTGTAAAAACTCAAATAAACAAAACCATCAAAATCATGATAAAAACTTTTATCTAGCACTTTGTAGTACCTTTGCCGCAGTGCGTGTCGGACCGAAGTGTCCCCAAGAAGGTGAAGAATGACACTGTTGTAAAACTCCCTCCCACTTTTCTTGAGGCACACATCTCCTGATGATCATGTCTGCGCACCTCTTAAAGAGCAAGGGGTCGTCCCACATATAGAAATTGACGTCATGGATGAACTTCTTCTTTTGATAAGAGGATAAATTCGGAGGCATGACTCCCACTACCAAATAATTCACAAAATCTGCGTACCATGGGAATTTAGATTGTAATAACAAAAGCTGCTCATCAGGGAACTCCTCCTTGATTACCTATGTACCCTCTTTCTCATTCTTTTTGTACTCCAGTCTAGACAAGTGGTCTGCTACCACATTCTCACAATCTTTTCTATATCTGATCTCCACATCGAATTCTTGCAACAATAGAATCCGCTGAATCAGTCTCGGTTTGGCATCCTTCTTATCGAACAGATATTTGATCGATGCATGGTCAGTGTGGACTATCGTCTTTGTTCCAATCAAGTAAGATCGGAACTTATCGAATGCAAAAACAATGGCCAACATTTCCTTCTCAGTGGTTGTGTAATTCTGCTGGGCACTGTCTAAAGTTCTTCTCGCATAAAATTGCTCTGAACAGTTTATCCCTTTTCTGACCCAGAACGGCCCCTACTGCGAAATCACTGGCATCACACATCAGCTCAAAGGGCTGACTCCATTTCGGAACTACAAGAATCGGTGTTGTCACCAATGCCTTCTTCAAAATCTCGAATGCTTGCAAATAATCATCGGAAAAATAGAAAGCAGTATCTTTTTCTAATAAATGACTCAAAGGTTTGGTGATTTTAGAAAAGTCACGAATGAACCTTCTATAGAATCTGGCGTGCCCCAAGAAGATTCTGATTGCCTTCTCATTTGTTGGAGGTGGAAGTTTCTCAATTGCTACAATCTTTGCTCTGTCCACTTCTAAACCTGCAGAAGAAACTCGATGGCCTAATACAATGCCATCGCGTACCATAAAATGGCACTTCTCCCAGTTCAAAACAAGATTAGTTTCCTCGCATCTCTGTAAAACTAGAGAAAGATTATTAAGACAGTGATCAAAAGAATCTCCAAAGACAGGAAAAATCATCCATGAAAACCTCCATTATTTTCTCAATAAGATCATGAAATATGGCCATCATACATCGCTGAAAAGTCGCGGGTGCATTACATAATCCGAATGGACTTCTGCGGAATGCAAACGTACCATAAGGACATGTAAATGTCATTTTCTCTTAGTCTCCCGGTGCAATCAAGATCTGGTTATACCCGGAATAACCATCGAGAAAACAGTAATAATCAAATCCCACCAAAAGATCTAACATCATATAAATAAAGGGGAGGGAAAAGTGATCTTTACGAGTGGCATCATTTAATTTTCTATAATCAATCCATATACGCCACCCTAGTAACTATCCTAGTCACAATTAATTCATCGTTTTCATTCCTTACCACTGTCATCCTCCATTTCTTTGGTACCACTTGTACCGGACTCACCCAAGAACTATCAGAAATGGCATACACAATTCCAGCATATAACCATTTTAAAACTTCTTTCCTAACAACCTCTTGCATGATAGGGTTTAATCGTCTTTGGTTCTGCACTGAAGGTTTATAAACATCTTCCATTCGAATTTTATGCATAACAATCGATGGACTTATGCCTTTTAAATAATATATCAACCAACCTATCGCAAACTTATGTTTCCTCAACACCCTAAGCAATTTATCAAGCTGAGCTGAAGTTAAAAAGGATGATACAATTATCGGATTCATGTTGTTTGCCCCAAGAAATACGTATTTGAGATGTGCGGGTAATGGCTTGAGTTCTGAGGTCAAATTTGGTGTTTCAGACTCGCGCACGGGCTGCCCGTTCTCAGACGTATGGGCCGTGCGTCCTTCACTTTGTACCTTTCTCTTCGGCATCACGCACGACCTGGTCGTGCTCAGACGCACGGGTCGTGCGTCCCTGGACATGTTCAGTAATTGCTACGGCATCACGCACGACCTGGTCATGCTCCAAATAAGACGGGTTGTGCATTCTTGCGAACTTGACTCATGACGTTATTCTTCGTGTTTTTGCCTCTCGCGATTCTCGGTAGCTCCTGCATATTATCTAAAGCACAAACATAGTCATACAAGTCTTGATTATCGAAATCAAGCATTACACTTGACGTCGAACACGAATGTGTTAAACCAAACTCTAAATCATCCTGAGACAATGTATGATCTACGTAATCATCAATGCAAGACTCAACTACGTCTATGAAATTACAATTCTCAACACTATTATGAAATTGCATCGCCTTATAAATAGAAAATAACATATGCTCGTCATTAACCCGTAATGTTAGTTCTCCCTTTTGCACATCTATTAAGGCCTTCCCGGTAGCTAGGAATGGATGCCCAAGTATCAAAGGAACGTCGCGATCTTCCTCCATATTTAGCACTAAGAAATCCACAGGGAATATGAATTTGTCGACTTTCACAAGCACATCCTCAATGATTCCCTTAGGATAAATGAGTGATCGATCTGCAAGTTGCAAAGTGATCAGAGCGACTTCACCTCTCCCAATCCAAGTTTCGAAAATGGACAAGGGCATCAAGTTAATACTTGCTCCTAAATCACAAAGTGCTTTATTAAGAAAACACCACCAATTGCACAAGGGATAGTGAAACTCCCCGGATCTTTAAACTGTCAGATTGACTGTCTCGAAACTAGTCATCTTTCTCTTCTTCGACATAACATCCTTTAAGAATTTAGCATAATTTGGCATATGCTCCAATGCGACTGCAAAAGGTATGTTAATATGCAGTTTCTTAAATATATCAAGGAATTTTGCAAATTGCGCGTCTTACTTTTTCTTTTGAAATCGCTGGGGAAAAGGAAGGGGAGTAATAAGTTTAGAAAAATCTGGGTTAGAGGAAGATTTAAGCTTCTCAGCCCCCTTTTTGCTCATCAACATGACCCTCTTTTCCTTTCTCGGCCTCAACATTGCCATTTGCTTCAGTTTCTGCATCACCCGGCCTGTGAAACCCCTGTTCAGAAGGGCGCACGACCTGCCCGTGCGTGGGTGCACGGGTCGTGTGTCCCTGCATATTTTCAGTGCTTTCCGATATTTTCGGACCCTCATATTCCATTCCACTCCTCAGACGAATGGCTTTACACTGCTCCTTTGGATTTACCTCAGTGTAACTCGGAAACTAGCATTTTTGATATTGCCGACCTGCTATCGTAGCTAATTGGCCAATCTGGGTTTCAAGATTTTTCATTTGGGACCCCATGGTGTTAGCCAATTGAGTGACATGATTCTCAATTTTATCCAGCTTCGTCTCATCCTTACTAAATTGGTTCCTCGTCTCATTCATAAACGAGCTCGTATGAGTCATAAATGAAGTGAGGACGTCCTCCATAGATGGCTTAGCCTCAGAACTAATGACACCATTCGTCACACTAAACCCCGGTGGTGGTTGCATCACATTCTTCGTATTTGCATATGAGAAAATTTCATGATTTCTCACTCCCGGATGATAATGGGTAGGGGTCTGATTGTTCCGATAATTATTGAAATTCTAGTTATTGACATAATTAGCCTCCTCCATGGGATCTAGAGGAACTCCCCCATTATTTGTACCCGCGTTTCCTTCAGTCCCCTTTGTCAATACACTCAACTAATTCGTCAGCGCAGTCATCTGAGCTGTCAATGCCTTAATTGGGTCCGAATCAGGAACTTCGGCTACCCTTTTCACATTAGTTCTCTCGGAGGGCCACTGATAGCTATTCATTGCCATCTCTTCTAGCAAGTTGAATGCATCTTGTGGAAATTTAGCTAGTAAAGTGCCTCCTGCTGCGGCATCTACAAATGACCTAGTCTGTCCCATCAACCCGTTATAAAAGAAGCAAAGTTGTTGATCCTCTGGAAACCCGTGTTGCGGACACCTCCTCAATAAATCCTGGAATCTCTCCCAGGACTCATACAGTGGTTCGGAGTCAAACTGTCTGAACTGCGTGATCTCAATCTTAAGCTGCAGTGTCTTACTTGCTGGAAAGAATTTAAACAGGAACTTCTGACTCAACTCGTCCCAAGTATTCACACTCCCCTGAGTTAACGTGCCTAGCCAGTTTCTAGCGTTATCACTTAAAGAGAAAGGGAATAGGCACAAACATATAGCATCATCAGTTACCCCATTCATCTTGATCGTGTTGCAAATTTGCATGAAGTTCTCAAGATGAGATCTTTGGATGGAAAACCCCCAAACTGGTTCTGCTGAACCATCGAAATCAGTGCTGGCTTCAGCTCAAAATTGTTCGCATTAATTGGGATATTGACAATTCCACCATAGTTGCGATTTGTCTGAGGGCGAAAGTAATCGCGAATCGCTTGCTGCTGGACTGCCTGGACTTCTGGTTTCGGTAACTCATTAATGACCCTGTTGATCCCGTTGTTACCTCCGTTATCGGCTCCATTATTACCCCCGTTGTTTCCTTCCATCCTCCATAGTATGATCTAGATGTTTTTCTGCCCGTTTAGTAGCTGCACTAAGTCGCCTTGCAAAAGCCTCTGGTATGAACGGTGTTAATTCTCTTTGCTTCGAGCGAGTGTTCATGCACTACCTGAACCAACTAAAATAAATAAGTCAAACACAGTAGGAGTAGAATTAAACAAACAATAAAAAGAAAAAAAATGTCGATATTAAAAATAATTCTATTTATCGCAATATTAGTACTAAAAATTTAATTTTTCCCCAGCAACGGCGCCAAAAACTTGTTCGCCTTATTTTTAGCTTCACCGCAAGTGTACGGTGTAGTTTATAGAATAGGGTTAGCAAGGTCGAATCCACAGAGACTAATAAATTAGTGTACTAAGTATTGAGATTGTAATAGTCTTATTTTTATCTAAACGATCGAAATTGGATTTGTTGGTTTGTAAAACAAAGACAACAATTTATCATAAAAAGATAAAGTAAGAGTTGATTGAAAGATCAAGGAGATGAATGGATTTCAGGGTTATGGTTTCAGTTAATATCCCTCTTGTTATCTGATTAATCACAACCAAAGTTATTATAATTCTTCCCTATAAGACAATCACGAAAGTATTTTATCCTCTCTCTCAAGATGTTTATAAAAACGTTGATTGGATTATCTATGCTAGCATCTCTACTCAACATAAGATATCCAACTCCCAAAAGCACAAAAGATTATTAATCCTCACAAATATTTACAGACTTATCAATCATGCAGATATTCATATCAAGTACTCAAGATCAAGTATTGAAACTCATCTCTCGAATTATAAATCAATACATCAAAACAAGTTAAACCAATGGCCTTTTGATAAAACAAGAAATAAAATAGAGTACTCGAATAAGGTTTGAAATAATAACTTCAGTTTCAATTAAACATCAAACAAAAATATCCATTAACCTAATCTCATACCCCGGAATCACAAGGTGTTTAGCCAGGACATGGGAAATAAACAATTCATTGACAAATTATTCATGTTCATGTCTAACTAATCGAAAGTAAAAGATACTATGGAATGAGAAAACTCAGGGATGTCGATGATCTCTTGGTCTATCTTAAATCCTCAAGCGTGTGGTTGCGACCTCGATCAATCTCTCGAATCCTCCGGTAGAAGGTTGCTCTTTTCTCTGCTTTCTAGGGCAAATATCAGTGTCCCCTTGTTTGGGGCCGCCTCGTCCCTATTTATACTCCCGTGAGGTCAAAACCTCATTAGAATTCGTCAAAACCGACTTTCCGCATAGACGACGGGGTCGTGCGCCGACGCACGACCAGACGTCGCGTCAGCCGGCCATAAGCAATATCTCTGAGTTGAGTTGACGCACGGGTCGTGCATCCCGCCGTAGGACTTGGTGCACACTGGGATGATGCAGGCCGTGCTATAGACGCACGCCCGACCGTGCGCCCCTGCTAAAGGCGTATCTACTTCGTTCCTTTCCGTTTCTTTCCTGGTTCGTCTGACTTCTTCTCGATTCAACTCCAAACATCACATATTCGCTCGATTATTGGCGGTCCTTTACCGCAATGCTCCGATTTTTCATCAAAATGCTATAAATATAGTTTAATTCCTACAAAACGAGCAAAGCATAATACCTTTTCCACTTTATAAGAATATATCCCATTTTACTCAGTTAACGCATGCATATCAACTTATTCCATCCACAATTAAGGCTAAATTACATGAAAAATCATACTAATCACATGTCGTACGGAGATCCAGAGAAGAAGGGTCTAATTTACTGGGCTGGATATGACCACCTTGCAAATCTTAAAGTTCAACGAAAGAATGCTGAGGCGAAGAAGAGGCAATAAGAAGAAAATGAGAGGCAAACAAGAGAATGGCTCGAGAGGAAGCAAAGGGATGACCCTGCTGCCAAACGGGCCTATGAAAAGAAGAAAAGAGAAGAAGAGGAAAGAAAGAGGAAGAGAGTTGATGCTGACAGAAGAAGAGACAAAGAAGAGAGAGGAAGAAAGCAGCAAAGGCGTTGAAGTGTTGCTGCAAAGCCCTTCATGTATTTTGTTGTAAATACATATGTGTAAGTCTTCTGTAATAAGCTCAGTGAATTTCCCTGTAATTTTCACTCTATATGTATCTTAGCTTAGATTTGTGTACTGACATGTATAATTATATAGCTCTGATACTTGTTGTAAACAGTTGTGTAAAGGACAAGAATGCTATTATCAATAAAATGATTCATTCAAAGCATACATTCTTTGTTACTTCATTGTTTGTAGTTTTTATTTGATGTTTACTTATTTAATTTAAGTTTTGGCATCATCAAAAAGAGAGAAATTGTTAGGAAATTTATTTGTTAGATTTTGATGATACCATGTAAAACTTAAACTAGGAAGTTGACACCCAATTTTCCTTATAATTTGCATTGTAATAGATAGGGCAGAAAGAGCTGAGTCAAGTCAGCTATGCCAAGGATTACAAGAAGTCAACTACTGACTGGAATGAAGACTCTGTTGTGTGTCAGCTGAGTATAGGCAAGAAGGAAGACAAGGACTCGACTGAAGAAGAGTCATCTGAGGAACAGTTGTGTGAAGTGTCAGTCAAGTCAACTTAAGGAGCCAAGTCTGTCAGTTGGAGTGACAGTGTATCAATCCTATGATTGGAGCTGACTCAAGTCACCTAGGGTAAAGACAACAGTCAAGTGAAGACAACTGACTTAGATCCGTTGGAATAAAGTCACATATGTTACTCGATATAGTAACATGTAAAGCTGACAGGTCTAAAAGTGCTTTTCCCGGAATTGTGCAAAAGAAATGAACCAATGGGAAGCACGACAGCTGGTGTCAGACACCTGCAAAGCTGGTATGCCATTAATACGAGAAAAAGTCTACATCAATGACTGCAGACCAAGACAAGACAAGCCAACAACCACAAAAGTGACATTTGAAATTAGCTTATCTCTTCAACGGGCAAAATTTCAAATGTGCACTATAAAAGGCTGAGGAAGTTATCGAGAAGTGGTTACCTAAACCACGAAGAATCATGCAATTTCAAGCAAATAACCTGCAATATTCTCAAAGCTTATCAAAATAATCCTCAAGCCTGAAACTCGAAGGAACTCGTTCCAACACAAGATGTGAAGGAAAGACAACTTCAAATCTGTTGAAGAGGAAACTTTTGAAGAAACCAAATGGGTCTACTTTCCAAGCCTGGATTATAGGAAGGTTCAAGGTTGAACCATTATCAAGTTTGTTGGAGGGCGTCGTGATCAAATCCAAGAACTTGAGAAGTGAGCTGAAGTAGCAAGGCATCTGCCCTGTGAAGAAGCCGAGTCGCAGCAAGAGAAGTTTGTGTGATCAAGGTTGTCTCTAGATCGCGTTCACCGCTTTGTAAACCGATCATTACATAGTGGATTCCTTCGGGAGTTGGAGAATAGAGGATTAGAAGAATTACCCCATCTTCGAACCTCTATAAAATATTTGTGTCATTTACTTTCAACAAATTTACCTTCCTACATATTCACCTTTTATATCCGATGTTAGTATCATATTTGATATCCAAGCGATAAATAACCAAGTGCTAAAAATCAAGAGTTAAAAACAAGCCTTAAACAAATCAAAGGGTGTTAAGTCTTCCGCTGTTAAAAACCAAACAAGCCAAGTTAAGTATTTGGGTTAAACAACGAGTTATACTTTCAACAGCTCTATCGAGTCTGTTGAGTGGGTAACTCAGATGAATATCAAACTTAGTTGTCCCTCAAGGACACAGCTGTTTGAGTCAACTCTGTTGAATAATTTTAAAGGACATAAATTCGAAAATTTGGTAAGGTTTATTCAACCCCCCTTCTAAACCTTACACCACACCCCTTGGGACCTACACATAGTATGACATCTGGCATTCATTTGTCGCATTATAAGATCGTGTTGTGAGGTATTGTCCATGCAACACCAGATGTAGTTCACCTGGTACATGGATGAATAACAAGTGTCCCACTTTTTAGAAAAGTTTTTTAATTTATAAGTGTGAAATTGTGGTGAAACTGGGGTCGCATTATAAGATCGTGTTGTGAGGTATTATCTAGACGTGTTCAATGGTTCAGTTCGAACCAGAACCGAACCAAAATCGAACTGGATCAATGGTTCGAAAAATCGTTGATCACGGTTTCGTTTCGAACCGTAAACTATCGATTAAACTGGCGTTTACAATTTTTTTAATTTAAAATAAATATATTATATTTTAAAATATAAATTCCAATGGTCACATTTGTGACCGTTGGCACCCGGTTTACCCCCAAACCGGCGGTTTTCGCTAAAACTGCCGTTTTTTTCATTTTTTTTAAATTCAAATTTTTTAAAATCAACGGTCAAGATATTTGACCATTGATGATCAACGGTCACAATTGTGTGACTGTTGAAGCAAACCGTCGGTTTTTCCCTTTTTTTCACATTTTTTTCCTATAAATACCCCATCTATTCACATTATTTCTTCACACCAACTCTCTAAATTATAATCTCTCAACTCTCTACATCTACAAATCTCCAACCTCAAGTTTCAATTTCAAGTTTCAATTTAATTTTTAGTTGTTTCATTTTTTTATTTCATTTTCATAATTTTCGTTTATTTCATATTGTTATCTATTTAAAAAAATATTGAACCGTGGATGTTCTTCTCGTTAATCCAACAAGGGAAAAGGTAAGATGCCCAAAGAACGGCCACCACACGAGTTTGAAGAAGCTTTGGATTTGAGCGAAGTTGAAATCGAGGCATGTTTTGGTGAAGCACAACTAGAACCGGAAGGACGACCAACAAAAGAAAGTGAAGTGCAATTAGAACGGTAAAATCAAACTCAAACTCAAAGTTGTCGAGGTACATAACTTAGATCCGATATTTTTGGTGCACTTTAAAAAATTCGGATCCTACAACCGGAGAGGTTTCAAAGTCACTTGCAACTATTGCAATAATGCCTACAAAATTAGAGGAGACGGTTATGGGGCGTTCACGAACCACTTAAATAAAAAAACATCCAGGATAAAATTGGCCACGATCGTGCTCAAACACAACTACGAGGATTCACGGGTTCTTTATATCGTATGGAGTCTTCTTTTGCTTTATTTAAATATTGTGAAACGAATACTAGGAGAGACTTAGTTAAATTTGTTAGTGGTATGTCACTTCCTTTTAACTTTGTATAATCAAATTTATGAAAATTTTACTAGACTTAGTTTTAACCCCCAAGTAAAAAGATTTCACGTTCTACACTTACTCGTGATATTAGAAAAATGGTTGGTGAATTTAAATTAAACTTAATTAATTCATTTGCTAGTTTACAAAATAAAGTTTCAATTTGTTCGGATATATGGAGTGATCATTGGCAACAAAGTTTTTATATGGGAATTACATGTCACTGGGTTGATGATACATGGACTTTGCAAAAACGACTAATTGCATATAGAGAGTTTAATGTTGAACATACCGCTATTAACATTTCTCATAAAATTCATACTATTTTACAAGAATATGGTTTAGTTACAAATTTGTTTTCAATTTCCTTTGATAATGTCAGTGCTAATACGGCTAGTTTAGAATCAGTTATTAATATTTCCGAACATTCTATTGGTGGTAAATTTTTTCATGTTCGATGTATATGTCATATTATTAATTTATGTATTCAAGATGGTTTAGCTACTTTGAAAGAAGAAATTGCGCCTATTAGAAATGAGATTTTATATTTAACAAAACATTCATCTTTAATAAAAAATGGGCCAGATATTGTAAAAATATTTGTGTGCACCTAAATAAATTCTCGTCCGATGTGTCAACTCGTTATTCTACATATATATTGTTAAATGATAGTTACCAATATAAAGATACTTTATGTTCATTTTTTGCCGAACAACAATGTGGCATAGTTTTATTTTCGAATCAATGAGATTCATGATCTAATTTATGTTAACTTTTAAAGGTTTTTAAAGATGCCACCGAAGAATTATCCGATGTTTATTATCCTACATCAATTTTAGTTATAGATCATTGTGTTAAAGTTGCACTACTTTTTAGATCTCTAATGTATTGTGAACGTTTAGGACCAACTATTGCTCAAATGACATTAAAATGGTTAAATTATATTTCACTTACATTCCTAATATATTTTTAGTTGCAAAAATATTAGATCCTAGGGTAAGAATATATGGTTTAGAAGATTTGTTAGGACTTTATTATAGTGCTTTGTTTCCTATTAGAGAGTATGACCCTCCCAAACCAAACGTAGTAGTAGCTAATGCAACACAATGTTTATATGATATTTTTAGAGAATATTCAATAAAATATGGCGATAATTTTAGAAACTCTGCTTGTTGAGAAAATTTATGTTTAGATTTTGATGATACCATGTAAAACTTAGATTAGGAAGTTGGCGCCCCATTTTCTATGTAATTCAACTTGTAATAGATAGGGCTGAATAAGCTGAGTTGGAGTCAGCTAAGTTGAAGATTACAAGACTTGACTGAAGATCGAAGAGGAGACCCAGCTGTGTGAAGTGAAGTGAAGACTCAGTCAAGTGACAGAAAAGATGTCTTAGTCAGCCTGACAGCTAAGTCATTCCAAAATGATTGGAATCGAATGTCATAGGGGTATGCAACAGACAAGACTTGAAGAAAGCTGATAGAGATCCGTTGTCAAGACAAGTCAAGGTTTTGCTGAAAATAGGCATGTGTCAGGTTGCCAGCAATAAAGTTGTTTTGCTAAAAGAGTGCAAAAAGCTTGGAATCAATGAGATGTACCTGAAAACCTGCAGAGATTAAGGAAAGGTTGCGGAACATTTAGTTCATGGTACGATCCATATCAATACTGCAAGACAAGACAAGCCAACAACCTACGAGTGTGATTTGAAATTTGTATCTATCTCTTCAACGGACATAATTTCAAATATAAACTATAAAAGGCTAAGGAAGCAAGTGAGAGAAAAAAAACCGAGTTCATTACAAGCATACAAGCAATCAAGCAAGCAATAACCTGCAAATTCTCTCAAGCTTTTCAAAAAAATCCTCAAACCTAATTTCGAAGGAATTCAATCCAACATATCGGTGAAGAAAAGGTTACTGCATCAGTTGAAGAGGAAAACCTGTTTAAGGAACAAAGGGGTCTACTCTCCAAGGTTTAAGGAGAAGTAGTAAGTTTCAAGTTCAAACCAAAAGCTTTAGACTCGTTGGAGGGCTGTGTGAACAAATCCAAGAGTTTGAAGGAGCTAAAGTAGCGAGACAGCTGTTTTGTGAAGAAGCTTAGTCCCTGGAGCAGCAGGCTGTGTGATCAATGCTGACTCGGATTGTTGGCTGCTTTGTAACAAAGATCAAGTTACATAGTGGATTCCTCCAGGAGTTGGAGAAGAGTGGATTAGAGAAATTACCCTATCCTTGAACCACCATAAATTTCTTTTACCTTACAGCACATTTACTTCTTGCATTTATTTTATATCTGCTATTAAGTTAAAATTGTTGAACTCTGCTGATAATAACTATTGCTAAAACAAGTGTTGTAAAACGTGCTTAAAAATCATAAGGGTGAAAAGTCTTCCGCTGACAAAACCAAATCAACAGTAACTCTAAGTGTTAGCTGAAAGCAGCTAAGATATACTATCAACAGCTCAGTCAAGTCTGTTGAGTGATTAACTTTTTTGTGTAAGCCAACCTAGCTGTCCCTCAAGGACTTAGCTGATTTGAGTTAACTCTAAAATTACTTTAAAAAGACTAAATCGAAAAGTTGGTAAGGTTTATTCAATCCCCCCTTAAAACCTTACACATCACCCCTTGGGACCTATAAGTGGTATCAGAGTGGTTGGTTCATTGAGCCTTCCGCACTGGTTACTGAACTAGATCTCATTCTTTTTTCAAAATAATCAATACTTGAGTTTTTAAAGCTTTTATTTCAAAAGCAAAGTTATTGTCATGGAATCAAATCTAACTCGCATTCCAATGTTTACTGTGGAAGAGTTTGATGATTGGAAAATTCGTATACATGCTCGTCTATCAGCCCTGCATGATGAAATGTGGCTAGTGATTGAGGATGGGCCACTACAAATCATAAAGGTCAACACTTTGTTGTGAGAAGGGAAGCTCTGCTTGAAGGAGAGGATGTTGCACCGTGAGCCCAGGTTTGCTATGGTGGACAAACCTCGTTGTGAATGGTCCAATGATGATCGAAAGAGATACAATCTTGACAATGTTGCCAAGGATATTCTTTATAAAACTCTTTATAAGGCTATATTTAATAAAGTCAAATCTTGCAAAACAACCAAAGAAATTTTGGAAAAACTCACTTTGATTTGTAAAGGGTCTGATCAAATCAAAGAAAATAAATTAACTGTTGCAGTCTAAAAATTTAAAAATTATTAAAATGATTGTAGGTGAAAGTCTGGATCAGTTGGATGCCAGATTCATAGAGATCACAAATGGGCTTTCAGCTCTAGGGAATGAGTACGCACATAAAGAAATGTGTATGAAGATCCTGATGTCTCTCCCAGATGAGTGGGAAATGAAGGTCATGGCCTTGAGAATGTGTATGAAGATCCTGATGTTCTCCGATCTTAAAGCATATGAGTTTGAGCTGAGAATGAAAGAACAAGATGACATAGTTGTACCCAAGACAGCTGCACTCATGGCTGGTGAAGGAAATAAAGTTGAATCTAAGGAGACCATAGACCAAGAGGAGATTGCCCTGATGGTAAAAAGGTTCAATAAGTTCTTCAATAAGAACTATAACAGGAACAAGGGTGAATCATCAAGAAGACACTCAGCACCCTCCAAAGCAAGGGAGGATAGACCACCCAAGAGAGCTGAACATCAAAGAACTGAGTATCAAAGAGCTGATAATCAGAGGACTGATAGAGCTGACTTGCAGAGAGCTGAGAACCTGTGTTGGAATTGTAGGCAACTAGGACACTTCGTTGTTGACTGTCCCTATCCTCCAGTCAACAAGTACAGAAATGATGAGGAAAGAAAAGACTTCAGGGAAAGAAGACAATAAAAGAAGAAAGCCATGTTAGCTACTAAGACTGCTGAAACAACCAAGTGCAAGGAACCAACAGACTCGGATAGTACTGAAGCAGATTACTCAAGTGATATAGAGGAAGAAGCTTTGATATGCCTCATGGCCAAATAACAAGACTCAAAAGATCAAGAAGATGAGGTACACTCTAACTCATCTAGTTTTGATTCTAGTGATAGTGATTGTGACACAAACACTACTTCACCTCTGAGATCTTTATGATTCTATTGGCAAAATGATGAAATATTTTGAGCACATAAAAACCTCTCACATACTGTTAAATGAGGAAAACCGTCCGGCTTAAATGTTAAAACTCACGAGGTGACCAAAGAGTGAGTACTTTAAGTCACATAGCTGATGAGAATACTAAGCGGAAGGCTGAAATTACCAAGATCCAAGCAGACTTAGTTGCTACAGAAAAGAGGGAAAAGGATCTTAAGAATGTGATTGTACCATTCACTAAGGCATCCAAATCACTAGATGAGCTTATAATGATTCAAAAAGAAAGTGGTGACAAGACAGACATTGAATTTAATTCCTTTGTGCATGCCCAAGTCCCAAGAGGGGTTATGGAAAAAAGATCCTCAAGCAATGAGGGAATCCAAAATCCGAAGAACCATATGTTGCACTAATACCCACTCAAAAACACAATCACAACCCACTGGCCTTGGATACAAGGGAAAAGGCAAGAAGCTAGTTGAGTATGCTGACAGGACAGCTGAAACTAAATTCAGAAAAGTCCATCAGCAAACTCCAAACAGAAAATACTCTATAAAATCTAAACAGCGCTACCAAAAGCCCTAGAGATTTCGGCAAAGAAAATCATATGATGGGAATGGTAGAAATTACCCAAGCCAAGCTGATTAGAATAATCAAATGAGATATTAGCCAAGACATATGGGATACAATCCAAAGTGGCAAAGACCTCAACCTCATCATAGGTCATTCCCAAGGCAATATAGTTATAATCAGCACACATATGCACCCAGGCACAAAACCCAACATGCACAGAAAATCCATTATTACCCCAAGAAAGCAAATGCTCAGACACACACAGAGGCATACACACAAAAGAGACAGTTGTATGATCCTAAAACCCCCCAAGCAATTTGCTAATGTGCATTACGATTATGGAACTGATAGGTGGCAGCCTCTTAGAGTCAGATTATCTAGCTATAGGTTGGTTGGAACACCTTATAGCACTAATCTCTCAGGACCCAGGTAAGTAGGGGTACCTAAAAACTAATTTCCTTGATTGCAGGTTCAGGGAGTAGCTGAGTGCCAAGGAACCTGGTACATGGATAGTGGTTGTTCCAGACATATGACAGGAAACAAGAGAAATCTTTCAAAATTCAAGAAATTCAAAGGTACAAAATTCATATTTGGAGGAAATGCAGCTCAAGGGGAAATCAAAGGCACAGGATCCATACGGAAAAATGGATTGGAAATCAGATGTTGCATATGTTAAAGGTCTCAACTTCAATCTCTGCGAGCATCACCAACTCGTGACAAAGGATATAATGTTGGATTCAATATGGGTGCATGTCGGATCAAGAATGCTAAATCAAATAAAATTGTGCTTCAAGGATTAAGGCGGAAGAACGTGTATGTAGTGGATTGGTCAACTGCTACACCAAGCACATGTCTGCTAACAAAGAGTACAGCCGAATCAAGTTGGTTGTGTCATAAGAAGCTGAGTCACCTGAATTTCAAGACAATCAATAAGCTTGCAAGGAGTCATCTTGTGGAAGGATTATCGACTCGATATACAAGAAGGAAATCATTTGTGATTCATTCTAGATGGGAAAGCAAATCAAATCATCTTTCAAGGATAAAGCCAAGTCCTTCTTCAACCAGGATATTGCATCTACTCCTTATGGATTTATTTGGTCTGTTGAACTAGCTAGTATCGGTGGAAAGAAATACACCTTAGTTGTGATGGATGATTATTCAAGATATACATGGACAATCTTCATCTTAAAAAATAAGGAAACCTTGCAAAGATTGCCTCGAAACGATGAGAAGAGTCAAACCATTATAAAGATAAGGTCCGGACAGAGAAGGCGAGTTTGTCAATGGAATTATAACTAAGTATTGTATTAAAAATGGTATTTCTCATGAGTTGTCGGTTGCAAGAACTCCACGGCGGAATGGAGTATTTGAAAGAATAAACGAGAACTCTCAATGAAGCTGCAATAACAATGTTAGGTTTGTGTAAGTCCAAGCGGCTACGATAATCTGAGAGGGGGTGAATAGATTATCTCCATCTTTTCGATTTCGCCCTCTTTTAACAATCGAATGCTCAAACAAAATAATGAAGGTGCGGAATGTAAACAACACACGTTGATTTAAAGAGGTTCAACCCACCTAGGGCCTAATCCTCTACCACCCAAAGATATCAGGGATGGATTTTGAAAAGAAAAAGAATTTTATTAATTACCAAAATTAATACAAATTCAACTTACAACACCTTGAAGAGCACCACACTCTTCTTCAACACCACCTTTGGAGATTACCACAATCTCCTTTGAAGATTACCACAATCTTCCTTCAACGGCACCTTGTGAAGATTACCACAATCTTCAACCTTGAAGAATACCAAATTCTTCAACACCTCAATAAGAAGATTACCACAATCTTCTTCACCTATCACCTAGATCATCCAAGTGTGCTCTTACCACAAGAACACTCACAAGGATATCTTGTGTTTGAATGATAACCAAAAATCAAGATTACAACTCAATAATGAATGATACAATTTGAGTGCAAAGTGTAATCAAGAATAGCCTAGACCTCAAAGATGTGAAAGTGATAAGCTAGGCAATTTTTACAACAAGAATAATGACTATGAAAGACCAAGTGTTTGCTTGAAGTGTATCTTGTTGTGTTGTATCTCAATTGTTGTATTGGTTGCTCCAAAACTTCCTCTATTTATAGGAGATGATTGATCAAGCATAGGCTCCTCTTGGGGATTGAAAATCTGAGAAAAATACAATTAAAATCAAGAATATAGCTGTTAGAAATCAATCCCACATTTTAAGGAAAGTTTGTCTCTTTGTCAAACGGTCATATTTTTCTTTGTCAATACATAGAGGCGGCCGTCGCACACGAGAGATAAGAGTTAAAGAGAACACTTTGAAAAATACAACAGGCGGCCGGTCGACGAGGCTTACGAAGTCGACCCCTGTTTCAACCGGTCCCTCTTGTTTCAAAAATGCAAGGTTTTGTTACTTTCAAAAACGTAACTTGCAGTGTACCGGTCGACCCCTGGCGACCTGGGTCGACTGCTTGTTTTTCTTTCCGTCTCATTTTCTGTTTCTAAAAACATCTTCGGTATGGGTTGCCCTAAGGCGGCCAGTCGATGAGACAGAAATATTGTCCAATTTGTGTCGAAAATAAAACTCAAGAAATACTCCGAAAATTTAGTAAAAACATTTTAAACCGATCGGAAGTATTAGGACAACATTTAGGAACATCGTTGAGAGTGAAAACCAATAACGTAAAATCATTAAAAGCGTTGTCCAATTTAGACGAAAATAAACTTTGAGAAAATACTCAGGAAGATATTAAAAAAACATTTTAAATCATTTAGGAGTATTTGGACAACCTTTAAAAACATTGTTTTGGTGATAAAATAAAATCATCAAAATTAAGATAAAAACATGTATCAAACAATCTCCCCTTTTTGATGATTACAAACCAAAACAATTTTTACCCAAACTAAGAGAGCAATTTTAGAAATGATTTTCGGTAAAAACATTTGACCGTTTGGAAGCAACCAAAATTTCCAAAAATATTAAAGCAACCAAATAGGGAGTAAATATTTTCAAAAAATAAGCACAAGCTCCCCTATCCACAAGCACATCAAGAATAATGTAAGAGCAATAATCCATAAGCTAAAAGCTTTAGCTTTTACAATTTGTTCAAGAGCTTATAAGCTCCCCTGTCACAAAACAACATTAAACAATAATATAGGTCCATCAAGCAACAATTGGACTAAAAATAAATCACAATTTATGGCTTTTATGAGCCATAGCTTATAGCTTTTATGACAAGCTTTTATTAGCTTCTTTGAGCTAACGAGCCAATTTCTGTTTCTCCCCTTTGGAATCATCAAAAGAATGTTAGGATGATAGAAACATCATAGAAGTATATCAAAGTGCACCAAAGAAATGGTTTATCAACCATTGAGCAATTTAGGCTTAAAACCAAGGAAAATGGGAGAAATATATCATGAAGAGTTCATACGCTCGTTTTATTTCCCAAAACATGATTTCAATGAGTATAGAAGACTTTTGGAAGCGAGAGAATCATGTAGAAGTTGAAATTTTCATTGAAACATTTCATCGAACACCTGTGTGCGTAAAAAAATGGAAGAGGTTGTATATAACCTTTGTAAATGGTTCAAAAAAATTTTCATATCATCAATCAACCTCATTTCAAAGCTCAAAAATCATATGCACCATATGCAATAATTTGTTCATCAATTTAAGAAGCTCAAAGTAGATTCTCAAGGGTTCAACCCAATTGAGATAAGCTAAGAATGATCAAGGCATTACAAATGCCAAAAATTAGAGCAACCATCAAGTAATAAGTCATGCTTTCAACAATACATGTATCAAATGTCCCAATATATTCAACTAAGCATAACAAAGCAAAAAGAAGCACTTTTACCATCAAGTACTTCATACCAATTATCAAACAATGCTTTAGAGTATTTTTACCATCAAATACTCCATCATAAATCATGATCATCCACAAGTCATTATCAACTTGCAATATTAACCCTTTTAAGAAAAACAAGCAAATATCATTAGTACAAATGAGTTTTACAAAGATTCATCAAAATACAAAACATCATTAATGAAAATGCTAGAAAGTGAAGGGGGTGGGGTAACATCATTCCTCATCCGAGGAGAAGCAAGATCAGGAATAAAGTCCTTGATGAATTTCTTTAACTTGCCGATAGACTTTTGCATTTTAGAGGTCTTTTGCTCCAAAGCCTCATACCTCGTCTCATGAAAAGCCCTCATCTCATCAAATTCGGCTTGACTATACCTCCTAGGCGGTTGAGCACCGGTATTACCCTCCGGATTGCTCGGTTCGCCTTCTTCCACCAATCTTGCGGCCCCGGCGTCATCAAAGATGTCATTAGGATCGGGAGACTCTTGACCTCTTCCTCTCGCCATTTTGGTAGGTCGGATGTCCATATTCTTGCGCATCGTGACTATTTGGGTGATATTATCAATGTCGAAGTCATTTTGAAAAACTTCCGAGTTAAACTCAGAACGAAGGAAGTCCCGATTGAATAAGAAGTTTACAAATCCAATTTCCCATGACCAACTTCTTATTACCTTGAGTAATGGACTCGATAAGACATTGAATAAGTATGGCACCAAAGTTAAGTGGTTCCTCCTAGCAATCTTATAAGTCAAAAAGTAATCCATATTGCTAGGCATCTTTCCCGACTTACCACAAATGCAATATGCGACAATGACCGATAAAATGCGATGCTCAAGTGTCATTGCCAACAAAGAATACTTAGGCCATACTCCCAAATACGTCTTGACTTCTTTCATCGATACCCCCAACATTTCATCATTCCAAGTCCCAAGAGAAATAATCCCAACCACCTTCTCTAACATGTAAAAGCCGCAAATATCATTGGGAGTCCATCTAAAATGACGACCCTTTATAAGCGAATTAACGGCAATCGGCTTTCTATCATTATCATATTCAACCCACATATTGGCATAAAAGAGTTGGATAATATCATCATCATACAACACATAAGCATGTTCCCATAAATACATCCAACCTTGCTCCTCAAAAATCCTCTAATCGTAGGATACTCATTCGTAAATGAACTAAAACGACACATTTTAGTCCGAGCAATCGACTTTCCTCCCATTCCCGAGTCCTCATAATACCATTCCGCATATTTATGAATGAAATTAAGAACATTGTGGGAATTAGGGGCTTGAGTAACAAAGGATTTTTACCTTTCGCCCAACGGCAATTTTGGAGTGAAATCGTTCGCGTAGCTCGGTAATTTGGGCCCGAGAGAGAATGGGATTTTGAACATCATCACCTTCTTGAGCCACGTTTCTTTGAGCGCTCGAATATCCCTTTGTTCGGCTTCCTCTTGCCGATTTCTTGACGAACCCTCTCCGCCCCTTCTACGCTTGGAGATGGGATTTGACCGTGGAATTCTTTGGAGGAGCCATATATGAAAGATTCTTGAGAAAATTAGAAGATTAGCAACAAGAATCGTGAAAAATGATGAAGAATTGAAGATTTTAAAGAAAGGGGTGTAATACCCGATAAGGGTTTGGGGATTTTTCTTCTTCTCATTGCGAAATGAAGAACAGAATGTTATAAGTGAACGCCGGTCGAGGTGCGGGCGGCCGTCGCCCCGCTATGACCGCCCCAGGTGATTTTTCTTTCTCCCAGATTTTTCCAAAATTCGATTTTCCACCCCAAAAGTTTTAAAACTTTGCAAAAATATAATTTTGGACTATGTCCAACAAATATGGGTTTTGGGAAAAACATATAAATGATAAAATCGAGACTAAACACGTAGTGCCTTTTAAAAGAAAAAAATTTGCAAGTTCAATACGGGGCACTTAAGGGTCAAAATGAAATATCTTGAAAGATATGTGCATAATATCGAGTTTAAAGAAAAATACGAGTAGACATACCTCGATGGTTTAAGAAACTTGATGACGTAATGAGTATGAAATATGTATCCTACACAATTCTTAGACAACATATGCATAGAAAATACAAGTGTAGGCAAGTAATATGAGATATCAAAAGAGCTTATGCTATAAGATTTCATAAGAGATAATAAGCCACATAAGTCTAATAAAATGCTCAAAGGGTTTTAGAGAATCATGCAAGGTTTCCTAAAAAAATTGAAATTCATAAATTTGTAAGAGACCTATATTAAAAATAAATACTTGAAAATTCATTTTGCAATTAAGACACAAATAAAAGTATGCATAGAAAAAAAAAAATGCATATACAAATGGGGAGATACGGTTTACCAATTTCGCCGTTTCCATGGGTTGTGTCTTTCCCATTGTTGATGATGATATCTTCCCATTTGGAAGTCACTTTGTTGATGATGACTTTTGATTACTCCATTTCAAGGTTTGTTACCTTCCCATGGTTGATGGTTTTTCTTCTTCGAAAATCATCTTGTTGATGATGTCTTTGCCATTTCAAGGGTTGTGTTCTTCCCATTTTTGATTATACGCTCTTCTTGGAAATTGACTTTGTTGAGAGTAGTTCCTTCTTTGATCAAATGAAACGTTCATTTGATGTTTTCTTGGTGGCATGAATTTTCTCCGATTTTTGCTTTGCCGGGTACCTAATAGCACATTGTTTTGTGGTACCCTCATATGTTTGGGTCCTTTAAGATTAGCTTTGAGACTTTAGGTCTCCAACAATATTTAGAGTTATTTCTAGCCCGACAAGAATTAGCCGTATGACCCTTTTTGCCACAATAAAAACAAGTAATAATTCTAGGAGCATAATGACCAATATGCATATTGACTTGATCCTTTTTCATATGATTAACAACATTAGGCTTATGATCAAGTCCTTTATCACAATTATGAATATCAACAATATTGGACATTTTATTGGTACTCAAGTTGGATTTTAATAAATCCTTTTTCATGCAATCAATATTTTCAACAAGAGTACTATTTTCTTTTTCAAGGTTTCTAACCTTGTCAAGTGTGGTGGTGTGAGCATATGATAGTGATTCATAGGAAGTAAATAAACTATCCTTATCATTTTTCAAAACAATGAATTCCTTTTTCAAATTTTTGTATTTAACAAGTAAGTTTTGGAATTCATCTTGTAGCTCATCAAAATCATTTTGCAAATCACTATAATCATTTTGAATAACAATATCATAAGAAGTAGAGGGCTTAAGACATACCTCATTTTCTTCATTGATGCCCATAAAACAATATTCAACTTCTTCATAATTGAAAGTTGTAGGAGGCTTATTCCTTAGATTTGAGCTTGTATGATCTTGAGAAGTAGATGCTTTTGTTTGACTCCTTTCATTTGCAAATACTCCATAGATGGCTTCTAATTTTTGCCATACTCCATGTGCCGACTTTATTCCTACAATATGTTCATATTCTAAATTAGTAAATGAACAATATAAAATATTTAAAGCACTTACCGTTTAAGGAGATGATTTTCTTTTCTTCATCATTGAGCTTTTTGAAGCCTTTTGAGGTGTATGGTGTATCTTTCGTCGGAATGGATTCTCCATTAATGACGGTGTTCCAAATGTCGAACCCGCAACCTTGTAGATAGCATTCCATTCTTTCTTTCCAAAAATTAAAATTCTTGGAATCAAATAGTGGTGGCTTGGTGGTGGAGGTGCGGATAGATGAGCTTCGTTAGAGTAGCCGTTGATCGTTTCTCTTTACTCGCGATGTGAAACGAGCTTGCCAAAAGTTTGGCTTTGATACCACTTGTAAGTCAGCGGCTACGATAATCTAGAGGGGTGAATAGATTATCTCCATCTTTTCGATTTCGCCCTCTTTTAACAATCGAATGCTCAAACAAAATAATGAAGGTGCGGAATGTAAACAACACACGTTGATTTAAAGAGGTTCAACCCACCAGGGCTAATCCTCTACCACCCCAGTATATCCGGGATGGATTTTGAAAAGAAAAAGAATTTTATTAATTACCAAAATTAATACAAATTCAACTTACAACACCTTGAAGAGCACCACACTCTTCTTCAACACCACCTTTGGAGATTACCACAATCTCCTTTGAAGATTACCACAATCTTCCTTCAACGGCACCTTGTGAAGATTACCACAATCTTCAACCTTGAAGAATACCAAATTCTTCAACACCTCAATAAGAAGATTACCACAATCTTCTTCACCTATCACCTAGATCATCCAAGTGTGCTCTTACCACAAGAACACTCACAAGGATATCTTGTGTTTGAATGATAACCAAAAATCAAGATTACAACTCAATAATGAATGATACAATTTGAGTGCAAAGTGTAATCAAGAATAGCCTAGACCTCAAAGATGTGAAAGTGATAAGCTAGGCAATTTTTACAACAAGAATAATGACTATGAAAGACCAAGTGTTTGCTTGAAGTGTATCTTGTTGTGTTGTATCTCAATTGTTGTATTGGTTGCTCCAAAACTTCCTCTATTTATAGGAGATGATTGATCAAGCATAGGCTCCTCTTGGGGATTGAAAATCTACGAGAAAAATACAATTAAAATCAAGAATATAGCTGTTAGAAATCAATCCCACATTTTAAGGAAAGTTTGTCTTTGTCAAAGCGGTCATATTTTTTTGTCAATACATAGGGCGCCACGGTCGCACGAGAGATAAGAGTTAAAGAGAACACTTTGAAAAATACAACAGGCGGCCAGGTCGACGTAGGCTTGACCGGTCGACCCCTGTTTCAACCGGTCCCTCTTGTTTCAAAAATGCAAGGTTTTGTTCTGTTTCAAAAGCGAAACTTGCAGTCCGGTCGACCCCAGGCGGCCGGTCGGCCGCCGACGATCGGCCCGAGCGGCCAAGTCGACCTGCTTGTTTTTCTTTCCGTCTCATTTTCTGTTTCTAAAAACATCTTGGTATGGGTTGCCCTATAGCGGCGACAGGTCGAAACGAGGAAATATTGTCCAATTTGTGTCGAAAATAAAACTCAAGAAATACTCGAAAATTTAGTAAAAACATTTTAAACCGATCGGAAGTATTAGGACAACATTTAGGAACATCGTTTGAGAGTGAAAACCCAATAACGTAAAATCATTAAAAGCGTTGTCAATTTAGGCGAAAATAAACTTTGAGAAAATACTCAGGAAGATATTAAAAAAACATTTTAAATCATTTAGGAGTATTTGGACAACCTTTTAAAAACATTGTTTTGGTGATAAAATAAAATCATCAAAATTAAGATAAAAACATGTATCAAACAAGTGAACGCGGGTTTGCGGAAGAGATTTTGGGTTGAGCCATCAACACCGCTTGCTATACTCGAGAATAGGTGTATGATTAACGACAATTGTCCAAAACTCCCTATGAAATTTGGACATGGAGGAAGCCAAATGTTGGGTATTTTTGAATCTTGAGATACAAGTGCTTCATCCACAACAATGGAAAGGACAACCTAAAGGCTTTTGATGCTAAATCGATGAATGTATCTTTTTGGGATACTCAATTTTGAAAGTAAAGCTTATAGAGTGCGAGAACAAAAGGGACGATGGTCACGGAAGAGTCTATCCATGTGGTTTTTATGAACCCAATGTTAATGGAGAAGACATAGATGAGTTAGTGAAAAAGAAGGATCAACCAACTATTCGAAGAGTCCCTATGTTGAAGCGGATGTAAAAGCACTCAACCACGATGAAGATGAGATAGCTAAATCTCTAAAGGCAAGTGCAAGCACTGCGGTGAATGATGATGAAGAAGTTGTTCAAGACAACTTAGTCAGGCAAACGATTGAACCAGCGGACTTACTCCAACCAGATGTGAGATGGCTGAGAGACCATCCACCTGAGTTAATTATTAGAAATGTTAAAGATGGAGTAAGAACCAGATCCAGAACCCAACACGAAGCCATGTTTACTTGTTTCATCTCCCAAATTGAGCCCAAGGATGTGTCTCAAGCATTGGATGACACACATTGGATTCAAGCTATGCAGGAAGAGCTGAATCAGTTTGAAAAAAACAAAGTTTGGGAATTGGTTAAAAGGCCTACCCACCAAAATGTTATTGGTACTAAGTGGGTATTCAGAAACAAGATGAATGAGGAAGAATCTATTGTAAGAAACAAAGCAAGATTGGTAGCCAAAAGGTATTTCCAAGAGGACGACATAGATTTTGATGAAACCTTTGCTCCTATTGCTAGATTGGAATCAATTAGGATGTTTATTGCTTATGTTGCACACAAGAACTTCACTGTGTATCAAATGGATATGACGAGTGCATTTTTTAATGGACTTTTGGAAGAAGAAATTTATGTGGAGCAATCTCCAGGTTTTGAGCACAAAATTATTGGAGATAAAGTCTACAAGCTCAAGAAAGCTTTGTATGGATTGAAACAAGCACCAAGAGCCTGGTATGACACATTATCTCGGTTTCTCATTGACAATGGATTTACCAAAGGCAAGGTTGATAGAACACTCTTCAAAATTAAAGATGGGAAGAGTATATTGCTTGTTCAAATTTATGTGGATGACATCATATTTGGATCCACAAATAAAGAGTTGTGTGACAAGTTTTCAAACCTCATGCAAGGGAAGTTTTAAATGAGCATGATGAGAGAGCTGACTTTCTTCCTAGGTCTTCAAGTCAAGCAATTGAAGGATGGAACCTTCATAAGTCAAACCAAATATACCAGAGATTTGATGAAGAAATTTGGTATAGAAGAGAAGTCCTCAGTGAAGATTTCCATGAATACATGAATCAAGATGGATATGGATGCAGATGGCAAAGCTATAGATCAAACCAGATATAGAGCTCTCATTAGATCATTGCTCTATTTGACAACAAGTAGGCCAGACATCACCGTTGTTGTAGGTGTATGTACTACATTTCAATTTGCACCAAAAGAGAGTTACATTTGCGACCAAGAGAATCCTAAGGTATTTGAAGGGATGCCAAGAAGTTGGCTTATGGTATCCAAAGGATGGAGGATTCAAGTTAGTTGGCTACTCAGACTCAGACTATGTTGGATGTAGAGTAGATAGGAAAAGTACATCAGGTACCTGTCAAATGATTGGAAATAGATTAGTTTCTTGGTTCAGCAAGAAACATTATTCAATAGCAACATCCACAGCTGAAGCAGAGTACATAGCTGCAGGCAGCTGTTGTGCCCAAGTTCTATGGATGAGGCAACAACTAAGAGACTATGATATAAGAAAAGGAGATTCCAATTATGTGTGATAACATAAATGCTGTTGCAATTACTCAAAATCTTGTATTGCATTCAAGAGCTAAGCACATTGATGTCAGATATCATTTCATAAGAGATCATGTTGAAAACAAAGACATCACATTGGAATACATCTCAACTGATAAGCAGTTAGCTGACATATTCACTAAGCCATTAAGTGAATCAAGGTTTGAAGAGCTTAAAAATGAGCTAGGATTGATTGAGCTGAATTAGGAAGCTCAGAAGAGTCAATCAGCAGAGTCAGAGAAGACAGAATTGAAAATCAGCAATGTTTCATTTTTCAGCCAAATGAAATAGTCAAGACAGATAGTCAGTTGTATCGAGTTAGCTGACAGCTGAGTGATCATCATGTGAAGAGAGAAGCAGTGTTAAGTCACTTTTGGGAAGATAGCTGAGTTATTTATGAGCTAAGTGACAAAACGCAGTCGTTTTCTGCGAGGAGGAATGTTTTTGGGCATTACGTCAGCGTAATTATGGTGTCATAATAAAGCATGTACACGTTTAGCCTATGATTGGATATAAATGTTGCTGCATTTAATGCGGGGAAATTAATGTGGTTTCAAGTTTTTAACCTCAACCGTTGATCATGATCAACCTTTTCAAATTCTATAAACCGTCCCTTCATATCCCTTATATACCCAAAAATCAAATTTATCTCTCCTTACAATACACTCATCTCTCTCAAGCAAAGGCAAAGTTTGTCTCTACAACCAAGCGAAAACCCTAGTTAAATGACTGACATTCAAAGTTCGAGTTTTCAAAGTTCATTTTCTAAAATGGCTCCAAGTTACAACTTTGTGAAGATGGCTGAGAAGATCCACTCTGGTTCTATGGTGGATTTTGAGGGTATGGTGAAGCAAGAGGCTGACAAAGCCCTCGCTAAGAAGATAGCTGACAAACTGGAGAAATCCGGCCTCAAAGGATTTCTCACTATCGAGTTCTCTCACACATACCTTGAAGAGGTCGCCATGTTCTACGTGAACACCGAGGTTCATTATGGGGAAATAAGGTCTTTTGTCCATAGCAAAGAGATTAAGATTACTTCTGCGGATTTGGCTGTTCATTGCCACTTTCCTTCGAGTGGGCTTAAGGAAATTGCTGAAAACGATGTCAACCTGACTGCAGCGTGGAAGAAGATCGCCAATCAGTCGACTTCAAAGGTCACATTTTACCACGACCAAGAAGTCGCTCATTAAGGACGACTATCATAAGTTGATGGATGTTGTGTCCAAGTGTGTGGACATGAAGTTTGGTAGCTTCAATAAGTTATCTCAGACGAAGCTGATGGTCATGGCTCCTATTATAGAAGAAAAGAAAGTGAACTGGGCTGAGTTCATCTTCAGCCGAATCTGCCAGAACATAATGAACAAGGCGATTACTGTTGATGGATTGTTCGTTAGTTCACTAGGGTATGGCCTTGTGATTGGCCATTTGATGGAGTTGAAGGGCATTCCTCTCAGGGATGGGAAACCATTCCATGTCAATAAAAATATGTTCAAGGCCAACCTCTCTGCTGCACAGAGGCAAGCACATACAAGAAAGGCTGACACCAGTGAAGGTGAGTCAGTTGACCCTGTCCCCGAGGACACTGCTGCAACTGCAAAGACTACCTCTCCAAAGCCCGCCCAGAAGAAGAAAAAAGTTGTTTCAGCAAGCCTTCCCCTGCCCCTGTCCCTGCATCCGTCCAAGAACCAGCACCTGCCCCAGCAGCCGAGACTGAGAAGGATATCCCTGCACCTTCTCCAGTCATGAAGAAAAAGTGCTCAGATGTGCCTCGCAAACCAACTGCAACCAAGAAGATGAAGATGGTGAAGCCAGCTGCCATCGAAGAAGCTCAAGAGGAAGAAATTCCTCTTGTCAAAACCAAGAGAAGGCGATTAGTAAGAAGATCCACCTTGGAAAATCCATCTGGGTCTAGCACTCACATTGAAATGGAGACTGCTGATGTCGAAGAGCGGCGATCTAAGTCGGTGAAGGTGGTGAGGAAACCACCACTGTAGTCGAGAAGACTGCTGATGAAGGTCAGCAGATTGAAGAAGAGACACCTATTCGTGAGACAGCTGAAGAAAGAGAAGTGGAAATAGCTGACCAGTCTGAAGAGTTAGTTGTTAACTACCCTCAAACCAATGCTAGAACCATTGAGGAGGAGAGGGCTCCCTTTAAGCCTATACAGGAGGAGGACGATAATCTTATGATGTTGTCCACTACCTACCCTGACATTCAAGAGAGACTAAGGATTTGGAGGCATTGGAAGTTGAGCTATGCAAGATATCAATTCCAGAGTCCTGAATTCATTGAAGAGGAAGAAGAGCTTCTAGGATTTCTGGGGAATGTCTCTGTTAGCTCTGCGCTCGACCCAGATTTTTGTTATGCTACCCTTTTTGATAAGAAGGAGAAAGAGAAAGCTAAGGAGAAAACTAAGGCAAAGGCTGTTGAGGAATCTCTAAAATCTCACACCTGTTTCCTTACAGAATGTCCAAAACATGCCCAACAAACAACCAACAATGACAGTGACGTTGAGGAAATTGACCCTATTGATGCAGTGGAGAAGGCTGAGTTGAGGCAAGCTTTGAAGGAATCCAAAGATATGCACGAGAAGAGTATGACAAAAGGGTCAAGGAGAATCTTTTTCCATAATGATTACTCCTATCCCAGATATAATGGAGATGGTGAAAACACTTGATGCTAACACATCTCCCGTGCACTCCGAGGATGAAAATTCCAGGAATAATGGCAATGAAGCTAAGGAAGGTGATGTAGAGGGAACCTTAGCCAAGCCACTCCTTGAAGAAGGTGTTGAGACACCAGCCCTAATAACTCAAAACACAGCCGTGTCTTAGGTTTTGAGTGACCCCATCTAACTTAAGACTCGGTGGTGCGCCCGGTGTGGGAAACTCAAACCACCACAGTCGGGTCGGATGAGGCTTTGGGAGACCAAACTAAAGAGAAGTTTGGAGGCGAAGGTGAGACAATCTGAAGTACAATATACGAAAGGAGGTTAACGAAGCTCAAATGGTTTCAACTGTCTCAAATTGAAACTTGATTCTTGATGCAACCAAGGCAAATGATGGTGTTGAGGCCATGGGAGTTGAGACTTGGCCATGAAAGTGCAATCCAAGGAGTTGAGACTCCGATGGATGCCATCGAAGACCCCAAAGCGACTCCGTCACTGAAGGGATTCTGTTGAAGACCAATTGCGATTCTGACGCAAAAGGGACAGTTGAAGGCCCATCGGTTGAGCTGGCCGAGGGTAATGAAGGCCTAGAGGAGGTTGAGACTTCCCTAAGTAAGAAGGTCGATAAACAAGTGCCAGCTCCTCAGGAAGAAATCATTGAAGAAGAAAAAATAAGTGCTCTTCATGATTCCCAAGAGAATGTCGATGTTGAATTCTTGGGAACCGACAATGAAGTTGAGTCAAAGTCAATTGAAAAATCATTCGAGGACAAAGCTATTGAGGAGGCATTGGCTAAACGGAGGCAAGCAAGTGACAAAGTTGCTCCAAAGTAAATATTACAATGGTTGATAGCCCACTTCCCATGGTGTCATCATCTTCTAATGATGCTAATGAGTCAGCCGAGGATCAGTCAACTCAAAAGGAAGCTACTACTAATGCCGACGAAGCTGTTAAGATAGGCGATCGATCACTCGAGAAGGCTAACACAATTTGCACAAGATGACGATGACGTTGTGATGTAGAGGCACAAAGTCTTTCAAGAAATTTTGAAGGAAAAGGAAAATCTCCACAAAGGTTGATGATGTGGAAATTCCTATTTTTCTAGAGGATTTATTCACTGACTACTTTCCTTTCGAGGCTCATGTACCCTTGGAAGCAGAGTTTGTTGCTAAAAGTGCGAGGTATACCGTCCAAGTCCCAGCTGAAGAACTTGGAACTCCTGTTGATACAACAATGGTGCCGATTGGGTTTGATTTAGATGATGTGTGGCCATAAGAGCAGTCCGCAGATGCAGCCGACTTTCGCAAAGCCTTCAAGGCCATTTGTACATAAATTGAAAATGTGGAACATGGGTTCGCAACACTCAACTAATGGCTTGACAATCGAGATGCAAACATAACAGGAGATATCTGAGGAATTGTTTTGAGGATAAGGGAATGGATTGGGCAGACAAAGGCACTTAGGCGTGTGTAGGTCACATACTTCAAATCTCTATTCGCAAAAATGGTGATCTAGAGCTCAGAGAACGCCAAGTTTCAACAGTGTCAAAGGGACCATATATTCAGGATGGATCAATCTCACAAGAGCGATATGGAGTTGCTCAAAGCTCAACATAAGTCAGAACTTCAGAAAATGGAGGCCAACATGCATAAGGAGATCATGGTGCTCCAAACTAAGATAAAGCTAATGACAGCCGAGACGAAGGCTCTGAGATCTGAATTTCGAGCAGCATACTCCAACATCAAGATTGATCTACTCATTAGTGGAGTGTTCCCTGAATTGGCTCTACCCCTTGGCGATGATGCCAAAAAGAGGGAAGATGAAAGTAAGCAGCAGAGGAGTTACAAGGATGGAAAAGGGGAAATAAGCGCAAGGAGAAAGACGGTGATGTGAAGAAACCGCCCTTGAAGATTATATTTGCTAAGACTCCAAAGCAAAGTGAAGTGACAACCTCCATTCTCACCAACTACCTAAACACATGCGTAGAAGAGAAAGCTAATTTGGCATACAAGAATCAAGACAAGCCATTGAAGTTTGAATTTGAGAAGGTAGGTGAGAAACATTCAGGAATAATCAAAGATTTGAAAGCAAGGTATGAAGGTCCCCATTTGGACTATTAAAGGACTCCCCTATGAGACCCCTCGTGAGATTACATTGCACGATGCGAGGATCGAGTGAGATCCCTTGAGGAGTTTCAAACTCTAGCTGAAGGATATTTCAAGAACATGACTCTACCCAGGGTGTGGGATCGTATTAGGAGGAAGGACTCGACTTATTTAAATCGGTGATAAGCGAGAGTTCGAGCGATCGATGATCGCAAAACACCAGACAAGATACACTCTAGAGGAGGATCTGAGTCGCATCGTGGAATGGGAAGGTTTGGTAGTGGTGTAAGAGGAAGAGGTACTCCATCACAGCCAAAACCAAAGGATGTTAGATATTTTGATCTGCAGAAAAATGGAACCAACTATTGGGCTGGGTTTGATACTCTCGCAAATATGGAAGTTGAAAGGAAGAATGAAGAGGCTAGGAAGAGGCAAGAAGCTAAAAATTAAAGGCTCAACCGTGAATGGGAAGAGAGGCTGAGAAGGGAGGACCTATTCGCCCAAACGAGCCTATGAAAAGAATAATAGGGAGGAAGAAGAAAGAAAGAGGAGAAGAGTTGAGGAATACAGGAGGATAGCTGAGGATGAAGAGAGAAAAAGGAAGCAGCCGAGGTGTTGAAGACGGTCGAACCCTTTCAGTGTATTTTACTGAGCTGTAAATATAAAATTGTAAGTATTTTGCAATGTCATAAAGCTCACGATACCTATTGTAAAAATGTTAAAGGCTCTGATACATTTGTATAGGATTTCATAGCTCTGATACATTTGTATAGACATGTATAGCTCTGATACTTTGTATAGGTTATATACTATGTAAAAGCTTTGTAAAGTGCGTTTGTAAAGTACAAGAATGATATATTCAAATAAAATTGACATATTCTATACATACATTCTTTATTCTTGCACTATTTACTTTGCTGTATTTATTTTAAGATTTGGCATAATCAAAAAGGGGAAAAGTGTTGGGAAAATTTATGTTTAGATTTTGATGATACCATGTAAAACTTAGATTAGAAAGTTGGCACCCCATTTTCTATGTAATTCGACTTGTAATAGATATGGTGAATGTGAGTTAGAGTCACTAAGTTGAAGATTACAAGACTCGACTAAAGATCGAAAATGAGACCCGGTTGTGTGTCAATTTGTATGAAGTGAAGTGAAGACTCGGTCAAGTAATGAGAAAAGTTGTCTCGGTCGGTGATGATAGATAAGTCATTCCAAAATAATTGGAATCAAATGTCAAAGGGGTATGCAAACAGACAAGACTTGAAGAAAGTTTGAAAGAGACTCGTTGTCATACAAGTTAAAGTTTTTCGAAATAGGCATGTGTCAGCCGCCAACAATAAAGTTGTTTTTTTGAAAAGAGTGCAAAAAGCTATGAACCAATGAGATGTACCGAAAACCTGCAGAGATTAAGGAAAGAGTGCAGAGCATTTAATTCATGGTACAAATCACATCAATGCTGCAAGACAAGAGAAGCCAACAACCTACGAGTGTGATTTGAAATTTGTATTTATCTCTTCAGCGAAATAATTTCCAATCTATACCATAAAAGGCTAAGGAAGCAAGTGAGAGAAAAAAACCGAGTTCATTACAAGCATACAAGCAATCAAGCAAGCAATAACCTGCAAATTCACTCAAGCTTTTCAAAGAAATCTTCAAGCCTAATTTCAAAGGAATTCAATCCAACACATTCAGTGAAGGAAAGATTACTTAATCAGTTGAAGAGGAAAACCTGTTTAAAGAACAAAGGGGTCTACTCTCCAAGGTTGAAGGAGAAGTAGTAAGGTTCAAGTTCGAACCAGAAGCTTTAGACTCATTAGTGGGTTGTGTGAACAAATCCAAGAGTTTGAAAGAGCTGAAGTAGCAAGACAACTGTTTTGTGAAGATGCTGAGTCCTAGGAGCAGCAGGCTATGTGATCGAAGTTGACTCGGACTGTTGACTGCTTTGTAACAAAGATCAAGTTACTTAGTGGATTCCTCCAGGAGTTGGAGAAGAGTGGATTAGAGGAATTACCCCATTTTTACCACTATAAATTACTTGTGTTTATTTACCTTACAAAGACATTTGATTCTTGCATTTATTTTATATCTGCTTTGCTAAGTTAAAATTGTTTAACTATACCGATAATAACTATTGCTAAAACAAGTGTTGTAAAACGTGCTTAAAAATCATAACGGTGAAAAGTCGTCTCACGACAAAACCAAATCAATCAGAACTCCAAGTGTTAGTGAAAAGCGGCTAAGTTATACTATCAACAAATCAAATCAGTCCGTTGAGTGGGTAATTTTGTTATGTAAGTCAACCTAGCTGTCCCTCAAGGACTTAGCTGATTTGAGTTAACTTTGAAAATACTTTAAAAGGACTAAATCGAAAATTTGGTAAGGTTTATTCAACCCTCCCTTCTAAACCTTACACATCACTCCTTAGGACCTACACCGCTACTTCTACTCCTTGTGAGGATGTTGAAAATATTAGTGATATTGGTATTTTTAATGAGGCGGCGGTATTTACACCATTGGACGAGTTTTATGACGCGAGGATATCAAAACGTTCGAGAGGAGGCACAAACCCTTATCTTGAGCTTGATACATATTTAACATCTCCTTTTGATTATACTGAATTTGTAGTAGGGAAGTCAAAGTTCGATCTGTTAAAAGTGGTGGTCAAAGAGGTCTTCATCTTTTCCTATAGTGACATTAATTGCGAAGGAGATATTAGTCATTCATGTCTCAACCGTTTCCGTAGAGCAAGCATTTAGTGACGGAGGTTATATTTTGGATGTTAGACGATCTAGATTAATAGTAAAAAACTAGAAAATCAAGCACATTATCACCTAATAGCTTTCCTAAGGTAAGTAGAATGTGAGAGAACTACGTAAGGTTTTGATTCCTCCATGAGGATACGTAGGCAATTTTATTTTAATATTCAAAGTTAAATTTAAATTTTTTAACTTAGAATATTAAATAAAACTCAAACCCATTTTTTTTCTTCTTTGGGGTTGATACTTTGTAATTTAAATTTTATACGAAAGTGTAGTAACTTCTAATTTTATTTTTAAATTATACTTTGGAATTGTAATATTTTAAAAATTTCATTTGTACTATGTAACTTAAATTGCATAGTCAAATTATTTTTAATAAAGTTGTAATTTTACTTTCAAAGCAATAAAGACAATTTTTTTTACTCAATTTCGTTTTCGTCATTAATTTTTAATTTATTCAATACTGAATATTAAAAACAAACGAAAAAACCCGAACCGAAACCAGAACCGCCGATTTATGGTTAGGTTCTGGTTCCACCCCGCCCGATTTTTGAAACCGGCGGTTCGGAACCGTTAAACACGTCTAGTATTATCCATGTAACACCAAATATAGTTCACTTGATATATGAATAAATAACAAGTGTTCCACTTTTTAAACAAGTTTTTTAATTTATAAATGTCAAACTGCGGTGAAACTGGGGTCGCCTCGTTGGAGATGACTTTCGAAGCCTTATATCGGCCCGTACGAGCCTTTTCGAACACTTATATGGTAGATTTATATCAAATATATGTACACCAAGTGTCACATCTATAAGATCATATTATAGATGCTATACATGGCATAATACCTACTATTCACATGTCCTATTTTTAAGAAAATGCAAATACTTGATATTCATCAATACATCATGGGTCAAGTGTCTGCTGTACATACAACTATGGTAACGTTCACTCTACCACACCTATTCATCACCAGGACACTAAAGTCGGCTTAGACCTCAAAGAGTCAAGACAACCCATTAACTCGCATTTACTTGTTTATTTAATTAATTTCTACCGATCTTTAATTGCGGCCTGATAGAGACTTCATTTTAACTCCATTTAAAATTTCAAACAATAGAAAGCACATCAAAAATAAAAATAAAAATCAAAACAGACTCCAATGTTTTTTTTTTTTTTTTTTGAGAAAAACAGACTCCAATGTTTGAAAACCTTAGGATATGTATGAAATTATTTTCAAATCCAATTTTCCAATTTTCAACTATTCCAAAAAATGAATTTATGTTTATTTAAGAAATTTTTAATAGAAATAAAGTCATTTACAGTTTTTAGTTTTTATGGAAAGATTCTTTTGAAAATACAACCAAACAAGTTTTCATCACAATCACGCAAATTTATGTAAAAATACACTATATAATTACGCAAATCAAATGTCAAAAATACTATAACCAAATATATTTTCATTTCTTTAAAAATTCATACAACACACCAAACATATTCTCAATTCTCACACAAAAACCAATAAAATTTAAAATGGAAACACATACATTATACATACATCCCCTTAACTTGCCAATGTAGAAACCTTTTGTCCAGGTTAATTGAAGCTTTCAAGAAAAATATATCTGACACACACACAGCCCAGAACAAGCGAACCAGGTACAAGAAATAAAGTAAAAAGTAAAAATTTAACAGCATCTCTATGTTATATATTATACAATCAGCACCAAAGCAAAAGTATCCGCATTACAAGAACAATACATAATTGTCAAAAGAAACAGGAGAAAAAGAAAAAAAAAAATGACAGTCCAGACAAGTCAAAATGAAAATTAAAGTGGTTTCCTCTTCGAAATATCTTCTTCCCTAAGAAGCTTCTTGCTCCCCCTGTTTCAACAATATTAATAAATCAATATAAAAATGTCATATAGTATTAAATAAATCATGACACACACAAATATATTAATAAAAACAAAGAAAAAATTTAAACCTTCTTCGTACTGATAAAATCGACGAATTTGTTCTTGCCCTTTCCGTTGGGGGATTTATGAAAATATGTTCCTCCATATTTCTTGAGCACTTTTTCTCTAACGAATTTTTCATAAATGAAAGCAGCCCCTCTGAATTGGGGCAGAACCAACCACGCCACAAATGCTAGTTTCACATCGTACCATATTGGTATCCTGCGAATTCATCAGTTTTAATTTTTTAATTTTTTAAAAAAAATATAAATATATATGCCTAAAAATATTAATAAAAGAAGTGTAATAAAAAATACCATTCTAGGAGAGGTAGGAGCAGCATCTCCATGAGAGTAAGAAAGGAATACAAAATCCAATAAGCAAGCCACTGTTCATCATCCAATTTTGATGTGCTTTCTATTGCCACCACTGATGCATACCTGGAAAATATTGGAATTAAACCAACCAAGATTAAATTAACCATCAATCGCCAAATATAATTATTCTTAATTTGCACAATAAAAAACTTCTAGTTTACCGATGATTTTATCACTAAATTTTACGATTCTCTGAATCGACAAAATAAAAAATTTGTTTTCCCACACCATATCAATCGATCATCATTAACACTTTTAAATTACACAGTTATTGTAGGTATTTTACCAATAATTTTAGATTTTATTGGTAAATATTTACCTAAGATAATTTTACCACAACAAATGTAACTAATTAAATTTTACCGTTATCTTAATATTTACATACATATTTTTCTATAGCTAAATTGGATTTTGAAAACCAGCCAAAAATATTATCTTTATACTACTTACAATGGATAGAGAAGCATCACCCTGGCCTGCAAGAAATTAAATCAAACATAATTAATAATTCATGAAAATATGTGTTTAAATTAGAAATTGTGCGTGAAATTTAAGTAATATAAGTTACCCGGCCATAGAATGAAGAGCGGTAATCAAAGTCCAGAAACGACCCATTCTTGTAACTGATGAGTAATTATGTTGTACGAAAAGAACAAAGCAGATTAAAGATGAGATTGAATTAAAGGGCAGTTATGACAATAAGATTGCTTTGTAATTGGAAAACTATTTCGGAGACCACTTAGTAATTGTTGGTATTTATAATACGGGTTTAGGACAAACCTTTTTTTTTTTTTTTTTTGACAAACTTTTCTTTTTACTCAAAACAGTAATAGGGAGAGATAGAGGACACGTGGCGAGATGGGCCAGTGGCATCGGATTCTGCCTAAACGTGGCGAACTAGGTTTAGCACCGGCCAGATCAGTACTCATCATCTCATTTCTTTCCATTTTTCACTTATTGTGTTTTTCTTTAATATAAAACTTTAGTTTAATATAACAGTTTATCTTGAATTTTTTATGAGACATTATTGTGTAGGTGCTTTTGTGCTTTCCTCCAGACACAAGCCACGTGTTGCAGGTTTCCATGCACAAAGTCGGTGACACGTGGCCTCAGGTTGAGAACCCAAGTAAATAAATCATGAATACCAAGGTAGGTTGTGCTTTGGAGATTCTAGTTTATGTGAAGAGTTAATGCTATTAACTGAAAGTCTGAACCTGGGGTCATTATCAAAAAAGAAATAAAAAAGGAAACAAAATCGAAAAAAAAAAAAAGAAAGAAAACTTAACTAGGGTTGCTCATAGGGTTAGGCCGGGCTCCTCCCCGAGTCCACCCCAGCCCATGTATCCCATTGAAAAGCTTAATCAAATGCTTTGCCTATAGTTATTTTTTACTAATTGTGCTTTCTATTAGGGATGGCAATGGGTAGGGTTCGGGTAGGATTCTATAACCTGTATCCCTATTTCCATCGGGTATTTTATTTTCATACTCATATTCATACTCATTGGGTATTCAATTTTTATACTCATCCTCATACCCATCGGAGGATCGGATATCTATACCCTACCCATACCCTATTACCACTTAAAATTATATTTTCTCAAATTTGAGTTATTTAATAAAACTATGGATATTTACTAAATTATTAAGAGAAAAATAAGTAAAAAACGAATAAAGATAGGATTAGCAAACTAAGTATTATAGAAAAATAACAAAATATTAGAAAAGACAAAGCAAGTGGGTTAGTGGATTTTGATAGGAATTTGGGGAAAACATTATTTTTAAATATTAATAAATTTATATGTATAAATATATATATATATATATGTGTGTGTGTGTGAGTGTGTTTATAAATAAATATATATGTATATATTATATAATATTATTTAATCAGGTATCGGGTAGGGTATGGGTAGGATGTACTTAGACCACCTCCATACCCATACCCGAAAATACCCATACTCATGTACCCATTTATTTAATCGGGTACAAAAATATTCTTCATACCCTCTTTCATTAGGGTCGGGTATCGGATCCTCTATTGGGTTCGGAGGAAATTGTCATCCCTACTTTCGACTTTGTTGATGAGATTGGATAAAAATTTGGATTCAATATGATTGTACTATTCATGTAAATATTTAATGTGATTTAATATTATGTTTTGATTGGGGATTGGGATAAGTGTACCATTCTTACATTTTGGATTATTGATTGTGAGGGATGAAACTGTCAAATTACATATTTGCCTTTACCTATTAAAACAACTAATTAGACAACACAATCGTTTGTTGCATAAGGGATACATATGTAAAATGATAGGAAAAAAGGGGCAAAAGTGACAATGGATGTTGTGGGACAATATTTGATTATATAATATATCAATTAGCAGTGTAATTTTTTCATAGTCTAATTTATAATCATGGGCCTTTTTCAGCATTCTAAAACATGAGTAAATGGGGTATATAGGCCTTTTCCTGCCCTATACGCACCCCAAGTCTATTATTTTTATCCGCTCATGTTGATAGGATATAATTAATCAAATTAATTTTTTAGTATATATCCTAAAAAGGAAGGGGTGATGGGAGTTGAACCCCACATCTGGTTAAGCTTGATAGTATTAATAACTTGACCACTCTTCAATTCCCAAATTGTCATTCACCTGGGATCAATCTTGTGCTCAATTGGTAGAGACTTGTGGGTGATTGACGTGGATTCGACTTCATATGAATGCATGTGTCCACTCCCCTACTATCCCCTATTATACTTAGAAAAAATTAACATTCACTTATATATAAAACTAGAAGTGTAATAAAAACAATAAAAAGTTATATGTATTATGACAATTTGTCCAATATGTGAACTTTAAGTATAATTATTTTTCACATGTCAATAATATTATAGAAAATTGCCAAATCATGTGATTCAATAATCATCAAATTTGCCTACAAATTGTTGAAGTTCATTCAATGAAATTACACCGAACAATCTTATTACTCCTCTTCTTTGAATATTCTTGTGATTTACATATTTCTCACTATATATTTGTATTATCATAATAGAAAATAGGGATTATTCACAACACGTTGTTAGAACGAATTATTGCTCGAGAAAATATTTGTATATTTCAAGTTTGAATTTCTTTATAGTAATTTGTATTTTTTCTTTGTAGAAAAATGATCGGTATTGAAAAACAAAAATTCTAGATCCTTGATACTACTGGTGATAATTATTTATCATGGTGCCTAGATGTTAAATTGCACATTCAGGGTCAAGATCTGGCCAAAACATTGAACCCTGGGAATATCGAAGAGGCCAATATAAAAGATGAGGTGGATGCAATGATATTTATATACTATCATCTAACTAATTTGAAAATTTAATATATACAAATCGAAAGGCCTTCTGAGTTCTGGCAAAAGCTCAAAGATAGATTTGATCACACCAGAACAGTGATACTCTCACAGGCACAATGTGATTGGCAACAACTGGTGTTGCAGGACTTTAAGTCCATTGCCGACTATAATTCGACACTATTTAAAATTGAGTCCCGACTAGCTCTGTGTGGGACATAACTATCTGAATATGATAAATTGGAGAAAATATTCTCCACTATGCATATGTCAAATATTGTGCTTCAACAACATTATAGACAACGACAATTCAAGACATATTCTAAATTGATCTTGGATCTTCTCACGATTGAGAAAACCAATTAATTATTATTGGAAAATCACGATTTGCGACCTTTCGGGTTCCATGTGCCTAAAGCACATGCCAATTTCGATAGAGGTGGGAGCCGATTTAGATGATATGAATATAAACCCGAATGTGGTGGTCACAGGGGTGGCGGTCGTGGTGGTGTCTGTCAAAATACTCATAGATATGACCGTGGTGGACGTAATTATTATAATAGAGATAATTATTATTATTCCCGCCAAAATGACTATACGGTCAAACATGGGCATCCAAATCTGTCAAATCGTGATAAAGAAAAAATGCCTATGGAAAAAACTGGTGGTGATCTTTGTAGCAGATGTGGTATGACATGACATTGGGCCAAAACATGTCGTACTGCCCAACACCTTGTAAATCTATACCAGGAATCAAAGAAAAATAAAGGCATAGAGTGTTCAAACACATGCCACTGAGACAGTAGAGCTATTTACTACTACTTAGACCCGCACATCTGAAATTATACACGATCAGAATCATGTCCACGATTGCAAATCACTTGAGTTATCAGATTTCTCTGAAAATCCTGTTTCTGAGGCGCAAGATGTCGAATGGTTAAGAAAAACCAGATTTAATATTTATATGTTATTTCTCTCGGAGGGTATATCCCGAGATTGAATTATTGTACCCATGTTTGTAATTTTTTCGGATGATACATTCCAGTTTCAAGCTTTTAATGTGAAATAATAAATTTGTTTGTGTTTAATATTTCAATCATAAAATATTAGTAAATTTCTACTAAATCATTCACAATTTTTACATTCAAAATTTTCATCCTCCAACTGCTAGTTAACAGTTAGATAACGGTTATTAATAGTAACATTTATTCCATAAATATTCCAACATTTCATTCAACAAATTCACTCATATTCTTTCATCTTTCTAGAACTTCACATTTCTTTCATTCTGAAAATGGTTAACTTAACTGTAGTGTTTCGCATTACAATGGTCTTCATGTACATTTTGTCCTATTTTTTTTGGAGAATATCCTCCAAGACACGTTTGGCTTATGATTGAGCTTCTTATCATCACAATTATTCCTCTGTTAGCTGTAATAGTTTATTTCAACACGTTGTAATTTATGTATGTCTATGTTGTCGAATAAATTTTTTATATTTTGAACTTTTGTTGTGCATTGATATTATTTAGTTATTTTACATTTCAGTTATAGAGTTATTGATAATCATATGATATTTATTTAATAATGATTATATCAGTACACATAGGAAACACTGAGAAAAGAGACTATTGTCTACTTGATAGTGCAACAACGGACTCAGTATTAACAAATAAAATATATTTCCTGAGTGTAAAACTGTGCAAGGAACAAGTTACAACTATATCTGATCCCATTGAGATTATAGATGGCTCCGGGAATGCAACAGTGGTGTTGTCTAATGGTACAATCTTGCATATTGAATATGCATTATTATCTAGTAGATCAAAAAGAAATCTACTGAGTTTTAAGTATGCGCGTGATAATGGCTATCACTATGAGAAACTAAATGAATATAATAAAGAGTGTTTATGTATCACATCCTATAAAATGAGAAAACGGATTGTCCATGAGAAATTTAAAGCAATGGCTTCTGGGTTGTATTGTGTCTCAGTTAAAGTTTTTGAATCATACGCCACAATGCATTGAAAACTGGTGAATCCTAATATATTTGGGTAATGGTATGATCACCTAGGACACTCAAGAACAACTATGATGCGTAGGGTTGTGAACACACTAATGGACATCCATTAAAAGGCACGAAGATGCTAATATACAAAGATTATTTCTGTGAACCATGTTCACGAGGAAAACTTATTACTAAACCTTCCATGGAAAAGGTTGGTTAGAATCACCGTCAATTTTACAACGTATTCATGGTGATTTTGTGGACTAATACATCCTCCAAGTGGACCATTTAGATATTTTATGGTCTTAGTAGATGCATCGTGTAGATGGTCACACGCATGTTTATTATCTGCTAGAAATGTTGCATCTGCTCAATTATTGGCGCAAATTATTAAACTTAGAACATATTTTTCTGATTATCCTATCAAGAATATAAGGATGGATAATGCTGAAGAATTTACGTCAAAAGGTTTTGACGAATATTGCGCCGCACTGGGGATTAATGTTTAACACCTAGTAGCACATGTTCATACTCAAAATGAATTGGCAGAATCCCTGATTAAACGAGTTCAAATCATTGCTCGTACATTATTAAATATTAATTAGATCAAAGCTCACTAGTGCTGCATGGGGTCATCGGTCATGCGATATTGCATGCTCATCTCTTATTAGATTACGCCACTACAAGAAATACGCTCAAAGACATCGACCAAAAGACATCGGCGACATGAATTTTATGATGTCTTATGGTATACAACATCATGTTTTAAGTGAAGCAATGTGTATGACCGAATTTTTTCACTATTACACATCGCTTTTAAGAGTTGATATCTTTGGCCACCCCTTTCTTGCTTTATAACATCATTTTTAAGATTTGTTATTCCAACAGATGTTTTTGTCCACCCTTTATTGGTTTATAATATCACTATTAACATCATTTACTTAAATTAGATGTTATATTAATTATTTTTAATTTAAAATAAAACTATTTTTATTTTCCCCAAATATATCCTTTTTGTTTTTAGAAAAGGGTGGCGCTATTTTCCCCCAAGATTTGATTAATACACCCTACTCTCAATATTTACAAAAATGTCATAAGTTAAAAAGACTATGATACCCTTTAAACGCTGGAAAAAAAAACTGTTTCTCTTTTTTCCCAAAAAAAACTGATTTTTTCCGTAAAAAGCTGTTTTTTTCAAAAAAAACGATGGAAACAGCTTTTTTCCCAGAAAAAAGCTGTTTCTCTTTTTTCCCAAAAAAACTGATTTTTCCAGCTTTTTCTTCCGAAAAAAGCTTGGAAACCCAAAAAAAACTGTTTTTTTTTTCCCAAAAAAAACTGATATTTTTCAACTTTTTTTTTCCCGAAAAAAGCTGATTTTTTCCAGTTTTTTTTTTCCGAGAAAAAGCTTGGAAACACCTTTTTTTTTTCCTCTTTTTTCCCCAAAAAAGCTGATTTTTTTCAGCTTTGTTTTCGGAAAAAAACTGAGGCTGCGATTGGATGTGAGCGAGAATGCATTTTCGGGAAGATTATGGTTGTGCATATTGATTTTGGTTACATGTTACTGATTTTTAATATGTTTCAACATTGACATGTACTTATGTGTTTTTTTTGGGTTAATGTTTGGAAGACAACCTCTGGTTTGGGAGCTACTGCTGCATATGCTCTTTCCAAGGAGGGGTTTTATGTTGTTACTGGTACTGTTTATCACTTGTTCCAGCTAGAAAATCTAATTAGATGATTATTGGGATGACAACTCATATACTGTGTAGATTTTAATCAATGTGATGTTTTTTGAATCAAATTATTTATTTAATTTCAAGTTTGGATGTGCTTAGCTGAATGAACATTCAAACAAAAATGATTTAGCTTCTAACAGTTTACCTATCCCTTTTGGTGTGAAGTGTTGAAATAGATCAGGATATGAATGAAATGATTTTATTTGGTGTGGGTGAAGGGGACTGGTGATAAGGATATGGGTGATATTCAAAAGTTAAGTAATTTGATCTCTTCCCCATAAGTGTAAATCAACTCACTTTAGGTAGTTGCTCCAAAAATACTTTATAATCCCAATTAAAAGAGAAAATAAATCTCTTTTGCTGGTTTGCGTTGAGTTATTTACATTCGTACTTGCAGTTGGAAGATCATCAGAACTCTTAGCGAAGATGTGTTACCTGCAGTCTTCCTTTTTTTCCATCAATCATAAACTGGCCTTTATATGGCGTTGATTTTTCAGTCAATTATTTTTTAAGACTATATCTGATATCAGGAGTCGGAGTCGAAATCATGATGATCGTCTCAAAGCTTTTGAGGTTGATTTATCTTCCTTCAAGTCAATCCTCGAGTTCAAACACTCACTTGAGAAATGGCTACGGGATTCGGACATGCATTCTTCCGTTCAACTCCTGATAAATAGTGCTGGGATCCTGGCAACATCACGTAGATTCACGTAGATATTTCTCTGTAACTATCATTAACTTAATTCAGAGTGATATGATTTATTCATACTTACTCAAAAATTAAAATGCATTAGAAGAAGAGATTATAATCAGTGGGAAGCGTTTTATGAAATCAATATGTTACCCCTATGCACATATTTACGAGTATTCTAAATGTAAGCATGTCATATCCGGGAAGTCCTAGGTTAAGTTTCACCTACTCCATTGCTAAGATGTAACATCATCTATTGACAGTATGCTTGCTACTCTTTTCATACGAGCTTCATCGACATGAAGTTGCTATTCTCCATGTCTTGATTTCTCTGAGAAATTATGGACCATGGTTTGTGTTCACTAAATATGAGAGTTTCGCATAAGCTAAACGAATAAGATTGCATACTTTTGCTTCACTTGCTGTTGTTCAAATGATAAATTATGCACGCAGCAAGCTTTCAATTTTTTCCATGATTATGTTTGGCTCTGAAGTTATATGTTGGCTTTTGTTTGTTCTTTTTTTCATTCATGTGCTTCTCCTTAAAACAAGATCATGATTTCACATCCTGAACAATTTTCATTTGTGTCTCTTCTGTAATGTGTTTTGAAGTTTCTGATGGGTGTCGAAATAGTTTCTCATATACTTGGATTATGTTTTGTCCTGTTAGAGGACATGATTATAAGGAACAGATTGTTTTCACCATGTTCTGTTTCTGCCAAGCTTCATTAAACTTCACACTGCATGTCTGACCTTTATATTTTCTTCGTTGCAGACAACAAAGAGTTTTTGCAGTTCAAGTATTTGAGTTTCATAGACTGACAAATGTCAGTACAATTTTTATTTTACTTTACTGGTTTATGATTACTGATATGTATTGCGCTATTAGTCAATGATTTCTTTTAAAGAATATGAAAATAAATTTCTTTATCAGGTTCAGAGATTGATTGCTGCATCACCACATCTTTTGCTCGAGGACTCAACTTATTTAGCCAGACCAATGAAGTCTTTGCCTGCAAAAGAAAAACCATTAAATCATCCCGTTTGAGAAATTCCATATATTTCCAAGCAAAAGACGAACCCGTGAAGCCAAGTCACAAGAACGAAAGCTCTGCCTAGAAAGCATCTTCTTCTTGCGTTCTACCGCCCCAAACTCGAGGTGCGCCTGCAAGCGAAAGCTCTCTGGCACCATCCATAAATAACAACTATAATTCGGGGCCATGGAGTTTCACTCCACCGCACGCGAACCATTGGTTGATTCCCGTGATGTCCCCTTCCGAAGGATTAGTTTATAAGTCGTACCCTGGACCCGCATTCGTGGGTTTGGCCTGTGGAGGCTGTGGGGCCCCCGGCCCAAATCCGCCGATGGGTAATTTTTTAAATCCAGCCTATGGAATTCCAGCTCCATCTTTTCCTCTGGCCGGTCTGTATGGATATTTCCCACCGTATGGCATGCCGATTACGAATATTTCTGCATTTTCAGTTCGTCTGTCAAACAAACGAACGACCCCGACTATTCCTAATCAAATTTCGGCCGAGGAAATAAATATAGGCATCCAAAATCAGAATCGAGCTTCTCCAGATGGTTTTTCTGAGGATATTGAAGTACAAGCCAGCATCGCAAGTAGCCCTGTTGAGAGACTGCAAGAAAAAAAATCTATGGAAGAAATAAGTAGTTTTGAATAACTACTTCCTTACAGGTTTTGCTTCTGAGGGAGCTCAACTTAATACTCCACTATTGTCTATACTCCGTAATATCATACCCTTGAGGATTGGGTCATCTCTTGAAATGCTCAGGGGAATCTTCCTAATTCTTGATATCACAAAATGTGGCATATCACATTCTGATGTTTATCAATCGGTTACTTGATCATGTTTCTAGCTACATGATTTGTGCCATTTACTATTTGCACATGTTGTTTGAAGTTGATGACATTGTAATGACTCTTTTGGAAATGATTTTAGTATGAATATATGGATTAGTAGTCTTGTTTCATTTCAAGTGAATTGTTTCCTTAAATATAGGATAATTGTATAAATATTAGAAAATTGATGAAATGTTGTTTCTCGCTTTGATGTTTGATGGTGGATGGTTGTTACTTGCTTTGATGGTGGGATGGTTGTTACTTACTTTGTGAGGGAGATGATTGTTGATGTAAAACCATTTTAATAAAATGACAGGCAATATTTTTAAACTAAAAATCGACTTTGTTTAGAATATTCAACATCGGTTTTAAACTAACATCTAAAACATATAAAAAGGCCTTTTGAAATGTGAATGTCATCGGTTTCTAACCGAGTTTGTTCCTAACAAAATCAATGTTCAACCCAATACTATAACATCATTTTTGTTAGAAACAAATCGGTTAAAAACTGATGTCTTTTTGATATAACAACATCGTTTTTTACAGCTTAAAACCGATGTTGAATATGCATACATTTAACATCACCGATTACGATATCAGTCGATTTTCACATAGACATCGGCTAAAAAACGATGTCTATGGCATTTTTCTTATAGTGCGCCTCACTGCTTATCATATGCACTCCCAAATGCAATTAACTCTTGTTTATGAGTCAATTTTTTTGCACCTATGCACTTTTGGGTGTGCTATTCATGTGCTTATTCCACCTCCTCAGAGGACAAAAATGGGTCCACAACGTAGACTTGGTATATATGTTGGATTTATTTCTCCATCAATTGTTCGATACTTGGGACCAATGACGGGAGGTTTATTTACCACTAGATTTTCAGATTGCCTTTTGATGAGACAACATTTCCATCAATGGGAAGGGATAAAACTATTTTAGATAAACAAAAACCAGTTGAGAATATCTCCTGTAATGAACAAAGTTTATCCCGTTTAGACCCACGTACTTCTGAATGTGAAAGTGACATGAATAGAATAATTCATTTACAAAATATTGTTAATAGACTTCTTGATGCATTTAACGATGCTAACAAAGTCACGAAGTCTCATATTCCGGCTACAAATGCTCCAGCCAGGATTATTGTTCCTGATGAGCATAAAAAAATTAATGATAATAACCCACGACAATAATGTGGTAGAACTATTGGCTCAAAAGATACTATTCCTCGAAAAAGAAATGGGAGAATTGATATTGATGAGCATGCTCCAGATGAATCTGTAGAGCCTAATATATCAGAAAATGTACAAATTAAAAATTCTGATAGCATTGAAAATCTCATGAGCTATTGCAAAGAAATATGGGATCAAAATGAAATAACTATTTATGATAATTTTGCATTCTCGGTTGCTCAAGAAATCGTAAATGATGATTATGATTGTGAACCACATTCTATTATGGAATGTCGTCACATGCACGATTAGCTTTATGTGGGAGGAAGCAATAAAATCTGAGTTAGCTTCCCTAGAAAAACGGAATATATTTGGTCAAATTTCTCGAACTCCAAACAATGTAAAACTCATTGGATACAAGTGGGTATTTATTCAAAAGAGAAATGAGAAAACGAAGTCGTGAGATATAAAGCCCGACTTGTGGCTCAAAGATTCTCCTAGAGACCTAGGATAAATTATGATTAAACATATTCACATATGATGGATATGATCACTTTCCATTTTCTTATTAGTATGGTTGTCCACGAGAATGTAGACATATGTCTAATGGACTTAGTGACGACATATCTATATGGTTCACTAGATTATGATATTTATATGAAAATACCAGATGTATATAAAATGTCAAAATCAGATACTCCCCGTGAACTATACTCGATCAAATTGCAAAGATCATTGTATGGATTAAAGCAATCTGGTTGCATGTGGTATCATAGACTTAATGAATACATTTCTAAGGATGGTTACAAAAATAATACCATTTGCCTATGTGTTTTTATTAAAAGATCAGATATCAGATTTGCTATCAATGAATCTGCTTATGCTAAAAGGTTACTCAGTTGATTTAATATGGATAAAGCTCATCCCTTGAGTACCCTTATGGTTATGTGCAGTTAGATCCCAGGGAAGGCCCGTTCTGACCAAAAGAATTTCATGAAGAAATTTTGGGTCCTGAAGTGCCTTTAATGCTATTGGAGCATTAATGTATCTAACACAATGTACTAGACCATATATTTCTTTTGCAGTAAATCTACTTGCATGATACAGTTCTGAGCCAACCCGAAAATATTGGAATGATATTAAACACATTTTTGATACATCAGTGGTACTATAGATTTGGGGTTATTCTATTCTAAGGAATCCACTAACTCTGGGTTAATTGGTTATGCTGATGCGGGATATAGATCTGATCTGCACAAAGCTCGATCACAATCTGGTTACTTATTTTGTTATATCGATACAACTATATCATGGCGATCTACCAAATGAACATTAGTCGTTACTTCTTCCAATCACTCTGAGATAATTGCTCTTCATGAAGCTGGTAAAGAGTGCATTTGGTTAAGATCAGTTATAGCTCATATACGAAATGCTTGTCATCTGAAACCAGTTACATACACTCCTACTATTATTTATGAGGATAATGCAACATGCATAACACAAGTAAGAGGTGGTTATATAAAAGGTGATAGGACAAAACATATCGCACCAAAATTTTTCTATATACATGAATTCCAGAAAAATGAAAAAGTAGATGTTCAACAGATTCGTTAGTGTCACAATCCTGTCCATCTGTTTACAAAATCATTGCCGGCATCTACATTCGAAAAATTAGTTTTCGGGATTAGAATGAGAAGAGTTAAAGAAAGAAGATTGATGGATCAATTATGCAGCTGATATTCTTCATTTCAAGGGGAGCAAATATAATGTGCATTGTACTCTTTTTTTCCTTTTGTCTAGTTTTTATCCCAATTGATTTTTTCCATCTTAAGATTTTTAACGAGGCAGCTTGTGCACAAGGTCTAGATTTGATAATGTACTCTTTTTTTCTTTAGTTTGGTTTTTCCCACTGGATTTTTTGGCTTAATGTGTTTAACGAGGAATACTCATCCAGCTTGCTTCAGTGCTACGTCCAAGGGAGAGTGTTATGACAATTTGTCCAATATGTGGACTTTTAGCATAATTATTTTTCGCATGTCAATAGTATTATAAAAAATTGTCAAATCATGTGATTCAATATTTATCAAATTTGCCTACAAATTGTTGAAGTTCATTCAATAAAATTACATCGAAAAATCTTATTACTCCTTTTCTTTGAATATTCTTGTGATTTACATCTTTCTCAATATATATTTATCATAATAGAAAATAGAGATTATTCACAACAATATGGGTTATATTTAGTAAGTTGTAATTTCCCCCTACTCTTAGTCTCAACTGGAACAAATAGATATGACCTTGAATCTAATTAACCGAATAGGAGTAGTGGACATTAATATTCATTGAAAATTTGAACTACTGAGTACATAAAAAAGTCAACATACAATGTAACTAAGGGTTCCCTAGCTAGCACTAATTATCACAGAGGCGTTAACACCTTGGATTCGGATGGGATCTTCTATTCCAGGATGGTGTTTCATCTCCTATTCCACCGCACGGATGATTGACACGTGTATAGTAGTTACCATATTAATTTTGGAGCAAAAATCAAGTCTAAATTGTGGGGTTTGAATATGGTAACTATTATACACGTGTCAATCATCCATGCGGTGGAATAGGAGATGAAACATCATCCTGGAATAGAATATCCCATCCGCCTTGGATTGTTTGTACATCTAGGCCATTGGACTCGAGGGTCTAACTATATTTAAATTATAAAATTAAAGGCTACAAACGATCGGTTCACGGGATATTAAATTAATTTATTTTGTTTTGATAATGATACTTTGAATTTTTATATGATACTATTTCTTCTCAAATGTTATATGGTATGTTTAAATGGTGAAAAAGGAAGGTATTTTTATCCAAAGGTGATTGGTTGTATCCTGTGTGGGCTGGTGCATAGAGCATTTAAGGTTTTGTGGGCCTGCTTCAGTGCTACGTCCAAGGGAATAGTGGTGAATTTTTTTTTTACTAGGCCTCGTGGAGCTTAAGGCTGTGATAGGTTGTGCTTTCGTTTCGCCCACTTTCATTTTCTGAGAGAATAGTGGTGAATTTGTTTTTTAAAAATGAAAGCTAGATGTGTAGAGAAAAAATAATGATGGTGTTGATGTGATTTAATCTTTTAGATATATTGATTTTTTGTTAAAATTTTGTGGAAAAAATAGTATAAAATATAGTGCAAGAAAATTGAATAAAAATAAAAAATTGATCCAAAAATAGACAATAGATCTCATTTTATACCTTTTGTTATCAAGATCAATATTATAAAAAGCGTCTAGTTAGCGCCAGGCTAGGCCTAACACCTAGGCGGAACTTTGCGGATTAGGCGGGGACGGACGAGGTCGGCGGGTCCTATTAGGAAAAAATGTAGGCAGATAAGGAGAGCCAACGCCTCGGCAGGGAGTAATCGGGGCTAGCCGGTGATTTTTACAACAAAGATCAAGATTAATAGAAAAATAATAAAATTAGTGATAAATTAAAGAAATTATCTGAATTTTTTACATGAATAGGGAAAGGAGAGAGAAATAAATACTGTAAGTGTGTATTGAGAAGTGTGAGATTGAAAGAAAATGAGTTAATTTTAGAGAGAATGAGATTTTCTTTGAAATTCTTATTTCTTACACAAACAATCACACTTCCAACAAAATTTTCACTCTAAAGTAAAAATTTTGGAAAATGTTTCACAAACAATCACAACCTAATCCTTGGGCCTCCAGCTATGATATGTAGTCTTAGTGTAAGTATTAAGACTCATATTGAAGAGACTTTTGTCCATAATCCCTATTGACCATATGGCCTAACCCAGTTTTCGATGGATCATGATACATGATCATGAATTCAAAATCTCAAATCTTTTGAAGATCTTAAGACGTTTCAAAACTCACAGTCATATACGTAGCTTCTATTTATAAGTACCCTTGGGCCCAGTTAGGTTGGACTAATTCTAATGGCCAGATTTATTATCTTTGGATAAGTGAGTACAATCTAGTTGATACATTACAGCCCATAATGTTGTTTGGTTTTCAATCCCAATCACAATTATAAAGGCCCATTTGAATGAGTTATTCTATTTTTCCCATATGTTACATTTTTCCCCCTAAAAGAAGTTGGGGTTCTGAGTCAGTAACCCAGAAAACCATTAGGGAAATTACATAAAATACCCTCTTTTCGGTAAACATACCACAAAATGCGGTATTATTACTTTTGTATCTATTTTTTTCTCCTTCTTTTACGCTCCTGTATATTTTTTGATTATTTTGACGCTTTTTTTAATTTTTTTTGTTCCTGTATTGTTTTATATGTTATATATGTTGTTTCGATATTGTTTAAATTTGTTTTTTTTTTGTTGTTTCTATGTTTGTTTCTTTGTTGTTTCGGTGTTTCAAAACAACTTTACCTATTTTTCATGTTGTTTTTTGTTCATGTATTGTTTTGTACATTATTTCTATTGTTTTTGTGTTGTTCTATAATATTTTTAATGTTGTTCTAATAATTGTTTTTGTTGTTTCCATGTAGTGTTCAATGTGTAAGTACAACTTTTACCTATTTTTAAACTCTTTTTATTCATGTGGTGCTTTTAATAGTTTTTACGTTGTTTCTGGGTTATTTCCATACTGTTTTTAATGTTGTTCTGATGTTTCTTTGTTGTTTCCACTTAATTTTCGGTTTTTAAATATAATTTTTACCTATTTTTAACTCTTTTAGCTCATATGGTGTTTTCATATTGTTTCTGGTTTGTTTTTATATAGTTTCTTGGTTGTTTCCATGTTTATTATGTTTTTATGCATTGGATCAAAATTTGAATTGTGTTTTTATATTCATGTTATTTCTATAATAGTTTTAATTTGTTTGGTTTTACTATGTGTTGTTTTATGTGTAAATTTCTTGATTTTTTTAATAAGATTTTAAATATAAAATGGATTATTTAGGGGGGGAATTATTTTTCATTTGAAGTTTTATTGGAAGAAACATGCTTGAAACATGTTCGAAACAATCTTGTAACAACAACGTAAAAAAGTCCAGAAATTTTAGCGGGAGCGTAAGTTTGTGTAAAAAAGGGCGGAGCGTAAATTATTCAAAAAAATACCGAAAAACATAAAAACTGTCATTGTCTTCAAAAAATGGGGAATTGTGTCAAAAGCCCAAAATCATTCGATATGTAAAAGATAAATTACTCTTTACCCTCCCATATAAGACAAAGGCCTCCTGACACCAAGATCCGCGTGTTCTCAAAATGAGTCCCGACCCGACCCGAACACCCGACTCGGTCCGACCCGAAATAGGACCGTTGGATCACCTTCTTGACGTGATAAGAGGATGACCGCGATCTTGACACGTGGACCTGGCATGTACGAACTACCAAAGTCAAGGTCTATAAATACCACACACATATATTGAAACAGGTATCTCATAATTTACTTTTCACTTCACACTATCAATTCTTAGCGACCTAGCGATCTGAAACTGACTTAAGCATCAGAGGGTCTTAGCCGGGGATCCACTTGGATAGCCTAACGCTTGTTCTCTTTCAGGTCACCCGAACCAAAGTACCTAGGCACGAGGCGAGGCTCTCGAACCGAAGTACATCTGATTTATCCATACCCAAATCGTTGGCGGGAAATCGTCGTGGGAAAGCAGTTATTGGTCGATGAGTCATATAACCACGTGTAGTCACAATACCCAACAATCAAGTCAAAGCAGAATATCCGGGAAGAGTAGCTAACAAACTCTTTAGCTTTTCCTTTTCAATTAAAAACACTTTCATACAATCAGCTTTTGCAGTGTTTCTACTAATGGATTTGAATTCAGGATTTAGGATTTTATTTACAGCAATAGCCCCCTCATACTCGGCATAGCTAAATGGAAGATCATGTTGAATAATGCATCTAGATAATGTTTCGATAACCCTTACTATCAAATAACAAAACATTGTATCTTGGTTATCCAACAAAGAGCCCACATCTTGAAATTTAGGAGTTTTATAACACATAACAAAATGACGCCTTAAATGAGTAGTGCCAGACTCGGATTTATAAGTATATAATGTTGGAATAAACTTTAGTGAATTATATCACTTTAATCCAGGAGCGTTCATATCGAATTATCAAGAATCAAAGACTAGATTGCGGAAGCGTGCATCGAATCCATAGTTGAATCATGGGATTTGGCCTTCTAGATCTACACGTCTCGAAGCTTTTCAGAGAATCCTTTAGTTTTCTCCATAGGTTTCTTTATGATGATGGGATAGCAGAATAGAATTTCGTAGACGTGTGACCTAGGGACCATAACCCTTATATAATCGTGTTATATTGGGCATCCTATTTTAGCTTTATCATTAAAATAGGAATAACCCATTAAGTATCTACACATTAAAGGCCCACACCCTATTAGATACATTAAAGCCCAAATCCTTAAACCTAATTTGATCACTTATAAAATGGGCTTAACCTTAATTGATAGTCCACAATGCATAGTTATTTCACATATAAGTCCAATATTGGATTAATGATCCAACAATCTCCCACTTGGGCTATATGTGTAACCTTATAAATATGTATTGTAAAAATAACCATATGGGCTCAACTTTGTTTGTCATAACCAAATGTATCTGTAACCAATTCGGTCCATTAATCGTATCAACATAGGATGAAAGCGGCCTCCATTACATTTATCGTAACTCGACCCATCAATGGTCACGTATGCTAATACAATTAAATGACATGGATCATGATGTGGATGTGTAGCATGGAAATTTCATGCAATGTGATCTTAACATGTCTATTTCCAACTGGTCCACCTTACCTTAGTTAGATCAAACCATATGCCAGAATCAAAGTGTGAATATATGAAATTTTAACTCAGAGTAAAACCTTAAATCACGTAATCGAAAATGTGTCTACATTAAAAGAACATTATAATAACAAACTCCCACTAGAACTGAATATCCTTTAAAACTATACATCCTGAACTAATTTGGCACCCATATGAACAACAAAGTTCATGAAACCTTTTGGGTGGCAATCCCTTAGTAAACGGATCCGTAATTATGGAGTTTGTATCGATGTTCTATGACACTGTCCACTTTGACTTATCTCTTTAACAATCAGAACTTGATCTCTTTATGTTTAGTCTCGCCGTCGAGTTCTGTTGTTTGGAATATAGTGTTCTTTGACTCAATGTCACAAACTTAGTGGTATTTTAATACCATCTACATACGTGACCTCGTGACAAACTTCCGCAACTATAATCCATGATTTGGATGTTCCATAACACGCTATGAATTTTCCTACCATAAAAAAAAGAGTCCGTATTGTATTTGTTTAGAACTCTTCCACAACTAAGCGTAAATACATAGGCCAACTTAAATACCATGTTATCTTGACATCCAATAAAATCAGAGTCGGTATACCGAATGATCTCAAACTGATCCGACCTCTGATATGTGAGCATGTAACTTTTCTTTATCCATAAGTACTTTAGACTTGTTTGGCTGCTTTTCAAATATTGTATATACCCGACTTAATTATATATCCACCAAGCATCCCTACAATGTACACAATATCCAACTGCGTACATACCTGATCATACATCAGACTCCATATTGCTGACGCGTACGGAATCTTCTGCATTTTATTTTTCTCAAATCATTTTTAGGGCATTGTTTGAGACTGGACTTGTCTCCCTTAGCCACAGGGTTATCATTTGGTTTATAATCATGCATGCCATTTTGAAGGACCTTTTCAATATAGTTCGTTTGTGATAATTCATAATACTCCGAGAGTGATCTCAGAGTATTTGCATCCTAACACAAAAGAGACATTACCAAAATCATTCATCTCAAGATTCTTAATCAGAAATCTTTTAGTGTTGTGCAATAAGTCTATATCATTGATGGCAAGCAAAAAGTCATCGACATACAAAATAAAAAATATATACTTGCTCCCACAGAACCTATGATATGTACAATCATCGACCAAATTCATCTCAAAACCGAACGAGATGATCACCAGATGAGACTTTAAATATCATTATCCAAATGTTTGCTTGAGTCCATAAATAGATTTCTTAAGTTTGTAAACCATATCCTTTGAGTCTTCCGACACAAAGTTTTACAGTTGCACCATATAATTTACCTCATCAATGTCACCATTGAGAAACAACGTCTTTACATCCATCTAATGTAACTCAAGATTAAAGTGTGCCACCAATGCCATTATAATCCTGAAAGAGTCTTTCAAAGAAACTGAAGAGAAAGTCTCTTTATAGTTGATGCCTTCTTTCTGTGTAAAACCATTTGCGACAAGACAAGCTTTGTACCTTCCCTCATTGCCTCTTGAATCTTTCTTGATATTAAATATCCATTGCAACCAATGAGTTTCGCACCTTATGGCAATGGGACAAGTTCACATGCGTCATTGTCCCTCATGGACTTAATCTATTCATTCATGGGCATCCATCCACTTTTGAGAGTTGGAACTTTCCATGGCTTGATAGAAGTTGATTGAATCATCTTCCACCATTCCAATGCCAACCTCTATTTCTTTGAGAAATGCAATGTAATCATCTGGCATTGCACTTCTTCTTTCCGTAGTGGATCTCCTCAATGGCATAAGTTCTTGAGGTTGTAGAGTTTGTTCATCTAGAATAATTTCTGAAACAGGAGGTTCTTCGACATTGTCTTGATTTGTGTCTTGAATAAGGTCAGGAATGAAATTCCGATCAATGCCAACAACACCTGTGGGAATATCAACGTATTCCTCTTCAAAGACAAAATCCTTAACTCTATCTCCCTCCGCAAACTCAACATCCTCAAAGAACCAGACATTTAACGACTTAGAAATAGCCTTGGTTGTGGGATCATAAAACTTGTACCCTTTGGACTTTTAAGAGTATCCAAGAAAATAATAACTAAATGTCCTTAAGTCTAGTTTCTTCTCATTAGGCTTTGTAAGGCCTTGCCTCAGCTAGACATTCCCAAACGTGCAAGTGCTTGATTTTAGGTTTCTTGCCGTCTAAAGTTCATAAGGGATTATGTTAGTCGCTTTAGTTGGAAACCTTACTAAGGATATATGTTGCGACCTTAAGTGCTTCTTCCTACAGAGTGATTCTCGGTAAGATAGAATGACTAATCAAACTCCTCACCATATTCTTAAGCATTCATTTCGTCTTTAAGTAACACTATTCATAATGGCAAACCGAACTTAGTGTCTTGTGGGGACGATATTGCATTCCTCTAGAAATTAGCAAACAATCCTACACGTTGTTCACCTGAACCATCATATCCATCGTTGCATGCACCACCACAATCAGATGTGATGTTTTTAATCCTTTTATTGAGTTGATTCTCAACTTCAGCCTTATAGGAATCGAACACGTCTAGTAATTGTGACCCTTTTATTAATGAGAACATGTAGCCATATCTAAAATATCGTTTATGAGCGTTAATATATATATTAATGACCATTCCAAGAAACTGTAGGAATTACTCATAAATATCCGTATATATAAGTTCTAAGACGCCCGAAGTCTAATTGGCTACAAATCTCTTTTATTGATTTGTTTTTCTACTTATTCCTTTTGTACTTAAATGTAAGGACTCATTGGATGAAGTAATAATGTATGTGAAATGAAGATTATTATAAAGAACTGGAATTAGCCAATTTAGAATCATGAGACAAGCTAAATTTTCAATTTCTGAATGAACATGAATAACCGAATTTGTCCAAAGCAGAAATAGAAATCAAGTTCCAAATAAACGTCTCATCTAGATTCAAATAAAATCCAGTACTTAATAATAATCTATATTTTCCTATTTCTTCAACCATAATTGTCTTGCCTTTGCCTATTTTGATGTATCTTTCATCATCATTTAGCTTCTAGCAATGGAGACAACCCCTTACTGACACACTGGTGTGAGCTGATAAACTAAAAGCTTTCCACATGTGTGCCAAACAACCGAAGTTTAGTTAACCTCAAAACAAATCATAACTAAGCAACGTACCTTATCCTTCTATATATTCCTTGCCTTTTATTCTTTGAAGTTAAGGCAATATTAGCCCCTTTTGTCTCATATTGTTCTAACCTTTTCTCTTTCTGAGCGCAGTATGAGATGACTGATTTAGAGAGTAAAACTCTTTTTAACTGTCGACTCACCTTAAACTGGCTAAACTGTGTCGAAAGAGATATCAAAACTAAATGCACTAGCAAGTCCTCTAAAGCAATACAAGACATATCTATAATTTGTTCTTAATATTGCCTTTACTCTCATACCTTACTGAGATCATATTTGTCAAAAGCGTACTAATCTGAGCCTTTCATTCTCAACAAATATGTTCTCAATATGCGCAAGGAATTCCTTAGCTATAGTGACATTTCTAGATAAATTGCCCTTTTAACATAAAAGCTATATTGATGTTGGCAGTAATATTAGCAGGAATATTCAAAACCAAATTCCGAAAATAAACAATACATAAATCATGCTCACATAAATCTCAAATCCTAATAATAAATTCAAATAATGGTAAATCTCATCTCAAGACACGACACTCCATTAATATTTCATCTTTGGACAAAATATTAACTTGTAATTGATATCTTGGTGCGGTAATCAAACATCGATAATAAGAATATATCAAACAATAAACCTTCCTTTGGACCGATTTAATGTTCATATGTAAAACCAAATAATTATCACGCGTTCATTACCACAGTGCACGCACGTGCAATTCGATAAATATTTACCTTCCTTTCGGGGCTTGGGTAGGTTAATAATGACAAATGTTGCACACGCACAACCTTTTATATTCTAAAATGAATTAATTTCCACAAGAGAGGTCACTTTGGTGACATGTTGCTTCAATTAATTCATCTCAAAATATATAAATCCATACCAGTATTCGAATTTAAAATTAAATTCCAAGATCACACATAATTTAGGGTTTTCCTTATTAAAACCTTTTTATAATAAAACCCAAAATTTTGTAAACTGGGATTGGGCCCATAAAGGAAAGCTGACATGCATAAACTCCAAAAATAAGGCTGAATTTCAAGCAAACTCATAATTCCTGAAAATTGCATAACAACCCCAAATCCCCAGCTTCTTGACCGAAAAAGCCATCTTCCCAAATTGACTAATTCCCATTAGCCTTAATTTGCCACAATTCTCTTCCCAAAACAGATGTTCCTCGTCATACCATCGCTCAGCCACCCTTCATCGGCGACACCAAAAATAGACAGTCAACCCCTGCGGTGGTCCCTTACGCCCGCAACGAGAAATCGTGAAGTACTCATTGCACCAGCTGCAAATTCGCTGCCATCTAATGTCTGCCGTTGCCCAGATCGACTCCCAGCCGTCGTGGTGACGCGACTAAAATAACCAAATAGTTGTCGACCGTCCTCAATCGTGGTCATCCGATGGGTGTATGCCGACGGGAAAATAGAAAAGTGGAAGAACGAGGGTGTCAATTTTCTGATTATCCTTTTTTTTAAAAACAAAAGGTCATTCCAAATTTGGGGATGACCCAAATTCCATCCGAAAAGAACAGACATCATAAAATATTTCTAAACTTAATCCATAGTCAAACAATTAGCCAATTGTTCTAAACTTGATTAATCCCGAAAATCAACAGAATCTTAATCCATAGAAGTACAAAAGTTATGAATTCGAAGAATAGAACAGGCATAACCCAAATTTTCTGAATCCATTTAAGCAACACAATAATTGAATCCAAAAACCAAATCAAACACAAATTCAACCGTATGTGTGTATAAATCGAAATATTTCAATTCTCAATAAATCAATATGAATCTGCTCTGATATCACTTGTTGGAATAAACTTTAGTGAATTATATCACTTTAATCCAGGAGCGTTCATATCGAATTATCAAGAATCAAAGATTATATTGCGGAGCGTGCACGCGAATCCACAACTTCAATCCATAGCGGTTGAATCATGGGATTTGACCTTTAGATCTACACGTCTAAAGCCCTTCGAGAGAACCCTTTAGTTTTCTCCGTATGTTTCTTTCTGATGATGGGATAGCAAGAATAGAATTTCGTAGACGTGTGACCTAGGGACCATAACCCTTATATAACTGTGTTATATTGGGTATCCTATTTTAGCCCATCATTAAAATAGGAATAACCCATTAAGTATCTACACATTAAAGGCCCACACCCTATTAGATACATTAAAGCCCAATTCCTTAAACCTAATTTGATCACTTATAAAATGGGCTTAACCTTAATTGACAGTCCACAATGCATAGTTATTTCACATATAAGCCCAATGTTGGATTAATGATCCAACATATAATTTCTTGCAACGTTTGCATTTACATTTCTCTACCCCATCTATTTTATCAATCTTTTCAAAATAATTCCACACCTCAGACTTTGCTTCTTTAGCATCTCACCCATCAACATCTTCATTATCCAATCTATCATTCCAAAGTACTTTTGTTTTTAGACTTATTAATTTTAGAACTACAACTAATGAAGCATTAGTACTGCAGACTCTTAGGAGTTGGAAGAGATCCCAATAATTGCAAGTCATCATCTATATTCTCCAAATATTGATCAATATCCATATCAGTTAAATGAGATAAACACACTAAATCAATAAATATATAGAAAACAATAAACCATTAGAAAGTCTTTAATGAACCCATTTAAAGGAAAATCAGTATAACATATATACAAATCATCATTTTATATTGCTAAAAATAAAATTCATATTTATATGTATTGCGTGTGGAATAAATACAAAACATTAATAATTCAATATTATGGCAACTCATGCAATTTTGCATGACAACTATCTATTAAGAAGTAGATGTAATATTAGTTTGTCATTAACTAAAACCTTTTAAAAAAAATCTACACTAATTAGTTAAGAGGTCCATATCATTAGCAATTTTAATTAGGTTAATCTTACAAAAGGGACTTCTTTCCTTTTTCATTTCTGGGCATAATCCTTAAAATCTAACAAGTTGCAAGAAGTGATAAGATCTAGCCACGTGTACAACTTATTTTTCTAAGGAATTGAAATGTCCATGACTTTTCCATTTCTAAGGAAAATCAGAGTTCGTTAAAAATTTTGATGATAAAGTGGAGAGTCAACAGAAACGAAAAATACCAGAAGAGACAGCAGCGATGGTCGGCGACGCGGGGTTGTGCTCCAGTAGTGGCGGTCGGCGGCTTGGGAGGGGCTGGAGACGAGTGGCGATGGGACGGCGGTAGGAGTTAGGGAAGTAGGGTTTTAGCAGAGCAAAAAAGACCGGGCAGCCACCGAGCCCAAGGCTTTCAAAAAATTGGGCGGCCAACCAAACAAGACCCAGCCGCAAAAATGGGGAACCCACCCCGTCTTAAAAATGAAAATGCACTAAAAAGTCGGGCTTTTGGGCTAGCTCACGGGCCAGACTTTTGAGGCCCGACTTTTTCAGGCCTTGAAAAATAGAGCCCATCCCATTAGAAAATCGGGCTAGTTCGGGTCGGGCCTGTCGGGTAGGAATTGATGACTCAGGTTTTAGTTTTGCTTTTGAGTTTTTTTTCACGGTACTAGACTACTAGTGGACCTGGTTGAGTTAATCCTTATAAGTTATAATATTGACTTTTCTTAAAAAAAAAGTAATAAAATTGATGGTCTTTTTCAGTCCAATAATTTTGGGCTTTTTTAGTCCGAGCCCGATTAGCCCATCTCAGCCCCAGAGGGCCGGGCCTTTTAGGCCCGATTTTTTTTGGGCTTGTAAAATTCAAGCCCAGCCCAGCCTTAAAATTGGGTGGGCTGGGCTCATTTTGACACCTCTACTCATCACCATCATCATTTTCCACCTCGGGTGGACTTTCAGTAAAGGCTATGTATGATCGTATCATCTCCGTAAACTCGTCCATCTCGTCAACTTCTTCGGCATCCACAACAACCTCGCCTGCGACCTCAACATCATCCCCGGAGGGCTTTTCCATATCATCAGTCGAAATGGGTCCAACTTAACAGGGTCAAAGTCCTCTTTGAAGGCCCTTCACGATAACCCGATCGCGACATCGCTCAAAGCCATCAAATGACAGCACGATGTCGCCTTCCGAGCAACAAGGGTCTCAAAGGAGTGAGAGCAAGAAAAGTTTGTGCGCTTCAAAGCGAGCCTTAGCAATCACATTCTTATACTCATCCGTGCCAACGTATTCCGATAGCACGGGATCGACCCGGGTGTAAGACTCTTGGCGTTCAGATGCATGAGCCCATTTCAAATCTCTTATATCATCTTGGGACTTAGACACTTGGGCATTCAAATCTTGGTTTTGAGCTCGAAGGAGGAGCACTCCTTAGTAAGCTCGCTGCAAGTATCTTTTATAGCCCTCTCTTTCTCAAGTTCCATCCCTTTGACTCTCTCAGACAATCTATTTAGATTACTTAGCAAGAACATATGGTGGGTGATAGCGTTATTTTGACATATACGTGGGTGTTAAAAACAATACGATATATATATACAAGAAATATACAAAGGTAAAGAGCGAAGTAACGACGCACCATGAAGTTGTTGTGCGCCACGAGCTCCTCGAGGCGAGTGAAGTCAAGAGCGGCTAAAGCAAATTGATTAGTGGGAAGGAGCGTATGTTTGTATAGCTCAAAAAAATCCTCTCCGGCGTGGGTGTCAGGACGGAGCTTTGATCATTGATATACCATTTTGGAATGGTTCGAGGCGAGGAAGCATTGAAGGTATGTGACACCATTTTGAGTCTTGCTTCGCTCCACCTCGCGCATATGGCCCCGGTTGAGTTTTGCATTTCTCTAACCAAGCTAGTTGAGCATCCAATCCGGGTCGCTAGAAGCGCCCACCTCGCTCTCAATTCGTGGTTTCTTAACGGAAGGCAAATCTCATGAATCACGATCCTTGGAGCCCAAATTCTTGGCCTTGTGAACTTTGTGAGTTTTATCCTTAGACTTGGGTTTTTCCTTTTGAATAGAGCACTCAGCGATTTCAGTAGTAACCAATTAACGGGAGGGAGTAGAGAGAATAGGGGAGGGATCACCTCGACACCGCTAGCTCGAATGTGAATCACCTAATACTCCTTGAGCGCTAATCGGCGCAAAGGACCGTCTCACGACCCCTCGACGTACCTTTAGCCTCGCTAGCTCTAGGCACTAGGGGAGGACGCTCTTTGCGACGTGCGAGCAAGGATTCCTTTTGCTCTTTCATTTGCTTAGCGATAAGCGCATTGCGAACTGCCATATCTACAACGAATTAAAGAAAAATCAGGGTAAGACATATTAGATCGAGAAAAACACACAAAATAAAAGAAATGAAGATTACCCAAAGTAAGTGAAGTTGGCACTCGGGGCGGGGGCTAAGGTCATGCAAGTGAAAGAACTTCCTCTTTTAAAAGATTGGCCGCCACAAGCCAATCCTTAGTCATTTCGTTTGTAACAAAATCCTCCCCCAAGCAAGGAGCGAGGTCCGAGGCCGAGGTCGCGTTACTTTCAATCAAAAGGAACTCTCCAAGGACCCTCTTTAGGAGCTCGCACAAAATGAACATCTCTTTCCAAGGCCACACGGAAGAGGGGAGGAGGTGGAGTAATTTACGATTGATGTTTGGGAGAGACGTAATAAAATCCCTTTTCACTAGTAGTAGAAGAAGAATTTATAGAGTTCAAGTTACAAAAGTGAGAAAACGAAGGTGTTTGTGAAATGGTGCATTAAAATAATAAAGTCTAATATGTGGCGATAAGCATTGGGAACTAGTCAAGGGCAAACGCCTAAACCATTTAAAATATTTACAACATGGTCAGATAGAGGGAACTGTAAGCCAGCCTCCAAACTAGTGAGGTGAAAAGCTACGCAAATGACGAGGCGGTGGCCTATCTATTCTATCGTGGCTACCAGCGGGATTATCCGATAATTGTTAGGTATAAAGAACCTCTCCCTAATATCGTCCACCGGTTCTGCACAATCGAGCGAAGTAAATCCCATAGGAAATAAATTCTAAATAGGGATCATCTTCCTCGGAACTATTATTTTCTGTTCGAATCGGTTAGGATTATCTATGGAAGAAAATGCCCTAATGTTCGCCGAAAATATTTTGGTTCATACAACTCCAAGTGTACAGTGTAGTTTATAGGATAATGGCAAGTAAGGTCGTATTCCTCAAGGATTGATATTCGAAACACTTAGGCTATAATAACATCGCATTCCAATTTTATTGAAGCGACCGAATATTGAGTATTTTAACTAACTAAAATCAAAAATAAAGAAAACGAAATAAAAATAAATTTTCGAACCCCACAAGTATTTTCACCATCTATAGGAGCAACCTTAGGCACATAATCTCAACATGTTTCTTCAATATTAAATGCAATTAAAGTTTTAAAAACCAATTCATGCAATTCTATGGTTCAATTCCTAAAATAGTTTATTGTGCACATAAACAATAGATTAATAATAATTGAGGCCTCTCGATCAATCACAACTATTATTAACTCCCAAAAGATCTTTGAATTGAAGTACCCACAAATAGAAGTAGTCTCCAATACATTACTCTATTTATGTCGGAATTCAATTTTCGTCTTACTAGAACTCACCTCCGGATTATGGACTAGAAGTTTGACATGCAAATTATTGATCGGATAAAAAGCAATTATAAGCACTTGAATTCATAAAATAGAAAGCAAGAATTAATTAAGAAAATAAATAATCATATTTAACATAAATCACAGTTTCGATTATGCCTTAAGATCTGAAAGATATGCCAAACATTGATTATAAACTCACAGACAAATTTGAATCAACATTAAGACATCGTTTAAGCACATACAAGAGTTCTTAGACATAGAAAAAAACCCCTTCTTGTCGGGATGGATTCTCCTTCCAAGCCCTCAAGCTCTTGTGCTCCCGTAGATGTGAAAGCCTTGTGGTGTTCTTCGCGACCTAGCCCTCTTTGCTCGAAAAGACCTCGGATCTTGTGTTCTGTGTAATGTGATGTGTTGTATTGTGTAATAATGGATGAATTTCGTGCAAGCATTGGGTCTCTTTTATAGATGCTTGGAGAGATCACTTGCGAGTTTGAGTAGGAAAAAGAGACTAACTAAGCCCGATTACATCGCACGACCGTGTCAACCCACACGATCGAGTCTTGCGATCAGAATTTGATCCCGGGGTCTTCATAAACGTGTAGCCCTTTCTCTTAACTTTCCATAGCCACTTGAATAACCTTAATATTGATTTTGTAGAGGAAGTTATGGCAAAATACTAACCCTACCGATCTTTGAAAGCTGTTAGCGCGTTTTTGGCGTTTTTGAAGGAAATTCCCTTTTGTTTGATCGTCCATGTTTCTTTCCTTCATATCTTTGCTCGTACCTTAGCTCTTGACCTATACTTTGGAATGTGATATCGCTTTTTATCCAATTTAGCTCCATTTCCTGTAAAATTCACAAGAGTACTTAGTATCACGCCCAACAAAGGAAACCAAGTAAAATACAATAAATATACATGCAAATATATCAATTATATATCATTTTAAGCCCCTAAATGCACGTATATTTTACACGTTTCACCTAACTTGATCTTGGGGGCTCACATGCGAGGTGAGGGTAAATCACCTAAAATCGAACTCGACCGGAGCTAGAGTTCGAGCTACTAGAACAGAGTCGAGGTGCCTAAGTTGCGATCGGAAGCCATTATCACTAAAGGGGAAGGAAAGTAGAAATCAATAAAAAAAATAAAGAAAGAGACGTGAAGCGAAGCGGGGACTACCTCGGAAGGACGATCGAAAAAGCCGAAAACCCTTCTATAGGAAGAACCTTGAAGATCAATGAGTGCGGATATTTATGGCTCAGCGGCGCGTTGAAATGGGGATTGAAAGAGATATTCTTATATATATATGAATGGGCGGGAAGATCTAACAATTTGTGAAGGAGGGACCTTTCGAATTCAACGGTTAGATCTAAAGTTACTTTAGTATTAAATACTAATTTAACTTGGGGAGTAATGATATGTACAAGATAAATTACCCTTTTACCCTCCCGTATAAGGCAAAAGGCCTCCCGACACCAATATCCGCGTGTTCTCAAAACGAGTCCCGGCAACACACGACCCGGTCCGACTCGGAATAAGGACCGTTGGATCACCTTCTTGGCGTGACAAGAGGATGACCGCGATCTTGACATGTGGACTGACGTATGTACGGACTACCAAAGTCAAGGTCTATAAATACCACACACATCTATTGAAACATGTATCTCATAATTTACTATTCACTTCGCACTATCAATTCTTAGCGACTAGCAAACCCGACTTAAGCATTGGAGGGTCTTGGCCAGGATCCACCTTGCTAGCTAACGTTTGTTCTCTTTCGGTCACTCGAAACAAAGTACTAGGCACGGCGAGGCTCTCGAACCAGAAAGTACATCGATTTATCCATACCCAAATCACATTCCTTTTGCAGTCTTCCATCAACAGTGTCCCTGGATCTCAAGATGTGTCATCATCTTCCCTTCGCATTTCACTTGAAGAACATATCAAGCATCGTCGGTTTTTCTCTTGCACATATCAAGAAAAAATAATTTGTATCGTATTTAGAAAAAATAATTTTTATCAGTATTTAATATCTATTCCCAAACATATTAGTAGATATTGGTAATCTTTGAGAAGCTTGGTTTATTATTGTTTTTATGGACACTATTTGGTGTAATTTTCTGGATTTCTTTGGTATTAACAATGGTTGTTCATTCAATTTAGCCTTTATGTGTCATTATTATTTTTTCTCATTTGCCCCATCCAAGAAATTGATGCAGTTGCACAGATCCTCAATTCTCTTCTAAAATGTGCGAGTCACAAAAACTGATTAGGGCTTGTCAAATTTCAATTTATACATGAGCGGGATTTTTGACTTTTGGAAGTTAATATGAGCAAAGTAAATAGTAGATAGTAGATCAGGCCATAAGGTAGGATGTGCAATCATGCTGGGTGTGTGATTACATGACTTGCCAGTTGCCACTCAAATTTCATGGGCTTTCTAAGGTTATGTAATAAAAGTTTAATCAGCCCCATTAAGGCCAACTAGGGTCTAGGGATGGCAACATGGTGGATTTGGGGCGGGTTCGGCCAAACCCGGGACCCGTCCCGTCCCACCTCAAGACCCGCCGCCGCCCCGATCTAAAACCCGCCAATATTTTTTTTAATTGAAATAATTTATTTTTTTGTATTTATGGCCAAATATTCAAAAGTAATCCAATTCCAATAGGTCAAAAAAATAAATGTAATTATGAAACTTATTATAAATATATTTTACAACTATTTAGCTACGATTATGATTTTTTTTTTAAAAAAAAAAACTACTGCTAGGATCTTGCAATAGTACTCAAAATAAATATTCAAAGTACAATATAACAATTTTTTTTAAAAATAATAAATTACAATATTACAAGATGTTATAATAGTAAATTAAAATCAGTATAACACTCAAATCTAAAAGTAAATAATGGAAAATATAAAATACATATTAAAAAAATAATAAATATTAAGGTGGTGAGATGGGTCCGGGCCGGGTCCTATTGGACTGGGACCCGTTTCACGGGTCTTGCCAGGCCCCAAACAGCCGAGTTTGATGCGGGGGCAGGGTTTAACCAGTCCCATTGCCATCCCTAAGATCATCTCCAGTAGTTTGCATTACTTTAGTGCAGAGTCTGCTCTACTTTAGTGCAAAATCTGCACTTCATATCCAGCAGTTTGCACTACTTTCTGCACTAAAAAAGAATATTTAATAAGATTCCTTCTTTTATTAATTTAATATTATTTTTTATTATTTTATAATTGATAAAAATATTATATAAGTAATTTTATTTAATATACTATATTAAAATTTTATCTTCAAAATAATCAAATTAAAAAAATGTAAAAATAAGGAAATTAATGCAAAAAATTAAAATTGAAATTCATAGTAATATAGAAACATAATTACAATATGATATTGACTAGTTCTCTGAATTAGAATACTCTTCCACAAATGATCAATTAATGCATTTCGAAGGTTAAAATGAGCCTCTGGATATTTGATTTTCCTAAACCGAGCAAGAAAATTTTGAAAACGAGTATGTTCATTTTCAACAAATTATGCAGAAGAGGAGACAAACACAACAAACAAACTCAAGCAATGATATGTTTGGAGAATTTTTTCCAGATCTTGGAGGGTCCAGGAGTGGTCTTCCAGATTATTAGAAAAAAAAAATCTTGTATTTGTTTTTATTTGTATTTTCAAGAATTTTATTTTTAGTTATTTTATGTAATTTTTCCTATTCTATTATTGTTGTAATTTTATGTTTTGGTATTTTGTAATGTATTTTATATATGATTTATAATTTTGTGTGTAGTATTTTAAATCTCATAGTATTATTCAATTACACACCATATTATTTAAAAAATTATAACATGCTGAATTAATTTTAATACTATTTTCTACTAATTTTAAATTAATAAAACTAATTTTCTAGCTGAAATTAAAATTAAGAAAAAAAGAAGGTAAAATAGCGCCTAAACAGTGCAGCGCCAGACTGTACAATCTCCAAACTAGCAACATCAATTGGGGATGCTCCACGCCAGAGTTGTGCGCTGCTGGGGATGCTCTAAGGCCAACCAAACGGGCCCTTGTAGTTAGTTATTTCATTTTGGTTTTACACATCTAATTCTTGTTAACTTTCAGAATCTTATTAATCTTTAATGATTTCACCATTGGGTAACCTCTCAATCGATATTAACCCTTTTGCATCACAGACAGCCTCCAAGTCTTCCAAGGCTAGGTCTGATATTTTACATCCGAGCTGCAGCCACTAGCCTAGCCAGTATAGGCCTGATGGGGTCTATGGACCGCACTCAATTAGGCTAGACCACAACCATTTATTATTTTAAAAAAAAATTGTTTTCTCTCAGTTCAAGACCAAAGTGCCCACACTGACTTTATCTCTTTGTCCTTGCCACTCGCTTCCTTTTGCAGAGAGCATAACTCGGCACCACGAAAAAAAGAAAGGGAAAATAGATGGGGGAAAAAAAGAAAGAAGAAAAGGGAAGGAGATGATTCATTGATTTGGATTTTGGGCGGACTGTTTCAATTCGACAAACTAAATTAGTAAGTTTTATACTCTTTGAATTAGTTTTATTTCAACTTCTGAGTTCTAAATTTGCTTGAAATTTAAATGACATCCAATTACCAATTGAAAATCATTCAAAGCATTTCTCATGGATTAGACATACAAATATTGGTGGAAATGGAATTGAAATAATGGGCAAATGATGTAAGCAATCATTTTTGAAAAGAAACGGGTCCCAAGCATTTTAAAATGCTTCTAACATTTAACATCTATTCATACCCAAGCATTTGTCCAAATATCTCTATTGTTTAAATTTTGAGTTTAATATATGCATTTAATTTTAAACATTTTTTAGCATTATTTAATTTTATCATAAATATCATGTATATTTGTAAACTAAGATATATATAAAAAAAGTTTAATTTTATGATAAATAACATGTCAAAAAAAAAATTAAGTGATTATTTACAATATATATCTTTAATTATTAGTATTAAATACTTTAACATTATTTATAAATAATTTCTAATATAAAAATTAAGATATTATTTAGAATATATAAACTCTTTATATTTTATTTATTGTCGAATTGAATACATTTTAATATTTAAGTATGAAAATTTTAAAGTAAATACGAGATATCAATTATTTTTCATTGAAAGAGATTGAGAGTTCTAGAAAGAGAAGAGAGAGAGAGATGAACACTGTGAGAAGGTTCGAGAGAGATGAGAGAGAAACAAAAACCAGAAGATAATGAATTAGGGTTTTGGTAGGTAAGGTTTTAGAGAAACAAAACCAGAAGATAATGAATTAGGGTTTTAGAAGTTAGGCTTAGATTAGAGCATAAAATGGAGGCGGGTCATTTAACAGATCCGCGGATAACCAAAATGGGTCCCATAAAATCGGTTAACAAACCAAACAAACAATGGGTAATGGGCTTAGGATTTGAGGCTTTATTGGGCTGCATTTTGGGGCTAACATTATTTGGATTAAGGCCACACAAATGGGCCAACAATTCCCAACAATCTCCGCCTCATTGTGATTCACTTAGACAAATATAGGTTCCAATCATCATCATCGCTTTTGCCTACTTTGCACTTAGCAATGTAGGACTTTGTTACAACACACACTACAAGAAATCTCACATTTTATGACGATTTTTTCTCGACGCATAACTATTTGTCATCATTTGTTAATTAAAAGTGACAACTTTTATTTTGTCATTGAAAAGTACACTATTACGACGCCATTTAATTTCGTCACTATTAGTATTAAATGTCGTCACGAAATTGCCTATTTCATGACGATTAACTGAAATCCGTCACTTTATTTTATAGAAGGTGGAATTTGACACCAAAATTTTGGCGGAAAATATTTCGATGACGAATTGGTGATAATTGGTGATGAAATTTAGTGTCACGAATTATTTCTTTTAATGACAACATCATAATTTATCATTTTTCACTCTTACAAAATAGTGACACTCGTATTTCGTCAACAAAGACATATTTTATGATGATTGTTTTTGCACGCATAAAGATTTGTCATTATTTGTTAATTTAACAATGACGAAAGCTATTTGTGTCATTTCAAAAAACTCTTTGATGACACCATTTAATTTTGTCACTATTAATATCACATTTCGTCACTAATTTGCACATTTAATGACGATTAATTGAATTGTGTCATATTTATTTGCAAAAGGTCGGAATTCGCACAAAAAATTTGGAGGAAAATATTTTAATGACAAAATGATAATAATTGGTGATGGCATTTGATGTCACAAAATATGTTATTTCATGACCACAACATATTTTGTCATTGATTACGCCAAAATATTAGTGACAAATTTATTTCGTCAACAAAATTCGTAATAATGACGATAAATATGACGTGGAAAATTGAAAAACTCCCCAAAATTACAAAAAGCCTTGAGGTTTGATTTCGTTTTATATATTACCCTTCATAAGCAAAAAATACTTCAAAACCCCCTAGCATTTAAAAATGTATTACAATTACTCCTTTAAATTTAATGAGAATCAAATCGAACGACTTTTTAAAAGTTTTGAAACATCTTTTGGTTATTTTGCAATTAGCCCATGTTAGAATTTTAGTTCGGATAATTTATTCCTTTTTGTTATTTTCTTGCAAACAATTTTAGTTCGACTCTACACTATGCTTTCCTTCTTTTCATTTTATTCTAATTGAAAGCTAAGAACGGAAAGGCGAGAGTGAGGGATATTTTTTTTATTATGATG